>CM076579.1:1492094388-1492657929 GCA_034641835.2 Pinus albicaulis
TTTACTAGCCTAAAATCAGTATTCATTATAAGTCATATTAGGCCCTATTGGATATCTTTTGCCGAGATTGACCTGGAGAGAGCCCTCTCCTGTCATTGTAGGGCTAGCTACGAGGCTGAGCTTGGTTTGTTGTTACCTTGAATATTGCTTTCCTTCAGCCTAAGGCAGATTCGAGCACTAACAGGTTGCATTCACCAACCTTGAATATTAATTTTTGTGGAAGCAAACCATGTAGTCCAACGATTCTGGAAAAAAATTCGAGTATGTCATAAATCTAGACAACTTGCTGACTTTTAAAGGCAGGGTATACATTCCTAACCAGTTAGATCTTAAATAATTTATACTAAATGAATTTCATCGGAGTCCCTACATATCCCATCCTGTATATTAGAAATTATTTTATGCTTTAATTAAATATTACTTTGGCCAAGTATGATGAGGGACATTGTTGAGTATTTATCCAAATGTTTAGATTTCTAGTAGTTCAAGGTCAAGCACCAACATCTTGTTGGTCTTGTCCATCCTCTTACTATTCCTGAGTGGAAATGGGACACAATAAATTTATATTTTATCACAAGCCTTCGTAAAAATAGGAAACAAAAGGATTCCACTATGGTTTTAGTGTACAAGTTAAGTAAAAAATGCAGTTTATTCCTATCATATCCACTTATAAAATTGTAAACATTGCAGAATTTTTTATGAAGGATATTTTTTGATTGCATGGGATGCCTAGAGTGGTAATTTCCGACAGAGATGTTAAATTTATTTCTGCATTTTGGAAAGCGTTCTTCACTGGGTTGGGTACTCAAACTCATTTCAATACAAATTACCACCCACAAACGAATGGGCAGACCAAATAGGTGAATGCACTGGAATACATGTTAAGGATATATATAATGCAACATCACACCAAGTGGGAGGAGTACTTCCACTTAGTGTAATTTTCCTATAACAACAACTACAATGAATATCTAAAAATGAGCCCTTATGAGGTACTTTATGGGAAAAGGTGTAGGACACCTACGAATTGGAGCAATAACGAAGATAAACTAATCTTAGGGCCTGATATGTTAGTTGAGGTGGAAGATATGGTTAAACAGTATGACAAAATGTAAAAGTGCCTAGGATTGAAAAAAACTGTACGCAGATAAAAATATAACATATATAGAATTTCAAATCATGGAGCATGTCTATGTAAGAATTAAACCTAAGAAAATCACTTTGAGGTGGGGTGGTTATGCCAAATTGGCACCCTGATATTTTGGACCTTTCCAAATATTTGAAAGAGTGGGGCTTGTAGCATATCAACTTGCGTTACCAAGTCACATACGAGTCCATAACATGCTTCATGTTTCTCTACAAAAGAAATACAACTACGATTATAGGCATGTAATTAGTTGGCAGGATGTGGGTGTAAGGATAAAAAATAGAAAGTTACATATAATAGCACATGATGCATTAGTTAATTAGAGTATTGACATATAAATTGTACTATGTGAAGGTCGAATTGGATGGAGAGTTCTTAGTAGAGCCCATGCGCGTTCTTGACTAGAGATAAATAATGTTATGGTGGTGAGTTTTCCCCTAGGTTAAGGTGTAGCGGACACAGTTTAGCCAAGAAGAGGCCACTTTAGAGGATGAAAATTTCACGCGACAAGCATACTTGGACCTATTCCAATGGGAATAAACGAACACCAGGGACGATGTTTCGCTCAAGGAGGGAGAGAAGTAACACCCCCTGCTAATGTAAATAATGTAAATAAGTTATTACTAATAGTTATTTATTTTACAAGATAAGACATAAGAAAAGGATAATTCAGATGAATTAAAATATCATATTAGTGGATTTATTAATTTTGTTATGGTAAATGAGGCATGTCTGAAAACTCCTTGAAATATCCTAACAAATTCTAATAAATTTCACATAGTTATGGCAGTTATTCTCTTTTCTTTCCTAGGAGGGTAGGCTTAGTCTTCCTTCTTGGGGGAAGGAAGGGGGAGAACAAGAGTAAACAAACAAGGAAGAGAAAGTCATGATTATACCCACAGAGTATCTTGAGCTAGCTAGGAGCTAGTGAAACCTCTGTTATAGACATGATTCTAATTCTTAAGCTAAATAAATCTTCATGCCAGTAGACAGATCAAGTTAAGGGTCACTGCATGTACAACTAGTCTGAGAAGTTTGGAGCTCGAGGGGGGGGAGAATCAAACATAATTTCCATTCCGTTGGAAGGGAGGAGAGGTATTTCTAGAATAGTGTCTAGACCCATGGAATATAACTCAGATATGTAATTCTTGACCTGTGAATAGAACTAGAACAAGTCTAGAATTCATAGTTTAATAATGTGGTAATTTGAGTGGCAACTGATATCGTTGATGTCTTCAAGTGTAAGGGAAAATTGTTAAGGAATATTAATAATATTATTGTTAAAAATATGGATTATCACTAAAGATATGGTTTATTTCTTAATATATGGTTTATTGTTAAGGAAATCGTTATTGTTAAGGATCAGGTTTATTTAGTACTTGGTCAAGACATTTTGTGTGTTTTTCATTTCATTAGACATATAAAAACGAGAAAAATTACATTCTGTGAGTTTTCATTTCGTTAATAAATATAAATGGACAAGCTAACATTATGTGTGTTTTAATTTTATTAGACAAATATGGACAGACTCCACTTTCAACGCATTTTCTTTCTTTATTCCAAGAAAGAGATATAGAATTCTTGCGAAACAACTAAAGGAACAACCTTAACAAATGTTCCCTTTTGTATTGACAAGCACATATATAATTAATGATGTTCCTTATCTAATGTAGTAGCTTAATATTTGCACCATATAATCGATTGTCTATTGATTACAGGATGCAAAACCTAAAATAGACCGTAAGCCAAAACTTAAGGGTTTCAAGCAAACTACATACAATACTACATGGCACCGCATGGGCAGTGGGTCGTGCTCCTGTGACGGGAAATCAATCCCTGTCGGTCACTTAGACTAGAGGAATAATATGAACAAAAATTCAATGATACTAAATGGTGCAGGGGCATTAAGCACTGGCCAGCAATGTAGGAGTTTTGTCCACATGTTGTGGCTAGGAGGGTTTGAAAACATTCAAATTGTTACAGCTAGGTGTCAACACCTTAGCTGATTGTATTATTTATATTAATTAGAGTCATAGAAAGTCGAATAGCTCAGTTAGTCTAGCTGTCATATTTTAGTTAATCGAATTATTGTAATTAGACTGTTTATTTTCAAAAACAGTCCTCACTGAGGAACCAAAGAGCCACATTGTAATATGTATAAATTGTATCCTCCGGATGTAGAAAAGGGGGAGCTGGGAGAAGAAGAGAGATTCTACAATAAAAAATTGTTCACAGTTTCTTCCAATTAAATAGTTTCTGTGCGCATTCATCATAGAGTAGTTTGAATCCTTAAGTGTGAAGAGATTGTTTAATTGTGAAGTGATGGAATCTGTGCATGAATAATTGAACTCCTGCACTAATTCCACTTATCTCTATTGGTTGTTTATCTTAATTCATTCGAATAACCCTGCGCATTTAACCCTACTCATAGGCGTGATCTGTATAGAGAATCCTGGTTAATATTGGTGAAGTCCCCGTATAAAGAGATAACCTTGTTTTATTGTTAGTTGAAGCTGGAACCGGCACTAAACCTGGAGTTAACGTATGAAAGGAGACCGTAACCCGATGTAACCCGGGTCAACCTCGTACCAAAACCGGAAGTAGAATCACAAGAGTGGATTGCCCCATTTCGCACCTCTTTTGGTGTGGAGGTGGTATTTCTGGGTCGAGGAGCGATTCCATAGAGGAATCGACACGTGTCAGAGTGGACTGTTCAAAAAACCACTCTCATGTACATTTCGCGCGTTAACGTCAGTACAAGGTCGACGAGTGAAATGAGCACAGGCCATTGATTTGAGAGAAGGCCATCGGACGGTCTTCCTGTGACAGAGATACACGATTTTTAAACCAGGTATGATGTGCACATTTGATTGGTCCATTGACATATATGTGGGGTCCGGGACGAGGGGTTATTATAAAGTCTTTCGTTCATAAAGTGTTGGCTATTAATATAAAATTCCACTGGATAATAAAATTATTGCCAAGGGTTATTACACAGTTAATTATTCAATTACAGAGAGAATGGGTTTATTATAAAGTTGCAATTATGTTTAATTGTCAATTTCTTTGAAATTGATAAATAAACGAAAGGAAAAGCTGACAGAGCCACGACGACTATTGACCATCCCTCCACTGGAGCTGAATTTTGGCGTTGCTGCATCATTTTTGGTATCAGAGCAGTTGTCTGAAGTTGTTTGCTGACATGGCAGTCCGAGTTGGAAGAGGTGCTGGCAGGAGAAGACCTGTTGCCAATGCTGAGGTGTTGGAGATTTGGTCGAGGCCAGGATGGATGCCATGGAGCGAAGAGAGACCAGAGATCCTGAAGACACCAGTGAACCTGAGGTAGAAGAAGCTGAAGAAAATGTCGAAATTCCTCCTGACTTGAGGCTCCTCAGAACTGTTCTGGGGTCTGCAGTTAAGCCCAGAATTGAAGTGTCGAGTTATGTAGGGGGACTGAATCCAGAGAAGCTGGTGGACTGGATAAATGAAATGAACAAACGCTTCAATTATGAAGAGATAAGCGAAGATAAAAAGGTCAATTTTGCAGTGACAAAGCTGAAAGGACATGCTGCACTTTGGTGGGATGGAGTGCAGGAAGAAAGGAGGAGAGTTGGCAAGCAACCTATCAAGAGCTGGACTAGAATGATGGCTAAATTAAAAGCAAAATTATTTCCTAGTGATTACCAGCTAACATTGTAGAAACAAATGCAGAACCTGAGACAGAGGTTGCTGACAGTAAAGGAATACACAGAGGAATTCTACAGAGTGAGCATAAGAGCTGGGAAATTTCAAGATACACCAGCGAAGACTACCAGATATGTAAATGGTCTCAGACTGGAGATCCAAGATAATATTGGCCTTCTGTCTCCTAAGACAGTGGAAGAGGCCTATCAGATGGCCTTGAAAGTGGAGGAGAAACTCCTGAGGAAATAGTCTGCCAAGAAGAGAGGTACTTTCTGAGGAAAGGGAAGTCAGGGTGGCAGAGGAAAGCCTGCTACACCCAGGGATGGAGCTAACAGTAGCTCACCTCAGAATGCATCTGCAAAGGATGATGCAAGGGGCATAAGGGGTTCTTACATAGGAAAAGGAAGAGGAGGCAGAGACAGGGGCAGAGGTAGAGAATTGAGGTGTTATAGATGTCAGCAAGTGGGACACAAGCACTATGAATGTCCAGAGAATGTGGGTGTTGGTCCAAGGAATGTTGTTGTTGCCCAGGCTGGAGAAGAGGCAGAGATTGAAGAATAAATTCTTCTAGAGAGGGGAGAATCCTTGGTAGTAAATAAGGTCCTATTGAAGCAAGCCAAAGAGGTCACTGAGCCTGCACAAAGGAAGAATTTTTTTAGGAGCATATGCAAAGTCCAAGGGAAATGCTGCCAACTAGTCATTGATAGTGACAGCACAAACAATCTGGTTTCCACTGAGGTCATAGAAAAGTTGAAGCTGAAGACTAGGGAGCATCCAACTCCCTACAGGGTGTCCTGGCTGGATAAAGGGCACCAGCTGGTTGTGAAAGAACAGTGTGAGATAGAGCTGCAAATGGGAAAATACAAAGATAAGGTCCTGTGTGATGTAATGCCCATGGATGTGTGTCATATACTACTGGGTAGACCTTGGAAGTTTGACAGAGCAGAAATGCATGATGGCAAGAAGAACACTTACAAGTTCTTCAAAGATGGGGTGCATCATACATTGATACCCATGGAAGAAGGAGAGCCATCCAGCAGAGTGATTGATCCAAAGACCTTGTTGCTGAGCGGGAAAGAATATCTACCACAGATAGAAGAAGAAGAGGTAAGCTTTGCTTTAGTTTGCAAGCCTAAGGTAGTTCTTACTTCTACAAATATTTCTGATTTACTAGTAGAGATACAAGAGCTGTTAGATGATTACTGTGACATTGTTGTGGATGATTTACCTGATGAGCTGCCACTTGTGAGAAAGATCAGCCATCAGATAGATTTTATCCCTGGTTCAAATCTTCCAAATAAGGCAGCCTACAGAATGAACCCCAAGGAAAATGAGGAAATCAGGAGACAAGTGCAGGAGTTGGTGGACAAAGGACTAATCAGAGAAAGTCTGAGTCCATGAGCAGTACCAGCAGTTTTGAGCCCAAAGAAAGATGGAGGCTGGAGGATGTGTACTGATTCTAGAGAAATTAGTAAGATCACAATCAAGTACAGATTCCCTTTGCCCAGAATTGAAGATTTAATGGACTGTTTGAGTGGTGCTAAATATTTCTCAAAGATAGATTTAAAGAGTGGATATCATCAGATTAGAATAATAGAGGGTGATGAGTGGAAAACTGCCTTTAAAATGAATGAAGGATTGTATGAATGGATTGTAATGCCTTTTGGGTTGTCAAATTCACCTAGCACTTTTATGAGACTTACGAATGAAGTATTGAAATAATTTATTGGGAAATTTGTGATAGTATATTTAGATGATATACTAGTTTTCAGCAGAACTAAAGAAGAACATTTAAGGCATCTTAATCATGTCTTGAAGAAGCTGCACCAGGAGAAATTGCTGATAAATTTGAAGAAATTCTCATTCATGAAGGAAGAGTTGGTGTATTTGAGTTTTTTTGTTTCTGCAGAAGGATTGAAGATGGACCCAGAAAAGGTTAAGGCAATTGTGGAGTGGCCTTCACCCAGGAGTATTTTTGAGGTAAGAAGTTTCCATGGACTTGCTAGTTTTTATAGAAAGTTTATAAGAAAATTCAGTAAGATTAATGCACCCATAATTGAGACCATAAAGAAGAGAAAAAAACCATTTAAGTGGACTACTGAAGCAGAAAGAAGTTTTAAACTATTGAAGCAAAAGATAACAGAGAAGCCTGTTTTGATCCTGCCTGATTTTACTAAACCATTTCAAGTAAAGTGTGATGCCATTGGGGAAGCCATTGGAGCTGTGTTGAGTCAGGATGGTAGGCCTGTAGCCTATTTTAGTGAAAATCTGAATGATACCAGAAGAAAGTATTCCTCTTATGAGATTCTATGCAATTGTTGAGGCACTGAAGAAGTGGAGACATTACTTAATGTCCAGGGAATTTGTGTTATATTCTGACAATCATGCTTTGCAGTATATTGTACAGCAGCCCAAGTTGAAACATAAGCATGCTAAATGGGTTGAGTATCTCCAAGGTTTTAATTTTGTTTTGAAACATATAAGTGGCCAAGCCAATAAAGTAGCTGATGCTTTGAGTAGGAGACACTTGCTTGTTCAAGAAAATAATTTTTAGGTTGTAGGATTTGATTTTCTCAAAGAATTGTATAAAACAGATCCTGATTTTAAAGAAGCATTTGAGGCATGCAGTAACCCTATTTTAATAGATAGAAGCCAGTGGCTGGATTATTTTCTGCAGGAAGACTTATTATTCAGAAAGAACCAACTGTGTGTACCAAAATGCTCCATGAGAGAACATTTGATCAAAGAGAACCATAGTGGTGGACATGCTAGACACTTTGGTACTGATAAGACTTATGAGCAGCCGAGTCACTTTTATTTTTGGCCCAGGATGAGAACAGAAGTGGACAATTTCATGACGAATTGCAAAATCTGTCAGTATGTTAAAGGAAGGAGCCAGAATGTAGGATTGTACACTTCCTTGCCTATTACAGACAGGCCTTGGGACATGGTGAGTATGGATTTCGTTCTAGTATTTCCCAAGACTCAGAGAGGGAATGATACAGTCTTTGTTGTGGTGGACAGATTCTCCAAAATGGCACATTTTATTCCATGTTACAAAACTAGTGATGCCACCCATGTTGTTAACTTATTCTTCAAGGAAGTTGTTAGATTGCATGGGTTACCCAGGAGCATTGTTTTAGACAGAGACACCAAATTTTTGGGGCACTTTTGGAGGACAATGTGGAAGAAACTTGGCACCAAACTAAGTTTCAGCTCAGCTTATCATCCCCAGACTGATGGACAGACTAAGGTAGTGAATAGAAGTCTGGGAAATTTATTGAGAAGTCTTGCAGGAGAGCATCCCAAGGAGTGGGACCATATTTTTCCCCATGCAGAATATGCATATAATGATTCACCAAACAGGAGCACAGGACAGAGTCCATTTCATATTGTTTATGGAATGCATCCCAGAGGAATATCAGAATTAAGAAATCTGGGAAGAGAAGATCTAAGGAGTGCAGATGGTGAGGAGTTTGCTTCAGAGATCCAGGCCATACATGAACAAGTGAAACAACAATGACAAGGTAGCAGCATCAAATACAAAAGCAGAGCAAACTTGAGCAGAAAGGAAGTTCATTTTGAAGTAGGAGATCAGGTTTTGGCACACTTGAGAAAGGAGAGGTTCCCGAAGAAGTAGTACAACAAATTGAAGTTCAAAAAGATTGGGCCATGCAAGATAGTTAGGAAGTTTTCTGCAAATGCTTATGAGATTGAATTTCCGCCTGATGTTGGAATATCTCCTATTTTTAATGTTTCAGATTTGTACAAGTATGAAGATGATGGTGCAGAAGCAAGATTAGCAGACAAGGAACAGATTGAGTGGAAAGAGTAGCTACCTCCAGCACAGCCATTGCAACCAGAGAAGGTATTGGACAAGAGAGTGTTCAAAAGGACGAGAGGACAAGAGTACTTTGAGTACTTGATGAAATGGAGGGACAAGCCAGAGGAAGATGCTACTTGGATGACTGAAGAAATGTTGCAGAAGATAGGCAGATCAGTGGAGGAGCTCATGGATAGGAGCCCATGAAGAAAATTTCCCTCAAGAGTCTGATGTAGGGGCATTAAGCACTGGCCAGCAATGTAGGAGTTTTGTCCACATGTTGTGGCTAGGAGGGTTTGAAAACATTCGAATTGTTACAGCTAGGTGTCAACACCTTAGTTGATTGTATTATTTAGATTAATTAGATTCATAGAAAGTCGAATAGCTCAGTTAGTCTAGCTGTCATATTTCAGTTAATTGAATTATTGTAATTAGACTGTTGATTTTCCAAAACGGTCCTCACTGAGGAACCGAAGAGACACATTGTAATATGTATAAATTGTATTCTCCGGATGTAGAAAAGGGAGAGCCGGGAGAAGAAGAGAGATTCTGCAATAAAAAATTGTTCACAGTTGCTTCCAATTAAATAGTTTCTGTGCGCATTCATCATAGAGTAGTTCGAATCCCTAAGTGTGAAGAGATTGTTTAATTGCGAAGTGATGGACTCTGTGCATGAATAATTGAACTCATGCACGAATTCCACTTATCTCGGTTGGTTTTTTATCTTAATTAATTCAAATAACCCTGCGCATTTAACCCCGCTCGTAGGTGTGATCTGTATAGAGAATCCTGGTTAATATTGGTGAAGTCCCCGTATAAAGAAATAACCTTGTTTTACTGTTAGTTGAAGCCGGAACCGGGACTAAACCTGGAGTTAACGTATGAAAGGAGACCGTAACCCGATGTAACCCGGGTCAACCTTGTACCAAAACCAGAAGCAGAATCGCAAGAGTGGATTGCCCCATTTCGCACCGCTTTTGGTGCGGAGGTGGTATTTCTGGGTCGAGGAGCGATTCCATAGAGGAATCAACACGTGGAGGAGTGGACCGTTCAAAAAACCACTCTCCCGTACATTTCGCACGTTAACGTCAGTACGAGGTCGACGAGTGAAATGAGAACAGGCCATTGATTTGATAGAAGGCCATCGGACGGTCTTCGTGTGATAGAGATACACGATGTTTAAACCAGGTATGGCGCGCACATTTGATTGGTCCATTGACATATATGTGGGGTCTGGGACGAGGGGTTATTATAAAGTCTTTTGTTCATAAAGTGTTGGCTATTAATATAAAATTCCGCCGGATAATAAAATTATTTCCAAGGGTTATTACACAGTTAATTATTCAATTACAGAGAGAATGGGTTTATTATAAAGTTGCGATTATGTTTAATTGTCAATTTATTTGAAATTGATAAATAAACGAAAGGAAAAGCTGACAGAGCCACGACCACTGTTGACCATCCCTCCACTAGAGCTGACTTTTGGCGTTGCTGCATCACTAAACCGTAGTGGGATAATCAAATAGAAGAGTATAATAAAAGGTGGTGTAACTAGTTTAATAAGTGGAAAAAAAAAACTATGCAAGTATGAAATAGACAAGTCACAATACAACATAATAAGGGAGCCAAGAACTTTTATATATTAACTATGCAACAAAGCATTCACAAAATTAAACACCAACAATCCTGAATATTATCCAAAATTTACAAATGACAATAACAGTTCAAAGCCCTAAATCTATTCGATATATAACCTTCATGAAGTCGCTTTAACAATTCAGCAAAGGAAATCTTTTAAACTTTCATGTTAGAGGTCAAACCCTCTTATAAGAAAATCGACATAACTTTCAATTTCTATCAAACAAGACTTCAGAACCAAGATTGCACCTGGAGGAATAAATAGAGGATGTCATTGTGAGTACATTCAGGCTTAGGGAACAAGAACACAGAGAGAGCTTCTCAACATAAACAAGTTACATAGGAACAAAAAAATAGTAAATAAGGGGTGCATTCAAGAGGAAAACATAGCTAGTAAGAACTAAACAAGAGGGATCATTGTGGGCCTAGCTTACCTGAGCCTAAAGGCCATTTCATCGAAAAGTGTGAGCCCCTGCATGCACCCGTAGTGGAGATGAACCACCCTAACTTAGTGACCAACACCCAAAAAATAGGAAAGAGAAAGATACAACGTAAGCGAAAGGGATTTACCTCTTGCCATGAAGTTGAACCAGTATTTGTAAGTGCATAGTAAATCACCTCGAAACCTGACACGAGATTGTGGAGGAAACCAGTCAGAGACAATACACATAGGGTAACTTGAAATAACAATTCAATCGATAGAATGACCATGAACAAGAAACCCTAACCTGGAGGGTGTTCTAGAGGAAGCCCTCGAGCGGTGAACCATACAGAATGAACGACAGAGCCAGAGAGGGACAAGGTAATTTCCCTAACCGTCCTTGGAAAGTCACCCACTGTCCGATCAGACAGTCAAATCCAACGACTGGATGGAGCACAACTATCATGGCATACATCTGGATGGCCGAATCGAGCAACTTCCAACATACTTTGGGTTTGAAAAATAGCTTAGTAATGGTTTAATATATGTATAACAATTTTCACACAATAGAAGTGTATAAAACATAACAAGAAACCTTATACAATGACCACATGTTGTTAATGTGGAAAAATTAATAAGAATCACTGATTACTTGATAATAGGAATTGTAATGTCGAGAAAGTTGATTAACATTATGTGTTCTTATGATTAAGTCACTTATGTCACATAGTAAGAGATTTTTTCCTACTTAAATTGTTGGAGTTAATGCTTACATTCCATATTTCAGAAGTTGGTTTGTGATAGTTGAGAAATTCTCTCAACCTCTCTCTCTAAATTAGGAATAAGTTGGATTTCAGAAAATCTATTTAATAGAGTAATCTAAATTTAATCAGTGTGTGTGGGTGTGTTTACACATACACCATTTGTGCATAATATATGAGTGTGTTTAATATATGTGTGTCTTTAGTAGTTTTTATCATGGTATTGGAGCATCAGGTCGAATCGCTAAATGGACCTGTGTGTAGAGATCTGAGTGTGGAGCCTCGGTGTGATCGATCTTTGTCATGAGAGTCCATTTCTGGGTCGCTGCCATCTAATCTCACGAACGAGGATCCGATGTTGTCATTCTTGTGAGCCGATGTTGCCAAGAGGAGAACTGCCTAAGATGAACACTGTGGGAGAACACTGTCATTCTTGGAACGTTGCCTCTGCCCGTGAATGGAAACAAAATAGTCAAGGCAACCGGCTCTTGGCACCTGAAGATCCTAGAGCTAAACAGATAACGATGCGGTTAAGTGCGAGCAATGAAGGGATGCTATGGAATTGGATATCAAGAGATGATATGCTACTAAATGGGGCATTTTTTTAAAAGAATCGGGATCAATTTCTCAAAACTTGAGTACATATAGTATAAATAGAATGCCTTGAAATCTGAAAGGAGCGTTGCCACGTTGTCAAAGCGGAGGAGCCTGCAGGAAGTGAATGTCGAGCCTGCGTGGGAGGAGACTACGTGCTTGAGAAGAGGCCGATGCTGGGCTACCTTCTGTGCCTTTAAGGAACACTGTCTGTGGTTTTCATTTCAGTTTGCAAGCTAGGTCAACAAGTGCAACATGGCTTCAAAGTTTCTACACTTTTAGAATGCCTTCAAAGTGAACCAATCGGTCGTACAAGTTTGATATTAATCCCTGAAAAGTAGCTAGTGAAGCCAAGATTCATGCAAGACCTGTCGCGGATTAAACAGGAGATGATGAAAAATAAAAAGTTCTTTCCTTGATCGGACTTTCAGATCACAAGATATTTATTGCAATCCAAATGCTGGCGCATTTTTTTTTGGATATTTGTATTGAGACCAGTCTCTGTTTTGTGTTATCTAG
The DNA here is from genome assembly GCA_034641835.2 of Pinus albicaulis. Lineage (NCBI taxonomy): Eukaryota > Viridiplantae > Streptophyta > Pinopsida > Pinales > Pinaceae > Pinus > Pinus albicaulis. The sequence continues at coordinate 1,492,106,976 of CM076579.1, forward strand.
CATGTTGAAATATTTGTAGTTTAGTAGTATTATAATTTGTTTGTAAATTAAGTGATGAATATCAAACTAGATAAAAAGGTCATTTTGTAACACTGATTCTAGATACATTCTGTATCTAGACAACTTTTCTAGATAATTGGCGAGTACAGCGGTTGGCACCCATGTATCTCGGTGGATGGGAGCTCGTCCATAGAATGACTAGGAGTTTAGCAATTGCAAAATGTAATCAATTGTTTTTGAAGAGATCAAGTGGCAGTAAAGCTCAACATGGATGGTTGTCCAGATAGTATGGTAGTTGCGGATCTAGGGAAGAATCCCTCATTAGTTGTAGACATTGAGTGGTCTCCTAATGAGGTTATGTGACAGATTGGGATGCTGTCCAGTAATTGACTTCGGGAGGTCCTTGATTGGGGAGTTGAGGAAGCCAACTTACCAACTACACATTTCTGAGGGTTATGAGGCAACTTGATGGAGCATCTACTGATAAGCTTGATTATTTTGTTATTTATGAGTGAATTCAATAAATTCATGTAATGTAATCATTAAGGCTTACATTACATATTTGAGAAGTTGGTTTGTGATAGTTGAGAAATTCTCTCAACCTCTCTCTCTAAAATATGAATAAGTTGGATCTCAGAAACTCCATTTAATAGAGCAATCTGAATGTAATCAGTGTGTGTGGGTGTGTTTACACATACACCATTTGTGCATAGTATATGAGTGTGTTTAATATATGTGTGTCTTTAGTAGTTTTTATCATAAATTAATTCTTCTGATAGCAAATAATGATATTTACATGTTACATTATCTTTTAAACCTCTCTCCCACTCCTTAGGAGCTAAATGTCATAAAAATGATTTGATTGATTATATTTGTAAATTATAAACTATATTAAAAAGTAATAAAGGGTTACATTTTTCTCAATTTCTCCTTATCATTGTTATTTTTTTTTCAAATAAAATAATTTAAATAATATTTTGATGAACTCTTAATATATTTTTATTAAACTTTTATAAATGTAAGTAATATAAAATTTTATAAATGAAAATTAATTACATATATGATCATTTTTCATTTTGTTAATTTTTATTTTAAGAAAATATATAATTGTATTGAAAATTTAAAAATTAATATTTAAATCTAATTAATTCAAATTAAGTTAAACTAAATTATATATATATAGATTCACACTATTTATTCAATTAGATCGATTGGCTTTTGTCTTTGTCTTGAGGATGAACCATATTAATTGATTAGAAATTTCGAGATCAAATCCTAATGATGTAATTAATCCAAAAACACATTTATCTAAATTTAAATGGTAAAATTAATTTACTATAGAGTGTACTTACTTTACAATTCAATTTTATATAAAATTAACTTTATAATTAGATAATATATATATATATATATATATAATTAATTAATTAACGAATTATTTAATAAATATAACATAGCTAATATTTTATTTATTTGTATACGTTATAAAATGTTTCGTATCCACGCCGAACACTTTTATGGGACTCGACAGATATATGAAGTTGACATTTCGATTATACAATATTTTTTAGTTATTTGTGCACATTTAGAAAATGTTTGAAACAACAAAATCGTTTTTATGAGATTCGACTAATTTGAATTTAGCATTTGGACAATGTTATTCGTCTTCCGACATCTTACGATGCGCCCACAAAATCATATTGCTTGCATGGTTTTTTCTTTAGTTGAGTTGAGTGGGAATACTTTTAACTGAAATATAGATTACTGCAGAAAGAGTTAGATTTGTCAAGCTGGTCCTTCTTGTTTACTTTATTTGGAAAGAAAAACATGCATATCCTGGCCTTTATCTAACTGGAGTCATAAGCTAGCTCATATGCTTGATTTCTGCAATTATGTCCCTATTTAAATACATGCACTAGGAATCTTCTACTGCATTTTCTAATGGATTTTGACTTCTAATGTTGGCTCAAACGATATATATATATATATATATATTCTGCCGATGCAAAGTAGGTTGGCTCCTAGGAAAGGTATGTTTTTCATCTCCTCGAAAGTACAAAAATTAAACATATACGTGACTGAGACATGACTTTATTCGTTCGTTGGCCCTGATTCGACAATTAAACGTTCAGGACCAGAAATATTTTACCAGTCCCCTTGAGAGGCGGCCAATTCCTCATCTTTTAATCGCTATATATCGTCAGTCAACCCTCGAGGACATGGGGAAAATTATCAAGAGCTGTTGTGTCTCTAATGACGATCCCGGCCATGGCACATTTTCAACATTTTCAGGCATTAAATTTATTAATGCAGTTTTACGTACCGGCTCATTGAAAATGACAATCCGTGTCGGTGCTAATAAAAAAAATTGGAAGACAGTCTATCAGAAAATTCAAAAATGGATTCCACCTTTACATAAGAAAAACTGAGAGATGTGCACACGGATAAACACATAATTTTGTGTGTATTTATTGTGTTACTGACAACCAACTATTTCCAAAGTGATGGATTGCAGTTGATAAAAATTTTCAAGTGTCCAATTCACTCAACAAACCAAACTTAATATTTGTTAAGGTAAGTGTTATTCCAATTTTTTACTTAAGGCTTACATTCTTACATAAGTCACAAACTGTATATAAATCATATCAGTTCAATATCATCTTCATTAATAATTATGTTCATTCTGGGATCTTGTAAACACTGCTCACCACCACACTATTTACCATAAGTGCTTCTGATTATTATTGAGAAGGTTTGTAGAATTGGCATTTCTTAACTACTATGAAGAATAACTGACATATTGAATATCTCTCTAGACCAAAATACACACTTACAGTTATATAGGCAGTCTCTCTAAATACGTAACTTATCCATAGTAACAGTTGTAATTTTCTTTTGGGGATGTTTGAACATTTTTGTTTAATAGTAACATTTCTGTTTTCATGGAAGTGTGAACATTTTTGTTTAATAATAATATTTTTGTTTTCATTGTGTGAGGTGTCCTTCCAAAAATCATAAAAAAATGTAGATAAGCATGAAATTATTTAAGATAACAAATATAGAATTAGTGTTTGTTTCCATGATACATTGGCAAACCATAAAATAAACTAAGACTCATCAATAAAATAAAATAAAACAAAATTTAATTGCATCTCATTTAATTCTAATTGATTCTGCCATTTAATGGTTGTGGTTCTCAATATTTAACCCTTTTGCAATTTTATGCACATTGTTTTGTGTAATACTATGTACCAAAAATCCATGTGATTCTCTAAATTATTGCATCTAATACACATTATGTTAGATAAGTTAAAATAAATTCACATATTTGTCTATTTTATATGTTTAACTTATGGTTTATATGAATATGAAATTTTGTTTAATAGTAATACTTGTGTTTTTTGGGAAAGTGTGAATTTTTTTTTTGTAAATAATAATATTTGTGTTTTTTTCCGGAAGTGAAAACATTTTTTTAAATAATAATATTAGTCATGTAAATGTTTGTGTGAATGTTTTTGTTTAATAATAATATATCTGTTTTTAACAGTGAGGAAGTCTTTTCAAAATCATAAAAGAAATGCACATAACCATGAAATTTTTTACCATACAAGATATAGTATTTAATGGTTATTGCCATGATACATTGGTAAAACATAAAATAAAAATAAAAAACAAGGTTTATTACATTTTGTTTAATTATCGTTAATTTGGCTATTTAATGTTCGTTGTTAACTTTTAAACACATTATTTTTCACAATATGTTAGGTAACTTAAAAACAAAATTCATATATTTCTCTAGTTGATTTGTTTAACTTAGGGTTTATAAGAATAGAAAATTATGGGTGGAAGTGTGAACATTTTTGTTTAATAGAAATATTTGTATTTTCATTGTGGAAGTGTGAACATTTTTGTCTAATAGTAATATTTGTGTTTTCTTGGTGTATACAAGTGTGAATTTTTTTTATTAAGAGTAATAACTGTGTCTACATTGAAGTAGGTTTAATAGTCTTATTTTTATGTGGAAGTGTGAACATTTTGTTTAATTATAATATTTGTATTTTCTTGCAAAAATTTGTTGTAAAAAAGTTCTTATATAATCATAAAACAAATGCACATAAACATGTAATTGTTTCAGATAGAAGATATAATATTTAATCGTTGTTGCCATGATACATTGGAAAAATATAAGATTAAAAAAAATAAGTTTAATTGCATTCTGTTTAATTATAGTTAACCTAGCTATTTAATGGTTGTTGTCCTCAAAATTTTACCCTTTTATGCATAATGCTTTGTGTAATACTACCTATGAAAAATCCATGTGATTCTCTAAATTATTGCATCCAAACCATATTATGTTAGGTAATTTAAAATAAATTCACATATTTATCTACTTTATTTGTTTAACTTATGATTTTTATATATAGAACATTTTGGAATTGTGAACACTTTTGTTTAATAGTAATATTTGCGTTTTGTTTGTGTGGAAGGACATTTACAACAATTTTTTGCAATTCATAAAACAAATGCACATAAACATGAAATTTTTTAGGCTATAAGATATAGAATTTAATGGTTGTTTCCATGATACAATGGTAAAAATAAAATTTGATAAAAAAAGGTTAATTGCATCTCGTTCAATTCTAGTTAATATGGCTATTTAATGTTTACCCTTTTACTCACATTATTTTGTGAAATATTACTTTCCAAAAATCCATGTGATTCTCTAAATTATTGTATCCAATGCACATTATGTTAGGTAAGTTAAAAGAGATTCATATATTTGTCTACTTTATCTGTTTAGCTTATGGTTTATATGAATAAGACATTTTGGGCGTAAATGTGAACATTTTTGTACATTTTTGTTTAATAATAATATTTGTGTTTTCCTTATGTAGAAGTTTATTGTGTGAGGCCCTTGTAGAATCACAAAACAAATTCACATAAGCATGAAGAATTACAAAAAAATGCACATAAGCATGAAACTTTTTACGATAGAAGATATAACATTTAATTGTAGTTACCATGATATATTGGTAAAACATAAAATTAAAATCCAGATTAATGGTTTTTACCCTTTTACATAGTTTTTTTTGTTTGTGTAATACTACCTACAAAAATTCCATGTGATTCTCTAAATTATTGCATGCAATGTTTTTTTTTTGGTGTAATACTACCTACAAAATGTATGTGAGTCTCTAAATTATTGCATCCAATGCACATTAAGTTAAATTTATATAATTGTCTACTTTATTTGTTTAACTTATGGTTTATATGAATAATACATTTTGTAGGAAGTGTGAATATTTTTATTTAATAGTAATATTTGTGATTTCTTTGTGTTGAAGTGTGAATATTTTTGTTTAATAGTGATATTTGTGTTTTTATTATTGTTGGGAGGTGATAGTCGGGAATTTTCTATCGTTGTGTAGAAGTGTAGAGTGCAAAAGTAGGAGAGATAATAGGCATTCAAGCATGGGTGAAAATAGACATTAAAAAGTATTAAATTCCGTCAATATTTATGTGCATAGAAAAATTTAAGGGCTATTTTAAAAGTATATAAAGACTATTTATAAAATCATTAAAAATTTGAATATTTTTAAAAATATATCAACGAACATTTTATAGTTTGCATATAAAATTAAGATAAATTTCCATCCTTAAAATTTTCTAAAATTAAGATTTCTAAAATTAAGATAAATTTTCATCTTTAAATTTTCTAAAAGTAAGATTTTTAAAATAAAGATAAATTTCTATTTTTAAAATTTTCAGTGTTTATGTGGAACAATGACTTATTAGAAAAAAATTCCATAAATTTTCAATAAAGATAAATTTCCATCTTTAAAATTTTCATTGTTTATGTGGAACAATGACTTATTAAAAAAAATACTTTTAAAAAAATATTTTGAATAATTCAATTATTTTAATAATTGTTTGTTGGCTCATACTCAATTTTGATTTTATTTCGTCGTAATTTCTCCTAAGGAACCTTTGCATATTTCAACACCCAAAATATTCTTATTGTATATATTCACTAACCCTCACCACGATATACAACACCCCATACAAACATATCCTCTGCACCAATAGATTTGTGCACACAACATTCCATACAATGAGCTCCTCCAGATAACTCTTCGCAGGTAACATCCCATACAAACAACTCCTCCGCAGAAATAGCTCTCCACACAGCCATGGGAATAGTTGCAATTCTAAATTAAGCAGCATGAACGAATTAAAACTCAACAATTATATTTTTATTTACTCCTCCATTATCTTGATTTATAATGAACACATTTTACATAAAATTGTTTCAAATAAATTGCAATAAGCTTGTTGTTTCTCTGAAAATGGAATATAATTTTATGCACACAATTTATAAATGTTTTTACTTTAGTTAAAATAAAAGACATTGAGCAGAGTAGTAGCAGTGTCAAGTGTGTTAGTGTGAAAGCACTCAACTAAGGAATGGCCACTCACAATTGTATTTTATTTTTTATTTTTAATTTTTATTTTCAATATTTTCATAAAACTTTAGTCAATACAAAATAGAAATATTAAGGTTTTTTTTTATAAAATTAAAAAACACAACAATATAATGAAAAGTAAAAAGTAAATGCACTTTGACACATGGACACAAAGAAAAAAAAGTCTATAATTTAAACATCAGGAATATTTTTAATATCTCGAGCACATTTTTGTGGAATATTTAACATAAAGTAATTTTTTGATGTACTGTCAAACGTCTCAATCGTCTAATATGAAGAAAAAATTACCTCAATAATTAGTTATAACCTAATTTCATGTTCATGAAACGAAAAAGAACCATGAGAAGATGAGCAGAAGCAGTTTTTATTTTCATTCGGAAACGTCCGTGGCAAGGTCGTAACTCAGCACTATAACTCTCGTAAAGTTTGTAAGGTCTGAATGAAGGAACATAGCTCTTTAAAAATCGTAACTTTCGTAAGGACTTTTTGGAGGAACACCCTTCTTATATCGGCACTCATGGTAGTCTCACGCAACAAGAAGCTGGCGGAGTTGCACCACAATGAAGAAGAACAAAATTGGAAAAAAATATAATTAAAGATAAGTAATTATGTAGTGTTTTTTTTAAAGAAATGTAACAAAAAAAAAAGTGTATATGAATTGCTACACAAAAAGATTAGCTATTTTTTTTAATTCTTTGAGAGACATTATGGTAAAAGATAAATTCATTGTGCTGATATTTAAAAGAATCTATGAAACTTCTGGAAATGATGGTAGGAATAGTTTGTGGAAAGATATATTAGTGTTTTTGGAATATTTTGGTATTAAATCTTGAAATCAAATGTCTTTACATACATTATCATATTAGATTTTTGGAAAAGAGGAAACATTTTTTGCATGCATTATTGTGTGTGTTTTTAATGCACAAAATGACAATTAATTGGGATAGATTTTATTGTAAAAGAAAAGAGAAAAATTAATTAGATTAATTTTGTTAGAAGGGTATATATATATATTAATACCCTTCTAACAAATATTGTTTATTTGAAGGCTGAAAGGATTTAAGTGCATAAGATTATGTGCATGGTTGTTCTTGAAAGGATTATGTGCATTGAAGTAAGGGCGATTTTGTTAAAATAAAAACACATGCTTGCATGCACAAAGGGTAGTTATTGTCATATAGAATATATGTTTTTTGAGTGCACATGAAGAAAGTTATTATGTTAATTTTCTTGAAAATATTGCCTCACTAGATGAAACATGATAATTTATATGACAATAATTTATATGATAATGATTTAGGTGCATAAAAGGTTAAGTTAAAGCAAAGCTATTATGATAATCTCTTGCATACACAAAGGATACTCATTATGTTATAGAGATATCTCCTTTGCATGGATAGAGGAAGTATTGAACTATATTTCTTTAGAAAAATTATGTAATTATTTTTATGCTAGCATAACTATTATGTTAGTTCCTTTTGGAATAAGATCATGTATATGTATGAAAGAATTGTATTATATTTTGTTTGGAAAAAATATACATTTATATGCGGGAAATGATAACATGTTGTGTTAGCTTACGTTGGAAAAGATTATTTTGGAAAGAAGATGAATTTACAAGCACAAAAATCGTATTGATGTGTTGGTTTCCTTGGAATATATATATATATATATATATATATATGGGTAATGTTGGTATGATTTATTGAATTAGCTTTATGGTTAAGAAAACATGTTTTTATATGCCCTATTGTGCTATATTCCCTCAAAAAGGAAACATGGGTTTTCATTCTCCATTTTGTTAAGAATTCTTTTGGAAATATGCTTTTGGAAAAGGGACTTGCATTTTTATGCATAATAATGGTATTTATTATGTTAACTTTATCTTAAAAGGTGACATGCATATTAATAACAATAATAATTTCTATTCTATTGTAAAGATGACTTAGTTACATGCACAAAGAATAAGATAAGGGGATAGCTCTCTTTGAATAATGTTTTATTTAATTACTTGAACTAAAAACAAAGATAAGTTGCTAGTTGAGAATGATCATAGTAATGTGGTAATTATTTTGACATGCTTGATAATTACTTACTTATACATGCACAACGTTGTTATAAGAAGCATGTTGTGATATTATATTTACATCTCATGTATGCACATGAATAGATGTTAAAATATCACTTTTGAAGAATGATTATCGATCGATTAATGGTTTAACTAATCATATTACCAAAGCTTGTTGACAACAAAAATGGTATGAAATGATGTTTATTTGTGCAAAAGACTGATTATGTTTAACATTGTAGTAGATAAAGAATTAATAGTCCATGAAAATGAGTATAAGACACAAGATGGTCTATTGATGGAACAATCATGCCACAAAGATTTAAAGAGTGAAGATTTGTGGGAAAATGGTTTCATGATGATTTAATATCTTTTAGCTAGATATGTATTGTATTTTAATGATATTTCATTGTAATATTTTATGACAATGGTTAAGGGATGGAATGCCTTATAAGTCATTGAGTGAGGGGTTAACATCCTAACGAATGTTTAATAGTAAAATTAAACGGTTTTTGGTTTTCACCCTATGAGGTTTCCAAGGTATATCGATGTTTAATGATGCGCTTGATTATTGTATCATTTTGATGATGTTGATTCTTTTCCCGATGTGATGTTCATAATTTCAAGTTAGTGATTAATTAATCTGGTTAAGGAAATCATGAAAACGATGAAATGTTACATCATACAGTTTATGATAATATCCTGCAACAATGGTTGTTATGGTTATGAAACTTACTACTCCTCTGTTAAATTTACTCTATGTATTGATGAACATTTTTTTAATGGTTAATGAGGAATATGGAATAGTGATTTGGATATTTACTCATGGGTAATTTGTGTAAAAATTTTCGAAATCACTGTTTTTTCATGTGAAATTACCGGGGGATGTTACAAGTGGTATCCGAGCTGAAGGTTGCAACAATGGCTCCTTTGGGAATTGTAAATCATAAAAAAAATCAAGGTATGATACTAGTGGGCATCAACTCATGTATGATTCCAACAAACTACATATCGATATATGTAGTAGACTACTTTTGTCAGGAAACAAATGATGCATGTTTATAACTACAATGAAGAGTAATAAGTAATAAATTTTGTTGGATAACAAACAATAAACCTTCGTGGCACCTATAAAGCACCTAAATAATCACTAGTGAAAGTGAGGGTTGACTACAAACCTTTGCAAATATGAAAATATTAGTGATGCATTTAATGAACATGTCTAAAAGTAACACTAAATGATCAATGCATGAATGTAAAAAATGGGGAATGTCCTTGAAGAAGAGGATAAAATGTTTTAAAAGGACATTGAAATAAACCCTTTAGATGTTAAATAGATATGAACCCCTCTTGAACAACGATCCAACTGTGAAGACTTAACTGAATGGCTAATTGTTGATTGAGTCCTGGCAAGGTTGAATATAAGATGGTTAGTAGAATTTATTTGTTAGTGTTGCATGAATAACTATTAAAACTTATATGCATGAATTGGAATTTATTTAAGATTATTGGAAGTTGTATACAAGTGACTATGGTGGTTACTTCATGTACCAATTTTTTGGTAAAAATACACTATGGTAATTGGAAATATTTGGATTGGTATCCTAAAATTTTATTGACATATACAAATTAATAAATATTTGTATACACTTTTATGCATGACAATAATGTATGCATTAACTAAAATTATTACGAAATTGAATACTTATTTATGACTAATGTGGCTGATGGGATTAAGGAGGGGTAGCTTAATGGAAACAAGAAAATATGTGAAGGAAAAACTTTGCAATGTGAATTGCAACCATAATGCTATGATATGCATGATTTAATTATTTGGAAAATCAGAATGTATACATCCTATATGCCACTTATGTTTCCTATCAATCTAGATATTGTGGACTCATATTGAGGGTCAAGTATAATTGCATGATGTACATAAAAAAAATTCTTTTCTTTATGTATAATGTGCATACGTTTCATTATGTAAATTAATATGGGAAAGTGTGCTATAAGAAAATTTTAACATGTCAGATAGTTGTGGACAATTGTAAAAGGCTACAAGGCCTTGGGTTGATGGAAGTTTCCTACCCATAGGGGTTGATGGTGCTTGCTTGCTCGAATTTACTCTCCCTATAGATATATTATCTAAGTAAGGGAAAATTGTTGGATAAGATGGTGAGGATGGGAAAAAACCTGAGGAAACTCTGTTTATTTTGTTTCCTTTTGGAGGAGGTCCAAAATTCCTCATAGATGGGACGTTCTCAGAGGATTAGGCAGGGCGCTGTGAAAAGGAATCCTATATTGGACCCTATGTGGTCATTGGAATTATAGACTGGACCTGGTATAGTATTTGTTAAAGAACTGTATGTGTACGAAAATGGATCGATATGGTTGTGGAAACCATTTCCCATATGTTGGGAGGAAAATTATTTAGCTTATTGTGGTTCTCAATGTAGACCACTTTAACTAATCAGTTTTGTGTTGTGTTATATAAATATATATATATATATATATATATATATATATATATATATATATATATATATATATATATATATATATATATATATAATTGTGTAAATATTGTATGTACATATTGACAGGAAAGGAGCCTAGTGCTCGGTAAGGAATTATTGGTAGTTTCGTTCATTTATTGTATTACCAATCTTATGAATATCTCCAGTAATGGCTAACACAGTTTGCACTTGATGCAATTATCGATCATTTCAATGATTAGAGTGTTAGGTTCTCTCTCAGTACTTTAGAAGTATTGCATGGATTTCTTTAGTGGTAGTTAAGATAATATGAACGTGATGTAGTGATTTATCATTTTAATGATTAGAGGGTTGGTTATATCTGAATACTTGTGAAAGTACAATGGTTAAAATATCATTCGGAATTTCACGAATGATTGATAGTTAAAAGTATTTCATTTGAGTGAAAATTTTGTGACTAACATGATTATGTTGAATTTGTTGATCATAGATTATAGGGTTCTTGTTGTTGGGTTATTAAACCATTGGAGTGCTTGCGTAAAAGTGACAAATATTTTCAAGAGTATTTGGTAAGTAATGGTAATGTCGTACAAATATTTTGTGCTTATCTCTTAAAAAAAAACAAAATTGAACAATGGTTAAGTGACGGAGGGAATAAATTGAATAATTTTGCAACTGTAAATCCTTCCGACTATTTTTTTTTTTAAATATTGTTTTTATTTACGTGTATTTTTTGGAAGTAAAAATACTTTATTTTAAAAGGGAAGGATCCCTTCTATTGCTTATAAATACATTTCATGTGTAAAACTTAATGATGAACAGCAAGGACAATTGTCACTTAAAGGGAGGGCATATATAATATCGTGATCACATTTGTGTGGAATATTTACCTAGCATATAAAGTTAACATAAAGTAATTCTTTTATGTGCTCTCAATTGTCTAATATCAAGAAAAAATTACCTCAATAATTAGATATAACCTAATTTCATGTTCATGAAATGGAGAAGGAACCATGAGAATAGGAGGAGAAGCGATTTTTATTTTCGTTCGGAAAATTCTTTGGCAGTGGTCAGAACTAAGTTCTGTAACTCTCGTAACTTTCATGAGGACTAAATTAAGGAACATAGATATGTAACTCTTGTAACTTTCGTAAAGACTGAATGAAGGAACACCCTTCTTATATCGACACTCATGGTAGTATCACGCAACTAGAAGCTAGTGGCGGCTAAGGGAACTCAAGACATCATGTTCATAGTTGCAACACAATGAAGAACAAAATTGAAATCAAATATAAGTAATTATGTAGTTCCCTGAAAATAAATGTGTTAATTTCTTTGTCTTTTGAGATTAACATTTTGCATTTGAATCATTTACCTATGTTATTGAAAGAAACAAAAAAAGAGTTCATATGAATTGCTGCACAAACATATTAGCAATTTTTTTTAATTATTGGAGAGACATCATGGTAAAATACAAATTCACTTTGCTAATCTTTAAAAGAGTCCTTGACACTTCTCGAAATGAGTGTAGGAATTGAGCGTAGGAATTGTGTGTAGAAAGATAAATTAGTTTCTTTGGGAATATCTTGGTGTTAAATCTTGAAAGGGAAATATTAATTGCATGTATAATTGTATTAGATTTCGAAGTCAAATTTCATTACATACATTATCATATTAGATTCTTGGAAAAGAGAAATCTTTTTTTGAATGCATTATTGTGTGTGTGTTTAATGCACACAATGACAACTAATTGGGACAAATTTTCTTGAAAATGAAAAGAGAAAAGTTGATTAGATTAATTTTATTGGAAGGGATTTCATGAAAATGTTTATATATATATTACCTACGTTTCTTATTTAAATACTGCAAGGATTTGAGTGCATAAATATTTCATTGGAATTTTGTGCATGAATTGATGAAAAGAAATATTGTTTCTGTTAAAGATGCATATGAATAGTGTCCATACAAGAAGAAAAACACATGGTTGTTCTTAAAAGGATTATGTGCATTGAGGTAAGGGCGATTGTGCTAAAAGAAAAACAAAATTTTGCATGCACACAAGGTAGTTATTGTGATATAGAAAATATTTTTTTTGAGTGCATATAAAGAAAGTTATTCTATTAATTTTCTTGAAAATATCGTCTCGCTAGATAAAACATGTTAATTTCTTGATTTAGGTGCATAAAATGTTAAGTTAACCTTGTTATTGTTTCCTAATTATTGGTTATCTATGAACATAGTTACTCATCAAGTGAGAAAATTACCTGGTACCCATTTTTTTAAGGTAACAAGAAAAACACCCGCTATTTAAAAGTGGTGATGCAGAAACAACCTTCTTATTTTTTTAGCATAGTTTTGGCACTTTAAATTTTCTTATGACTTTTTTTTTTAATGTCATGATTTTCATGTCAATTTTGAAAAGTGGTGATGTACAATAACCTGTTTTTTTTTAGCATATTTTTGGAACTTAAATTTTTCTCTGATTTTTTTCTTTAAATATCATGTCGATTTAGAAATATAGTCATTTTTTTAGCACTTTAATTTTTTTATTTATCAAGTATGAACATTTTTTTAAAATTTTAATGGTTTTCATGCTAATTTTGAAAAGTGTTAATGCAACATCAATCCTTTTTTTTCGAGTGTTGATTTTCATCTTGCTAATAAAACATAAAAATAAAATAGAAAAACATGACAAAAAAAATCAAATATAAAAGAATATAAAAAAAATATGAAAAAAACCAATAAAAAATGTAAACACAAACAAAAATAACTTGTAAAAACAAAAATTAAAAAAAAATAAATGATTAAAAAAACTCAAAATTTAAAGAAAAAAAATAAAAAATAAACTTTTTTTAAGTTAAAAAAATAAAAAAATAAACATTTTTTAAGTTAAAAAAAAAAAAGAAACAACAGAATTAAGGAAAATAATAAAATAATAAAATTAAAAATAATGAAAAAAAATCAAATAATAAAAATAACTAAAATTCAAAAATTTAAATTATTAAAAAAACAAAAATTAAAAACAACATTCAAATAAAAACTTTAAAACAAGTATATATATATATATATATATATATATATATATATATATATATATATATATATATATATATATATATATATATATATATATATATATATATATATATATATATATATATATAATTTTCAAATAATAATAATAATGAAAAATATTTTTTTTTAAATAAAAAAACTAAAAAATTTTAAAAAAATTAAAATTTAAAAAATATAAAATAAAACCATTTAAAAAATTAAAATAAATAAATAAATAATTATTAAATTTAAAATTAATAAATTTAAAAATAATAATAATAAAAAGTTAAAAAATATAAATTAAATTAAAAAAAGAAATTTTTAAAAAATTAAAAGAATTAATAATAATAAAAAATTAAAAAACAAGAAAATATAAAAAAAATATAAAAAAAAATGTTTTAATTTAAAAATAAATAAATTAAATTTAAAATTTAAAATTAAATTAAAAAAAAAAAATTAAAAATTAATAAATAAATTAATAAAAAATAAATAAAATCATTGTTGCCGCCCTGAGGCCGCGGGGTTCAGCCTATGGGCAACAAATAGCTGGCAGTTCTCTATCGCCCATCTCTTGAGCCTTACGACCCCAAGGCGACCATGGTGGGCAATGATATATATATATATATATAAAATTTAATTTTTTATTTTTTATTTTGTTTTGTTATGATTTTGTTTAATTTTTTTTTTAATATATTTATATTTTTTAAACTATTTGTTTTTTTTTTTTTTTTTAATATGATTATTTTTTTTTTTTAATTTGGCAATGTTTTTGTTTTTGAGTTTATTTATTTTTAATTAAAAAAAATTGAATTTTGTTAAATTATAAATTTCAAAATGTATTTTTCATAGATTTATATGTATTTTTTTTTAAATTAAATTATTATTTAAGTTTTCTTTTAAAGTTTATAATTTTTTTTAATTAAAGTTTTATTATTTTAAAAATTTTGTTTTTACTTTTATTTTCTTTTAAAATTTAATTGAATTTTATTTTTTTTAATTTACTTTTCTAAATTTCAGTTATTTTTTATTTTTATAATATTTTTATAATTTTAATTAATTTTAAATTTTTTATTTTATTTTATCCTTTTTTTTTAATTATGTGGTTTTTTTATTATTAATTTTTTTTTATAACTTAAATAAAAATAAAAGAATTCTATATATATATATATATATATATATATATGGGGAATTTTTAATGTTTTTCTTTAAATTGTGTGTTTTTAAGAAATTTCCTTTTTTATTTTATTTTGAAGTTTTTTATGTTTTTTTTTTTACAAGTGATATTTTATCTTTAATACCATGTCTAAAATATTTGGAATTTTATTTTCATAAAGGTGATATTTTATCTTGAATGTCATCCTTGGATTTTCAAGGCTTTTCAGAGACACGATAATAGATTATCTTTAATACCATGCGTAAAAATTGTTGCAATCTTAAGACTTTTGATATTTTATCTTTAATGTTAGTTCGTTATTGAAATTTTAAGGTTTTTCAGAGTCATGATATTTTACCTTTAATCTCATTATTAAAAATTATCGACAACAAAGAAAAAGACGTTATTCTAACATTAACACTTTTCGTTTTCAAGGTGTTTTTTGCACATAAAAAATTGATGACGTTATTCCAGCAACAACACTTTTCGTTTTTAGACTGCTTTTTGCACAAAAAATTGACGATGTTATTCTAGCATCAACATTTTTTATTTTCAAGTTGTATTTTGCACACAAAAAATGGAGATGTTATTCCACCATCAAGACTTTTTGTTTCGAGGGTGTTTTTTCAATCTTTGTTTCAAGAAAAAATTTGGTTTTTAGCATAATCTTAAAAAAATGTTGAAATTTGACCCTAAAAAATACACTACATTCTCGAAGATCCACTTTTCATTTTTAGGCAACTTTTTCATGTTTTTTGAGTTTTTTTTTAGCTAGAGTTCTCGTTTTGAGGTAATATTTCTCATTTCATTGGTAACTATGTTTATGGTAATTTCTTGAAAGGGAAGCATGAGAAACTTGCATGTGGAAAGATAGTAAAATGAGATTATATTAACTTCCTTTTGAAAGAGAAGTACCTCTTTGTTGACATGAAAATAATAGCTAATGATGGTAGAATTCTAAAGAAGGGATATGTGTTGCATATAATAAACAGGAGCTATTATGATAAACTCTTGCATACAAAAAGAATATTCATTATGTTATAGAGATATCTCCGTTGCATGGGTAGAGGAACTATTGAGCTATATTTCTTTAGAAAAATTATGTGATTAGTTTTATGCTATCATAATTATTATGTTAGTTACTTTTGGAATAAGATCATGTATATGCATGCAAGAATTGTATTATCTTTTGTTTGGAAAAAATATACATTTATATGCAGGAAATGATAACATGTTGTGCTAGCTTACATTGGAAAATATTCTTTGGGAAAAAAGATGATTTTACATACCCAGAAACAACAATTATGTGTTGGTTTCATTGGTATATATATATATATATATATATATATATATATATATATATATATATATGGGTAATATATGCTTTATTACATTAATTTTATGGATAAGAAAATATGTTTTTGTATGTGCTATTGTGCAAGATTTGCTCAGAAAGGAAACATGTGTTTACTTGCTCTATTGTGTTAAGTATTCTTTCGGAAAGATGATTTTGGAAAAGGGACTTGCATTTTTATGCATGATAATGGTATTTATTATGTTATATTTCTCTTAGAAGGGGACATGCATTTGCATGCATAATAGTAATAATAATAATTTCTATCATATTGGAAAGATTACTTAGTTACATATACAAAGAATAAGCTGAGGGGCTAGCTTTCTTTGAATAATTTTTTATTTAATTACATGCACGAAAAACAAATATAATTTTCTAGTTGATAATGATCATAATAGTGGTAATTATTTTGACATGCTTGATAATGACTTGCTTATACATGCACAATGTTGTTATAATAAGCATGTTGTGATATCATATTAGTTAAAAATCGAGTGCTCTATAAATTAATCAAATAATGTTACATATAAATACATATAGTTTTTTCTCAAGATAGGTAGACTATCTTGGACACATAATCACTTGGTTGAGAGAATATCTCAAGCACACATTAATATAGGAAACTAATAGATCTATACAAATCCTAGAGAATGAGAACAAAATACTTTAGATAAAAAGAATCACAACTGAGACAAGTAGGAATTACATTTTCCAAGTCACTCCCTTAATGACTACTTGTCTCAATATGAGTCTACAAAGTCTAGTTGTGGTCAAATTTGATGTCCATGTAAAGGAAAAACCATCTACCAGAATGCATGGGTACCCAACTGCTGCAACCGCTAGTCTACTAGGATGTTCTTCTTATAAATGGTTTTGTCAACCAGTATCTACATACATATACCTGTACCTGCAAATCCCCCTCCATCATTGTCAAACTAGATTTTTTTGGATTACCGGTAACCATGCACGGGGTTTTATCGGCTTACCCTAACCCATGTCCACAAGGGCTCTCAGCCACCAAGGCTCAAAATCAACCATGTCAGGGTTTTTCTCGGATGAACCTAAACCATGCCTACAAGAATCCCTGTCCACTTCATTCTCATACGTGGTTTCTAGCTTACCACAAACCTGGAATTACAAAGTGGTTTTAAGATTACCATCAACTTTATCGGGGTACATATGCCTCATCAGGCTTACGTTACACATTCCAACTCTTGGAGTTACCAGGTACATACTTTATAAATACCAGTACAAAAAACCATAGACTTACTTACAGTTAGGATGTATGACTCATAATACATTATGCTAGTGAGTCTATCTCACAAACTCACACAAAATTTCACTTTATTGTCCATCCTTATTGAACATCTCTTGTTGCTACCGTAACCAATACACTTTTCTTACATATCTCGTCTAAAGTCATTCTCTGTGCCACAACCTGTTACTTGTATCCTTGGAAAAAATTTCAAAGAGCTCTTCGTTACTTCATGAAACTGTTCATCAACATTATTGATAGTAATCTTGGATCTCCATATTTTCATATCATTTGTTATAGTGGCCAATTATAACAAAAAATAACTTCAGATTGAGGTGGATAATCTATATATGTATATTGATTTTAATTCCAAGATATTTTTACCATAGAAATTATCATTTACCAAATACATGTGCAAACAACAATGCTTAAACAAGTAACCATAAAGAACCAAATTTCTATCTCATTTAGTTGTTAATGTTGCATTGCTAAACACTAGCTTGTTCCACACAATCAATTCATTGCACATAAATATCGAAATTAATATCATGACTTAGAGTGGAAACACTTCCTATAAAGGTAGAACTAACTACAGTCACCAATATAAGAAGAAGTGACCTCGTGCCTCAAACACCATTCCAGAAATCCCATTGAAGCTACAAAATCATTTGGTAGACAACGACTCCTCGATCTGTAGTAGATGAATTAGTGTGGTGCAAATCACTAAGTTCATAATGAAAAACCTACATAGCCTTGCCATTTCCTTTTAGAAGAAAAGTCCAAACTGATTTCTTGTCCTCAATGTTTGCAACAATTTCGTCCCGATATTTATTAAAAAAAACACTTTTCATTACTCTTATTCAATATTACTGCATAAAATCAAACCCTTAATGTCCATCCAGCAACAACTCCACTTGGTCTTAACTCTTCATGTGGAGTTCTTTATCTGTCCATCAAAATTTTGTGCAGACGGACTAGTGATCTTATTCTACCTCACAGGAAAAACCATCCTCATCTGTGTAGCTATCCATTTTGTTGATTCTATCCAGAAGGGTGATGAGGTCAACGTCCTATATGAGAAAGGGCGGGTGCAACCCCGCATTTGGTTTCTTAGCCTCTGGGATAAATACCAACCCAATCCACACATAGTGCACTCTAAAACACTCCCAATCCATGGAATTAATCTGGGATCGAGCACACAATGAATTCTTGAAACAACCTTCTGGGATCAAGACCAGTAAGAACTTTTCCACTCCGCAACAACACAATCAACAAACGAATTTAAAACAATGGAAACACTCGTCCACACTTCTCCAAGCTTCGCCCGAATGAATGGAAAAACAAAAACTACAACAATACAAATATACTTTCTTATTTCCTTTGACCTAGGAGGGGCCAAGCCCCAAGCCCATACAGGCTCAGATACCAAGTTAAAAATGTAGCACTCTATAAATTAATCAAATACTATTACATATAAATAAATATAACATTATCTCCAGATAGGTAGACTATCTTCGACAAATAATCATTTGGTTAAGAGAATATTTCAGCCACACACCAATATAGGAAACTAGTATATCTATACAACTCCTAGAGAATAGGAACATACTCCTCTAGATAGAAATAATCACAACTCACACAAGTAGGAATTACATTTTCCAAGTTGATTTACATCTCATGTATGCACATGAATAGATGTTAAAAGATCACTTTCAAAGACTTATTATTGGTTGATTAATACTTTCTCTAATCATATTACCAAAGCTTGTTGATGAAAACAATGATAGAAAATGATGGTTATTTGTGCAAAAGAATAATTATGTTTAATATTGTGGAAAATAAAGAACTAATCGTCCAAGTAGATGAGTATGAGCCGCATGATGGTCCACTGATGGAACAATCATGCCACAAATATATAAAGAGTGGATATTTGTGGGTAAATGGTTTCATGATGATTGTAATAGCTTTTAGCTAGATACATTGTATTTTAATTATGCTTCATTGTAATATTTTATGACATTGGTTAAGGGTTGGACTCCCTTATAAGCTATTGAGTGAAGGGTGAACACCTTCAAACACATTTAATATTAAAATTAAACATTTTCTGGTTTTCACCCTATGTGGTTTCTAGGGTATATCGGTGTTTTATGATGTGTTTGGTTATTGTGTCAGCTTGATGATTTTGATTCCTTGCTTGATGTGATGTTCGTAATGTGAAGTAGCTGATTAATTAATATGGTTAAGGGAATCATGAAAATGATGAAAGGTTACATCATATAGTTTATGATAATATATTACAATAGTGATTATAAATGGCTATGCAACTTATTAATCCTCTACTAAACTTACTCTATGTACTCATGAACATTTGTTTTAATGGTTAATGAGAAATATGGAATAGTGATTTGGATAATTACCCATGAGTAATTTGTGTAAATTTTTTTTAACTCTCTATTTGTTTTATTTTAATATATTTCTTGAACATTATATATTTATTATCTAATTAATAATTATTCAAAATTAAATTAAAATTTTAAAAGTTCTCTTCCAAAATAAAGATTGTTAATTATTAATATAATTATATGACTACATCAAAATATATATATATATATATATATATATATATATATATATATATATATATATACATATATAATAATCTTAATATTGTAAAAAAAATCAAACCCTCCACAAATATTTCAAAAAATAATTATAAAATAATATTCCAATGATGAGAAAAATACAAAATATTAAATTATGTGAAACTTTAAAAAAAAAAAAGCACCACTAATGTAAAAACTTATGTTATTTATTTGTTATATCTATGAAATTTATGTAATAATAGCATCAAAACATTGCTAAAAGTGTAGAGTACTGAATTATGAAAAAAATAGAAATTTTAAAATTGTCATTTAGATGGATGTTCAAAATTATGCTCTTTGGAGAAAGGTTTAAGTGTAAGTGAAATTGTCCTTTCTTTTCTTTTCTTTTTACTTAGAAGTATAAATTTGAAGTTAATAAAATAAAATTTCAAACCCGAAGTCTATATTCTAAGGTGATATCACTTTATATTTAAGAAAATTTAAAATGAACTAACACTTTCGGAATTGAGTTTTATATTCTAAATTTATATCAAGTAGCTGTCAGCTGATGGTATCCCGGGAATGTCTTTATTCGCATTACTACTAAATCTGGGAAAAATAAAAGAAAATAAGTAATAAACATGTTAACATACTGTATGAAGCGGTGATTTTAGAATAAAATTGAAGAATGTGATAAGTTTTATGATCACGTTGACGAATGAACAAACTCCGTTTGCAAAGTATGAAAGTGAGAGTAGACTTCACAGTTGGCTACAGAGAGGACAGTAGAAAAAGGAGACTGCAGACATAGTTCTCGGAGGCTGGAGTAGTTGACACAGGGCGCATGCGCAGTCAGTCGTCTGACAGTTTCATTGTTCCATAATTTTTCAACACAAAGTTTGACCTCGACCTTTGGGTAGGCCAGTCAACGCTGGGGCATGAAGAGCAGTCAGACTGAAAGTTACAGTGGAAAGAAAATAATGGTACCGACCCGGATAGTCGATTAGTCGGCCTTTGAGCAGGTGTGGGACCATTTTTAATCCCAACCATTGTGGAGTCCCAGTCCCCGACTTGTTCGGGCAAGAAATTATTTTATTCAAATAGGAAATGGTTTTTTATTTTATTTTTGTGATTTGTTTTTTATTAAACCATACATCTGAGAACTTATTGGCCTGGCAAGTGTGATGTAGATTTGATTTGAAGATTTGGGGTGCGACGAGCTCTTGCTCTAGGCCTTATATCTTGTTACCAAGAATTTGTTACTGGTACGATTAATTCACGGGATTAATAAATGAAATTACATTGTAGTAATGTTATGTGTATCCTCGTAGGAATTTATTGTTAAAATTATATTTTAACAGACTATGCATAGATTAGTTAATTAACTCATTAATCGATTTGGTGATTTGTTATTTGTAAAAAGTGGTTAATTAATTGTCATGGTTTGAGAGTGTCAAATTTTTATTTTTGTTAGCGAAATTTAATATAAATAATTTATTTAATAATGAACATAGTGAGTCATGTTGTTTTAATTTTTATAGCTATCTCTGTTTATGGGTTAACATAATATGAAAATATTTCAATTTTTGTTAGTGAAATTTCTTAGAAATAATTTATTTTATAATGAAAAGAGTTAGTCATGTCAATAATTTTTATAGTTATCTCTGCTTATAATTTTAATTTAACATGGTATAAATCAAAATCAATTTAAAGGGTACTCGCAAAAAGAGGGTATTGACTATCCATAAACATGTGCACCTGTAGTTAAATTAATTATTATTATATTATTAATTGCATTAGCTACAAAGTACCATTAGAACTTATACCGATTATATAAATTTTGCTTTTCTAAATGGTAATTTAAAGGAGGAGTTATATTTGACAGAACCTAAAGGGTTTTTGAAAAAGGGGTAGGAACATTTAGTTTTCATATTAAAGAAATCTTTGTATGGGCTAAAGCAAGCACAGAGGTCGTGGTATGAAAATATAGAATCCTTCTTTCTTCAACAAGGTTTTATGAGAAGCAAAAGTGATCCAAAGATGTATACCAAATTTGATGCAAAGGGGCATGTTTTATTGATTTCCTTGGATGTTGATGATTTAATTATTACATGAAATTCAGTTAAACTAATTGATGTAATTAAGGTGCATATGTTAAGAGTATTTGAGATGAAAGATATTGGTGAGTTACATTACTGTCTAGGTCTTGAAATTTGGAGAGATGTTGGTTAGATTTTTGTTTCTTAGGGTAAGTATGTCAAAAAAATTCTTAAGAAGTTTAAAATGGATTAGTGTAAATTTGTCTCGTCGCTTCTACAACACCATCCAAAAAATTTTCCTACGCTAAATTTCAAAGCCTTCCTTGGTCTTGTATATGGTCATTGCAAACGTTGAAACTCATTCCAATTATTTTCATGAAGTGTTCTGGTCCCTTTTGCAAGGTAGAAAAATTGTCATATCTTCACATGTCATTTGTCGCACAATATGCACAAGCATGTTCTCGTGGTTTTAATAGGGCATCTTTGTGTAAATGAGTTTTGCTAACCATGAAAACATTCGCCACACTCATTTCTAAAGTTTTAATAATTATCGCACAAGTGTCGTCATGGTCATCACAAAGTTTATCTTAAGTGTCATGCTTGATCTCGTTGGATATTGGTGGTCACCATCCTATTCCACTTGGACCATGACCATTGTTTCTTTCATTTTTTCAATTTCCTTAATTGTAGCATAGTTTACTATTATTGGCAGTTTTTCAGGTCTTGAACTTTCACAGTTGCTTTGAGGCCCTAAACGATTTTTTTGGGAAAACCAAGGCAAACATTAGTCTTTGACTCATTTTTTCAATTTTAAAGTTGTAGTCCTCGAATAGATATTTCTTATGAGGTATTATGTGCATCAAACATAGAACTTATGCCAAAGTTACAACCCCGAGAAGTTAACGTACCAATTTACCCAAACAGAGCCCATAGTTTTGGCACTTCATCACCTAGGGTTAGGTTTTTGGATATTTAGGGTTTTTCATTGTTTCTCATTAATAAATCAGTATTCGAGCCTAATTGTAAGAAAATTCTGAGGCATGTAGCCACCACATATCTTCTCATATATAAGCTACCATCGCCTGAGCTAGTTTATTTCCATTCTTTCTGTAAGTGTCACCACTATCTACACATTTACTATAGAAACAACATAAATGTAATTTTTTTTTTTTTATACACTCTATTCAACACGGGTTCCATCTATACATATTAGGTGGCATTTAAAGTAACCCATTCAATCAACATTTTAACAAAAATACAATTCAATTAATACTTAATACTGTATAATGGAATTAATGATAGATTATTCGAGATCTCGGGTTATCCGCCGGACGAAATCTCAGCGATTCCTTAACATAGTTGTTCATTAATTGGAAAATTGAATTAACTGGCTGGATGGCACCTCGCACTCCTCGCCAGGGTACATGTGTCATCCTTCAGAGTTATCTGCTGTACAGGAGATTAAACCGATTGCCAACTGTGCTATCGCGCCTCGACTTACTCGGAGAAAGCGAGGGAAAGACCACCGAATGTCTTTCTTCCCATGAAACATTCCGTACTCTGCTGCTCCTCGTCCATGGCGCACATCTCGACTTGGCTCCTTCTGATTTTTCCGACTTTGTCTGTCTCGAGGTAAGTAAGCCACAGTTTTTCTACTGTTTAACTCTCAGTTATCTTTCTATATGTAGACCTGAAGTTTTCATTCGTCTTGATTGTATTTGGCCCTGAGGAAAAAGGGTTATATATATATATATATATATATATATATATATATATATATATATATATATATTTATAGGCATGCTCTGCCATATATGGCGCAGGTCTACGCGCTTCAACACAGATTCCATATGCTTTCAGAGGGTAAGATTTCACCTCCCAAATCATAAGTCATTCACTACATAAGTTCATGGTTTCGAATCTCTGACTTAAGTTTTCTCTAACCCCCTATTCCGCTTACTCCTGAAAATTATCGTTAAGCGGGTTTAATCTTCCTTACCAGGTATGTGCAGGAAAACCCCTCTATTTTTCTTTGATACTCCTTTCGCCCAATTTACCTCTTGTCCACAACTCTTTCCGAGATTATTTAACAGTTTTTTATTTGCTTTACGGGTAAGGAAGCTCATGTTGTACCATATCTTTTACCATGCGAAACTCAGTTTGTTCTAGCAGCTGCAGTGACTATATTTCCTTTTCTACAGGTATTCCGCCGTTCTCACAATCATGAAGTCGTGGCATGAGTTGGGCATAGTGTGTTATCCTGCATTACAGAGTCACCTAGCTTAGGGTATCATTTAGCCTCACAGGGTTTTAAAACTTTTCTTTCTGAGCCTCAACTCAATGGTGTTTTACGTGTTTCAGGGCATGTTCCCTACTTCTTTTGTTGTGAGAATAGTCTCTGTTAACCATGATATGGCCGCGACCCATGGCGTTCAATTTTGATGTACTAAAAAACAATATTCTACAAAGAATTTTCTTCCTTTCCGTTCATCGAATGTTGACCGAAAAGATTACTAGGAATTGTGCATGTTCTAGTGTTTATTTAATATTTACAAGTCACTGGAATATAATTCTTGTTTTAATCAGAATTTTTTTATACCGAGTTTAAGAAAAGTATAGATAGTTGTATGGCCGCCCTCGGCCTTTCCACCTGGGGTTTGCACCTGGACTCGATTAACAGATAATTCCTTGCTTTGGAATAATTATCTGGCTCCCGGCCATGCCTTAACAAGCCGTGAACATCTTTGTTATTGTTGCATATTGATGAACATGTCACTATAAAATGCTATTTTCTTTTCATTTACTTCATTCACAGTAACAATCTGTCTTAAATTTCACCATAGAGATGTTCACTCTTGTTTTCAGGTAATCTGTGGTATTTCATAAATTCTGAGTGTTAGACAAATGTTACGGGCTTTTCTTGATTCTCATTTCTATTTCTGTTATAGAAAATTACTTAATTAAATTTGCTAGGTTCTTCGGCACCGGCCACCGATTCATGGCCGAATATAGTTGTCTATAAGTGAACTGAACGGGGCAGGGTTTCCAACCCACCCCAGCTTTACAAGTTCAGTACAGGATATATGTCTCTCCTAGAAGGAATAAAAAAAAACACACTCTTTTTCTGGGTATTACATTTATCAACGCTCATTATCGCATGCATAGCAACTTCTCTCTTTTTTTGTTAACAGGGGTTTTGATACAGTAAAATCTTCCCATTTGTCAGATTGCATCAGTGCTTCATTTGAACTACGGTGTCTATTGTTTGTTATACCATATTATTTAGATACTGTGTTTCACCATCTTCTCATGAAAATCGAAGCATAAACAATTCATGTACAACTCTTTTGTTAACTATTCTTTAGATAATTCCTGATCGTAGAAAACATTAAATTTTCACATAATAGTGCACTATCCAGGCTATCTGTTACTTCTTTAGACCACTACCAGAACAATATTCTCACACACAGAATTTTTTCTTACAAAGATTTCTTTAACTATTTAAATAAAAATTCAGAATAACTTGAGATTTCTGTGAATATCTACTACCAATAAACAGATTTCTTGTAGCATAAAGTTAAAGTATTTTTGGTTTACTTATCTGATAGAAAATAATAACTCTTAAATTGTGGTCCTCCCAACCATCAAGGGAGGCAATGACATCCTCCTCTTGCCCCCTAGCTCCAGAATATCAGTCGGTGCCACGGGAACGATGGATAATCCTTCTGTTGTGACCTCGGGATGGCCAATCCAGCCACAGACAGACAATCTGGCTATAAGGGTAGTAGAACTGTTCTCAACTGGTCTTCCACCTAGCTCTAGAGAATACTGCACCTTACACTTTTCCAGAAACTCACAGAACCCCTATCCCTCTCCTGGGATTTCCTTTTATCCCTGGAGGGTAGGTAACTGTCTTCCAACTGCTTCCAGCCACCTCCTATTCTTAGAAACTTTACCAACAGTTTAAGATATTCTGTTTTCATTTACTAACTCGGTAATTCAAAGTAAAATGGTGTTTTTGAGTTTCTTTTACAAAAAATAAAGTAAACAAATAGTAAAATAAACAAATTGTCTTTTCAGCTTATTCATGCTAATTAGCTCTTAATGAGGCTGTCACATCTTCCCCCCCTGGAAGTAACATCATCCTCGGTGTTTTCAGCCCATCTCTGGAAAGAGTTCTGGGTAGGCTTCCCGCACAAACTTTTCATCCTCCCAAGTAGCTTCGTCCGGTCCAAAGTGCTTCCACTGCACTTTCACCTGGGTAACTACTCTTTTTCGGAGTTCAATTTCCCTACGATCAAGTATGCATAGCGGCTCTACCAGAAATTCTCCGTCCGGTTCTATCTGAAAGGAAAACAATAGGATTACCAATTAGTAGATTCAAATTTTGATTCAATATTTCAGTTAGGATTTATTTCCATTCTTTCTTCCTACCTGAATGTTTTGCCAATGAATTACATGTTTTTCATCATGCACATATCGCTTTAACAAAGAAACATGGAACACATTGTGTACTTTAATATGACTAGGCAAAGCCAGCCTATAGGCTACTGGTCCCACCCTTTCCAGAATTTGGAAGGGTCCACAGTAATGGGGGGCTAACTTGGCGCAAGAAGTCCACCTTAAGGTACTTATTTTAGGCTTAATCCTTACATACACGTGGTCCCCCACTCCGAATTCATGATAAGATCTTTTCTTGTCTGCAAACACCTTTTTTCGGTCTTGCGCAGCCTTCAAATTCGGCCTTATTTTTTTTACTTCAGCTTCTAGTTCAGCCAACATTTCTGGCCCCAACATTAATTTTGTCTCCGGACTACTCCAATTTATCAGTGTACGACACTGTTGTCCATATAACGCTTCGAAGGGACTCATTTTTAGAGATTCCTGATATCCATTGTTGTATGCAAACTCCACTAGGTGCAGGTAATCTTCCCATTTAGTTGGCTGCCGCATTACATACATGCGCAGCATATCCTCCAAAACTTGGCTTACCCGCTCTGTCTGCCCATCAGTTTGAGGGTGATATGCAGTACTGAAGTGCATATGAGTACCTAAACCTGAAAACAAGGTTTTCCAAAATGCGGAGGTAAATTTAACATCCCGTTTTGAAATCACGGTCTTAGGTACACCATGCAACCTAAAGATTTCCCTCATAAATATGTCCACAATCTGTACTGTTTTGTAGGTGGATTGCACAGGTATGAAATGGGTAGATTTACTTAACCTGTCCACTACTACCATAATTGAATCATTCTTCTTCCTTGTACGAGGTAAACCCGTGATGAAATCTAAAGAGATCACTTCCCATTTCCATTCAGGAATGGGTATGGGCTGTAGTAGCCCTGCTGGGTGCCAATGCTCCACTTTAACCTGCTGGCATTCTAAACACTTGCTCATATATTCTGCAATGTCTCTACGCATACCTGGCAAATAATATATTTTTCTAATTGCCGAAAGCATCTTTAGATAGCCAGGATGGCCAGCGTAGTTGCTGTGATGGTACTCATCCAGGATTAACTCCTTGAGACTTACGCGATTAGGAACATAGGTCCTTCCATGAAAAGTTAACATCTGTTCTTCGTTCCTTCCATACTCGGATGGCTTACCTTTCTCCTTATCCTTTTCCATCTTCTGCCACAAAAATTGGTATTCTGGGTCCTTCCATGCCTCTTCCATTAATTGTTCTGACAGCTGGCTTACAGGTTGGCTGTAGTACATTGCATAGATCCCATGCAATTTCCTGCTCAGGGCATCTGCAACTCGGTTTTATTTTCCTTTAACATGTTGTATGTCCATGTCAAATTCACTCAAAAAGGCATTCCACCTTGCTTGACTAGAGTTTAAATCTACCTGCTTAAAATAGTTAGTTAAACTGTTATGGTTTGTTTTAAGTACAAACCTTTTGCCCAGTAGATAATGCCTCCATACTCAGAGAGCATGCACTACTGCTGTGAGTTCTAGATCATAAGAAGAGTATTTTTGTTCATGTTCTCTCAAATTTCTGGACTCATAGGCTATTACCTTGCCTTCTTGTGTTAATACTGCACCAACTCCCTCCTTGTTGGCATCCGTACACACCACATAGTCTTTGTTGGGGTCAGCTACCTTCAGCACTGGTGTTGTGGTTAAAAGTTGTTTCAGCTTTTCAAAGCTGAACTGACATTCATTCTTCCATTTGAAAGGTTTGCCTTTCTTTTGTAAGGATGTAATATGATAGGCAATCTTAGAAAACCCTTCGATGAACCGCCTGTAATATCCCGCCAGACCCATAAATGATCTGATGTCTGCCACATTCTGTGGTACTTGCCATTCCATGATAGTTTTAATCTTTTCAGGGTCCACAGCTATTCCTTCAGCTGTCACAACATGACCCAAGTACTGGATTTCTAATTTAAATAAATCGCACTTGCTGAATTTAGCATACAGCTGATGTTTCCTCAGCATTTCCAATACTATTCTCAGATGCTCCTTATGTTCTTCCTCGCTCTTTGAGTAAATCAATATGTCATCTATGAAGATCAGTACAAAGTGATCTAGAAACTGATGGAAAATGCCATTCATCAACCTCATAAAGGTTGCTGGTGCATTTGTCAATCCGAAGGGAAATACCACAAACTCATAATGCCCATATCTGGTGCGGAATGCTGTTTTGCAAATATCCTCATCCTTGATTTGAATCTGATGATATCCAGACCTCAAATCTATTTTAGAGAACACCTTGGCACCTCTCACCTGATCGAATAAATCATCGATTCTGGGTAGAGGATATTTATTCTTAACTGTCAGCTTGTTGAGTTTTCGGTAGTCCATGCACATACATAAGGTTCCATCCTTCTTTCTAACAAAAAGGAATGGTGCTCCCCAAGGTGACACGCTTGGGCGAATATATCCTTTATCTAACAACTCCTGCAACTGCATCTTTAACTCGGTTAATTCTAGTATACTCATTCTGTAAGGTGCTCTTGACACAGGAGAGGCTCCGGGTAGTAATTCAATAGTGATATCAATATCTCTTTTAGGTGGCAATCCTGGGATGTTTTCTGGAAATACATCCAGGAATTCCTGTACTACAGGGATATATTTTATATCTGCAGCCTTTCCCTTAGATTCTGTATACCCTACTTGGATTGCGTACAACTGACATCCCTTTCGGATACACTTGCTCATCTAAGATGCTGTTATGGGGCATAATTGCACAGGCTTTTTAATTCCTTTAATTTCCTTACGCATACCATCTAGCGCTCTATAATAAATTTTCTTTTCCTTACAGTCCACTAAGGTCCAGTGTTTTTCCAGCCAGTCCATTCCTAGTAACACATCATACGATCCCAATGGTAGAATATTTAAGTCTACCTGCAACTGCTGTTTTGCAACTTCCAGTATGCAATTAGCAATTTTCGCAGTCACTTTGCGTTTTGCTCCGGTGGCTAGTTGAACTAACCAGGATTTTTTAAATTTCTGTTCTTTTAATTTACACATCTCCACTAGTTTAGGACTTACATAACTTAAACTAGCTCCAGGATCTACTAAAATCGAAACAGGTTTAGATAATATAGTACCTTCCAGTTCAATCATTGTGGGCTGGAAGTCAGCCTGTCGGTCCTCCAAGGCCGCATTTATACGTGGTATGTTTCGCGCCACGACCCCCACTGTTGATGCCTCTTGAAAATTTGCCACAGTTTCACTTTTATTCCGTTGGGGACAGTTTTTATAGTAATGTGCTTCCCCATAACCCCAACACTATAGGGGAGGTTTAGAATTCTGCCCCGGCTCTGGTTTGCTTGATGCTTCTGTGGGTTTTTCTTCAGCTGGCCACTTGATCCTTTGATGGTTCTTAGTAAATTGTTTGCTGCTAGCATTCTGTCCTGCCCCTTTAAAGTGGCTGCTTTTACTGCTTTTAAAAGTAGAGGAATTCTTTTGATTCTTCTTGGGCTGCAAACCCTTTCCACCATCCCCCTTGGTCTGATACTGCTGGTAACACATGTGTTCTTTTCGGACAGCTTCATCCATATTTTGGGGGTTAAAAAACTCTATTCTTTCCCTCATGGGAGTAGGAAGACTGCTCAAAAACCTCTGTACCTTGGCTTTTTCCTCTCTGAGGTAAGGTACATAGCATAGCAGGGAAGTAAATTTTGTGACATACTCATCCATGGTCATCTGGCCCAGCCAAAGATCATGGAATTCTATGGCTTTGTCATCATAAAATCTTTCTGTTAGATATTTATCTTTGAAGTACTGCTGGAATAATTCCCATGTAATGTCTCGTTCGTCAATGCTGCGAACATTTTTTACCTCCTCCCACCACAGGGTGGCTTTCTCTCGCAGCTGATATATAGCCAATCTGGCCTTCAGATTGCTGCTATACTCATATACTTGAAAATATTTATTGATATTAATTAACCATGCTTCAGCTGCCTCTTCTGCCTCGCCATCAAACATTGGTGGCTTAATCTTACGAAACTCCCCCTGCAGTTCAACTCTCTGCCTCTTATGTTCCTGCTGGTCGGACAGATTTTCTGACTCTGCCTCATTATAATTACGGTTTTTGCTCCTGTGGGAGAAACTTTTTTCTGTCTTTCCAGTTGTGTTGTTTCTGGTTTGCTGGTCCTTTGGTTCTGTTGATAATTCCCTTTCTGCACTGGATTGCTGCATCTCCTGATTTTGTTTATCGGATAAACTCTTCAGAATCTTTTCTTGGTCTTGCAACAACCTTTCATTATCCTTCCCGACTCTAATCATCTCCTCTTGTAACTGCTGTACCGTATTTAGCAGAAAAGCAGTTTGTTGTTGCTGTTCCTCCAGCAGCTTACTCGTTTTTTGGTGCTGCTCTACAGTTAGTTGAACCCACATTTCTGGGTTCATGACTACTGGGCCTTCAGTCTCTTCCGGTTGTGACTGAGATGCTATATCTCCTCTCATGTCTTTTGCGCCTTCTCAGTGCACTAACACATACACAGCTTTGTTAGTAGACCCTTAGGTTGCCAGTGTAGTAACCGGCTCTGATGCCACTTGTCACCACTATCTACACATTTACTATAGAAACAACATAAATGTAATTTTTTTTTTTTATACACTCTATTCAACACGGTTTCCATCTATACATATTAGGTGGTGTTTAAAGTAACCCAGTCAATCAACATTTTAACAAAAATAAAATTCAATTAATACTTAATACTGTATAATGGAATTAATGATAGATCGTTCGAGATCTCAGGTTATCTGCCGGACGAAATCTCAGCGATTCCTTAACATAGTTGTTCATTAATTGGAAAATTGAATTAACTGGCCAGATGGCACCTCGCACTCCTCGCCGGGGTACATGTGTCATCGTTCAGATTTATCTGCTGTAAATGAGATTAAACCGATTGCCAACTATGCTATCGTGCCTCGACTTACTCGGAGAAAGCGAGGGAAAGACCACCGAATGTCTTTCTTCCCATGAACCATTCCTTACTCTGCTGCTCCTCATCCATGGCACGCATCTCCACTTGGCTCCTTCTGGTTTGTCCGACTTTCTCTGGCTCGAGGTAAGTCAGCCACAATTTTTCTACTGTTTAACTCTCAGTTATTTTTCTATATGTAGACCTGAAGTTTTCATTCGTCTTGATTGTATTTGGCCCTGAGGAAAAAGGGTTATATTTTTTTTTTTTACAGGCATGCTCTGCCATATATGGTGCAGGTATACGCGATTCAACACAGATTCCATAGGCTTTCAGAGGGTAAGATTTCGCCTCCCAAATCATAATTCATTCACTACATAAGTTCATGCTTCCGGGTCTCTGACTTAAGTTTTATATAACCCCCCCCCCATTGCCTTCCGGGAAAATTGGTCAGGTTAAGCGGGTTTAATCTTCCTTACCAGGTATGTGCAGGAAAACCCCTCTGTTTTTCTTTGATACTCCTTTCGCCCAATTTACCTCTTGTCCACAACTCTTTCCGGGATTATTTAACATTTTTTTATTTTCTTTACAGCTGAGGAAGCTCTCGTTGTACCATATCTTTTACCATGCAAAACTAAGTTTGTTCTGGCAGCTGCAGTGACTATATTTCCTTTTCTACAGGTATTCTGTCGTTCTCACGATCATGAAGTCGTGGCATGAGTTGGGCATAGTGTGTTATCCTGCATTATAGAGTCACCTACCTTAGGGTATCATTTAGCCTCACAGGGTTTTAAAACTTTTCTTTTTGAGCCTCGACTCAATGGTGTTTTACGTGTTTCAGGGCATGTTCCCTGCTTCTTTGGTTGTGGGAATAGTCTCTGTTAACCATGATATGGCCGCGACCCATGGCGTTCAATTTTTATGTACTGAAAAACAATATTCTACAAAGAATTTTCTTCCTTTCCGTTCATCGACTATTGACCGAAAATATTACTAGGAACTGTGCATATTCTAGTGTTTATTTAATATTTACAAGTCGCTGGAATATAATTCTTGTTTTAATCAGAATTTGTTTATACCGAGTTTAAGAAAAGTATAGATAGCTGTATGGCCGCCCTTGGCCTTTCCACCTGGGGTTTGCACCTGGACTCGGTTAACAGATAATTCCTTGCTTTGGAATAATTCTATGGCTCCCGGCCATGCCCTAACAAGCCGTGAACATCTTTTTTATTGTTGCATATTGATGAACATGTCACTATAAAATTCTCTTTTCTTTTCATTTACTTCATTCATAGTAACAATTTGTCTTAAATTTCGCCATAGAGATGTTCACTCTTGTTTCCAGGTAATCTATGGTATTTCATAAATTCTGAGTGTTAGACAGATGTTACGGGTTTTTCTTGATTCTCATTTCTATTTCTGTTATAGAAAATTACTTAAATAAATTTGCTAGGTTCTTCGGCACCGGCCGCCGATTCATGGCCGAATATAGTTTTCTATAAGTGAACTGAAGCGGGGCATGGTTTCCAACCAACCCCAGCTTTACAAGTTCAGTACAGGATATATGTCTCTACTAGAAGGAATAAAAAAACACACACTCTTTTTCTGGGTATTACATTTATTAACGCTCATTATCGCATGCATAGCAACTACTCTTTTTTTTTGTTAACCGAGGTTTTCATACAGTAAAATCTGCCCATTCGTCAGATTGCATCAGTGCTTCATTTGAACTAGGAGGTCTATTGTTGTTATACCATATTATTTAGATATTGTGTTTCACCATCTTCTCATGAAAATCGAAGCATAAACAATTCATGTAAAACTCTTTTGTTAACTATTCTTTAGATAATTCATGATCGTAGAAAACATTAAATTTTCACATAACAGTGCGCTATCCAGGCTATCTGTTACTTCTTTAGACCACTACCAGAACAGTATTCTCACACACAGAATTTTTTCTTACAAAGATTTCTTTAACTATTTAAATAAAAACTCAGAATAACTTAAGCTTTCTCTGAATATCTACTACCAATAAACAGATTTCCTGTAGCATAAAGTTAAAGTCTTTCTGGTTTACTTATTTGATAGAAAATAATAACTCTTAAACTGTGGTCCTCCCAACCATCAAGGGAGGCAATGACATCCTCCTCCTTCCCCCTAGCTCTAGAATATCAGTCGATGCCACGGGAACGATGGATAATCCTTCTGTTGTGACCTCGGGATGGCCAATCCAGCCACATATAGACAATCTGGCTATAAGTTTTGCAGAACTATTCTCAACTGGTCTTCCACCCAGCTCTAGAGAATACTGCACCTTACATTTTTCCAGAAACTCACAGAACCCCTATCCCTCTCCTGGGATTTCCTTTTATCCCTGGAGGGTAGGTAACTGTCTTCCAACTGTTCCCAACCACCTCCTATTCTTAGAAACTTTACCAACAGTTTAAGAGATTCTCTTTTCATTTACTAACTCAGTAATTCAAAGTAAAATGGTGTTTTTGAGTTTCTTTTACAAAAAATAAAGTAAACAAATAGTAAAATAAACAAATTGTCTTTTCAGCTTATTCATGCTAATTAGCTCTTAATGAGGCTGTCACAGTAAGCATATTTTAGTTCTTTATATTAATGAAATGAAGTGTTATTTCCATGACATCTCTATATTTATGTTTCAATTTTTATTTGTTTTTTGTTACTTTCTAATTACGGATCAATGGTATGAGAGTGATCTGTTATTTCTCTTTTTTTATTTGTATTTACCCAATGAGGGTATGGTAGAAAGATTTAGGGATCAAACTGGTTGAACCTTTATAAGACCAACCTCACAAACCCCGAGGACCTCCAATGGCGGAAGAAAAGAAAAATGAGGGAGGATGAGATCCTTTCAAAATATTGCTCGAAGAAGCCCTGTAGTGGCAGAGGAATGCGATGATGGATAATTTCTCCTAGATCCTTCGGCAGATTCCCACATGCGACACATCTTTGTTCGATAGTCACTTTAGAGGCGCCTCTCCCTTCAAGGTACCATTCAACTTTGACATTCCCATATTTGAAGGCAAGATAGATGCAAGTGTCGTAGATAGATGGTTAAATCTATTGGAAGGATATTTTTTAGTTCATAATTTTTCCAATAGGGAAAATATTAGTTTTTCACTTCTCAAAGCTGCCCCCATGTCAAGGACTAGTGGGAAATGTACTGAGAATAGAGGGATGAGAGAGAACCCTCACTTTTTTCAACAGAACCCACTTGGAATTTTTTCTGAGATTCCATCAACGAATAATATTACCCAGTGGGAAGCTATGAGGAAAGATACATATAATGGACTACGTTGTGATAATAAAGGGATCAAGATGTGCATGAGCTGACGAATCTATTCCATACCTTGTACACAAAGTTGGGTATTAAATATCCAGAGAAAAATATGGTGCTTAAGTACCGCAATTGTTTTCATAGATACATTCACAAGAAAATGGATTCCTCGAAATCTCCTTGCTTGGTGCAGCATACAAATATGTTGTCAAGATCGAGCAAAAATTTAAGCAAAAGAAGCGAGAATTTAGATATGTGAATCTGAAGCAAGGGAAAGACACCCCTAAACCGAAGAAAAAAGGACAAATACATGATGGGGTGACCCAGTACAACCCTCTGAAGTCACAAGCAAAGAACAACACCACGAAGAAAAACAAGGACACGGGAAGTGGTGTGAGTTCCATAACAGCCCCACTCACAACAGAAGTAAGTGTCGGGCCAAGGAGTCACAGGTGGCTGATCTAAAGCCTTTTGAATCAAATTCATGCTCTGAATCTGAGTCATAACCTATCAAGGGGAATGAAAAAGCGAAGCATATTATTAACGCGGCGCCTAGTGCCACCGTTTCCAGAACCAAGATCCAGAAGGACGAGCCCGAAGATCGAGAGGAGGGGGAGCACCTTTTCCACTCCAAAACGTGGGTGAAGGGTTCTCTGCTATAGTTCATTTTCGACAATAGAAGCCAAAATAACAAAATTTGAAAATAGGTCATGAAGCAGTTGGGCCTACCGACCACAACACACCTATAGTTGTACACCATTGGGTGGCTTCACCAAGGATGAGATCTTCACGTCAACAAAAAGTGTTACCTTCCCTACATCACCAAGCCCTTCATGGATACGATATTATGTGATGTTGATCCTCTTGAATTTTGCGATGTATTATTTAATAGGCCAACCATAGTTTTGGAAGCGACATGTTGTGTATGATTCTAGGACTTGCATTGTTATTATTACTTTGGGAAATAAGTTGTATAGGATACCCAAGGTAGCATTGCCTACCTCCGTCTCTTTTATCACTCTGAAGCAATGTAGTAAGCTCATTTCCCAGACTAGGAAAATTATTTTCTGCATCCCTCACCATGAGGGAAAGAATAAAATTATGGCCAAGACCTCCATACAAGGCTCCTCCACACGGAAACAATAGATGGAAAAGGTCATGGAGGAGTATAGGGACACCTTCATCTCACACATATGGGTACCTCTACAATGTCACGTCAAGCACCCCATTGATCTCACCCCAAGTGGGCCGCTGGCCAATCGACCAGGAGAACAATGAAATCTAGAGGAAGATTCAGGTGTTGTTGCAAAAAGGGCACATAAGGCCAAGATCATCACCCTATCAGAGCCTGATCATGTTGGTACAAAAGAAGGATGGGACCTGGAGACTCTATATTAACTATTGGGCTATGAACAAGATCACTATCCAGAATAGGTATCCAATCCCATGAATTGATGACCTTTTCGACCAGCTCAAGGGGACTAAATAGTTTAGCAAGATAAACTTGATGTTCGGGTATCACCATATACCAATCGAACCCCCCGATGTGTGGAAGACTTCCTTCAAATCCAAGGAGGGCCTTTTCGAAAAGATGGTCATTCCTTTCCGGGTTGACGAATGCTCCCGCAACCTTCATGAGGTTGATGGACGACTGTAGCTGGCCTAAGTGTGACTGTAGCATTTTGTTTCTAGTGTTATTCTAACGACTGCAATATTTAAGGCTAATTTCTAAGGCTCAGACCCAGTCACTTCCTAGAACTAGATGAAACTTCTAGAAATGAAAAGTAACATAGAAACAATGGTACAAGTGCTAATACTTGAAAAAGGAATTAAATCGACCCCGATTAGCCATGACATACATTTCAACAAACATGTCACAAATATGCATTCTACAGGTTAAAACAACATATCTAAGTATAGGGGTCTCATAATTATCCGAAATTCACTGAGATGCATTGATGCCTTATCACATTAGCTGCAATATCATCGATTAGGTCATATATTCAATATCCATCCATTTAAAAATCAAAACATGATGAGATCCATACATCATAACTATCGTAAAACATACTTTTAGCCAGCATATAAAAAGAAAAAATAACATGGATATGAAAGCCATAAATACCACATATGAACCCATACATTTACACATGAAATTACAAGGATATTAAACTCTTAATAATTAATGCAAAGGTCAACCAGGTTTGAGACTTCCAGATTCCACCTGACCATAGATTGGTTGAATCCCCATGTCATTTTCCAAGCATGAATGTGGGATATCGTGAAACAAATCAAACAAAAATGAACCAAGGATTCTAGAGGCTAAACAACCTCAACCCTCAACTAGTGATTCCACCTCTTGGTCATACATCACTAAGCATCACCATATGGGTATTTACGCAAGTTTTCTAGGGCTATAGAGTGCTTGTTCCAACCAAGCCTCCAGGACTAATAACTCAACCCATAATTGTCATTGGGCTCTAGAGTGTTTGTCCAACCAATGCTCGAGGACTAGTAACTCAAGCCACTGAGAGCTCTAGAGAATTTTTCCAACCAAGGGTCCACGAACTAATAACTCAACCGAAAACCAAAGGAATATGAGAAACAACTAGAGAAAAAAAGGGAAAGGCTCCCACAAAACCATGGGTATCCAGAAAATGGTAAGGTTGGGCAAAACCAATTACAATCTAGACATTCCTACATGCCAACGACATATCATAACCAAGAAACCATATGCATATGCCATGCATCCAAAAATTAGTAAGAATATTGTACATGTAACTCGATACCTACAAGAAAGACCCATTGTAGTTGTTGATCATGATGTCCTCTTGCACTTTCCTTCTCCTCTTTGTCTTCTTTCTCCAAAATCATAATTCTTCCATACTTCTCTAGGAGTGCTCCAAGAAAACTCTAATTGTCCAAGAGTATGAGAGAGAGAAAATGAAAGCTCCAAAAACTGAACTGCCAAAAGATGAACTGACAAAAGGTACAAACTAATGCTCAGAAGCCTTTTTATTAATGAGGCCTCTAACTTATTCATTTTCAATTATTTACCTTCATTTTCCTCCTCACATGCAACCTATGACCTTTCACATTCATTTTCTACTAATTTCCATTATTTTCATAAATAAATCTCAATAAATGCCACTTTTCCTTTGCAAAGCCTCAACGCTTTCCTTTTCCAATTTCCATAGCCATAATAAACCAAATGAACACCCACACTAGGGTGATTTTTCCCAAGATTCAACTTGGAATTTGTGTCCCGTGACCATTGTTATTATTTTTATTTTGTTAACTTTTATTACATGGAGTTTTAACCCAGGGTTGTTACATTTATTTGTTGAACTTATGGTTTATATGAATAAGACATTTTGTGTAGAAATGTGAACATTTTTGTTTAATAGTAATATTTGTGTTTTTGTTGTGAAAAAGTTCATTATGTGGAGGCCCTTGCAGAATCACAAAATAAATTCACATAAGCATGAAATTGTTTATGATAAAAGATATACGATTTAATGGTTGTTACCATAATACATTCGTAGAATATAAAACTAAAATCCATATTAATGGTTTTTACCTTTTGACACATATTTCTTTCTGTAATACTACCTACCAAAATTCCTTGTGATTCTCTAAATTATTTCATCCAATGCACATTATGTTAGGTAAGTTAAAAGGAAGTCATATATTTGTCTACTGTATTTCTTTAACTTATGGTTTATATGAATAGGACATTTTGTGGGATGTGTGAATATTTTTTTATTATTAATAACAATATTTGTGTTTTTATTATTATTGTGACATGGTGGTTGCGAATTTACTACACTTGTGTGGAAGTGCATAGTGAAAAAGTATGGGTGATAATAGGCATTCAAACATGGTGAGAATAGGAATTAAAAAGTTATTGAATGTGGTCAAGATTTTTGTGGGAAGATGCCTTATTAGGAAAAAATATTTTCAATAATTTAATTATTTTAATAATTATTTGTTGGCTATCAATCATTGTTGCGTCATATTAACGAGATAGTTGAGTCTTACTTTATTGGCCTCAATTTTGTCTTTATTTCATGACAATTTATCCTTACATGCACAACCTTTGTATATTTAGACAAAAAAAATCTTCTTATTGTATATACTCACTCACTAACATGAGGAAATACAAGATCTCATACAAACAAATTGTCTCACTAATAGGAGAAAATACAACATCTCATACAAGAAAATCCGCTGGCACAAATAGCTCTCTACACAACATTGCATACAATAAGCTCTTCTGCACACATAACTCTCTGGACACAACATCTCATAGAAACAACTCCTTCGCACCAATGACTCTCCAAACAACCACGGGAATAGTTGCACTGCAAAAATACACAACATGAACGCATTAAATCTCCACAATTATTTTCTCATTTAGTGCTCCATTATATTGATTTATAGCCAACACATTTCAGATAATTAGTTTTAAAATAAATTGCAATTGGCTTGTCTTTTCTCTTCAAATGGAATATAATTTTTGCACATAATTTATCAATGTTTTCCCCCCTTCCCTAGCCAACATAGGGGGCATGTAACATTGGAAAGAGTAGTAGCAGTGCATAACACTATCATTGTTAGAGAATTCACATAAGGAATTCCCACTCACAATTTTCTTTTTTCTTTTAATTTTTAAGTTAAATGTCATGCACTAACAAATACCAAAAATAAAATGCCTTCTATGAGGGGAATTATGTTCCATCAAATCTATCTAAGCCAATTGAAAATTACAAATAATATTTTTAGAAAATTAGAAAATTGATTTTGAATTTGCTAAAAATAAAAATATTCAACATTTTCATGAAACTTTGGTCACTAAGAATAGAAATATTAGGAATTTTCTTGAAACTTTGGTTAAAATTAAAAAATGCAACAATATAATTCAAGTCAATGCACTTTGATGTGAAATCTAGTTTGTAATTTAAACATTAAAAATATTTTAAAATATTTCATGAAAGTTATGTCCTTATTATCTAACTAATAAATATTTATAATTAAATTAATGTTATAATCCTTATAACCACATATTAATAAATACTAAAAATAGTTGATAATTTAAGCATAAAAAATATTTTAAAATATTTCATGAAAATTATGTTCTTATTATCCAATTAATAATTATTTATAATTAAATTAAGATTTTAGAAATCTTATTCCACAATAGACACCAGAAGTTTACATACACCATTATTAATATAATTATATCACTGCAACAATTATATATACAAATAATAAATATACGAATTAAATAATATTGAATAAATAAATAAATTAAATAATTGTAAAAACAAAATCAAACTCGCCTAATTATTTCTAATTCTAAAATAATGCAAAAATATGAAATATTAAATTATGGAACTTGTTATTTATTTGTTATTTATATATGAAATTTATGTCATTATTCTCCCACGTAATTAGAAAATATCAAAGAATTCCTAAAAGTACAGAGTGCTATGAAAAAAAATTTAAAAAACAAAAAACAAAAAATTGTTATTTAGAGTGATGATCAAAATTATGCTCTTTGGAGAACGTTTTAGATGTAAGTGAGATTATTATTTGTTTTAATCTTATAAGTATAAATTAAAAATTATTAAAATAAAGTTTCCATCACGAAGTCTGCATATTCTAAGTTGACATCACTTTATATTTAAGAAATTTTAAAATGAACTAATACTTTGGGAATTGAGTTTTATATTTGTTGGAAATTAATGTTTTGCACGTTACTTTATATTTAAGAAATTTTAAAATAAACTAATAAATTGAGTTTTATATTGGTTGGAAATTAACGTTTTGCAGGTTGCGGATTGTATTTGTAGAGAAGGGCAAATTACATAACTCATTTCGCAACAGAGTTAAATAATCAAAGTAAAAAAGAATTTAATGCATGGTTATTAAATGTGTATGGGCAAACATTTAATCCGCAATTTTTGTTTAGTTCATGCAACTTCTGTAATGTTCAGAAAATGATCTATGTATTAAATTATGTCTCTCACTAATTAAATGTCTTAGATATATATGTTGTTTTGATTTTACATGTTTGTGTGAGCAAGTAAGAGAAGAGAGTGTTGTGTAATGTGGCAAATGTAAGTCTCTAAAGACAAGTGGAGAAAATCGGGGTGGTGCGTGAAAACAATTTTACTGTGTGTTACTAGGCAACCTTGGTGAATGTAAATCCAAGTAAGAAGTCTTGTTTTACGTCTTGTTTTACTTGTGAAGGAGCCACAACTTCCATATGTTAATGTATTTTATGTGTTAAAATTTTAATATAAAGTTTGGTTAGTTGTGATATAGCTCTGGAACTCTGTTTTACAGTGAGTAAAATTAGTTGATTATATTTTCTCCTCTCTATAGTTGTGATTTTAATCTACACCACTCTCTATTGAAAAGAGGATTCATATGATTTGATTTACTGTATGGTATGGATTAAGTAAATTCCTCAACTCTGTGTGAACTTCGGAAAATGTGATGTATTGGTTAATGTAATTTCCACAACTCTGTGTGAACTCCATTTGTTGAGGGAAAAACATTATTCCTTTGTTTTATTTAAATTTCTAACATGGTATCAGAGGGTTTAAAATCTCAGTAAAATATAGTGTTTTTACTGAGGATTTAAAAGGAGTTCTGAAAATCTTTGTAGAACATATTCTCCAGAAGTGAGAAATTTTTCACGGAGTAAGAAAAGTTTTACATAGTGAGAAAGTTGTTTACACAGTAAAAATGGTAGCAATAAGAACAAGCTTGACTAATCCACAAATACCACATGTTAATGGAAAAATTATAATTATTGGGCCATTACAATGAGAGCCCTGCTTGCTTCACAAAATATATGGGAGCTGGTGGAACAAGGTTTCCAAGAACCAGCGGATGCAACAACATTGGCTGTTTTGACCATAGTAGAAAGAGATGTGTTGAGAGATAACAAGAAGAATGATAGAAAATCTCTCTTCTATCTCTTTCAAGCAATGCATGAGAGTATATTTCTAATTATTGTAGCAGTAACAAGGTCTAAAGAAGCATGGGATATTCTCAAGACAACCTATCAAGGCATGGAGAAGGTGAAGACAAAAAAGCTACAAATGTTGAGGAGAGACTTTGAAACTCTATGCATGAAAGAGTCTGATAACATAGACTCATTATTTGCACATGTGATTGGGTTGGTTACCCAGATAAGGTCTCATGGAGAGACACTTGAGAAAAGAAAAATAGTGGAGAAAATCTTAAGAAGTCTACCTTCAAGATTTGATGCCATAGTAGTGGCAATAGAAGAGACAAAGGATCTCTCACAATTTTCAGTGGATGAGTTTTGTGCATCCCTGATGTCTCATGAACATGGAGTGAACACAACAATGGACTCCTCAGTGGAGCATGCATTCAAGACACAGATATATTTTGGTCAAGGTAGAGGTCGAGGAAGATCAAACTATCGAGGAAGAGGAAGAAGCCTACATAGAGGTAGAAGAAGCAGCACTGCAAGCATAAGTTGAAGGGGCAGCAATCGAAATCAAAGCGAAGGCTCAAGCTAGATTCAAGCACATGGGAAAAGATATGACAAATCCCAAGTCCAATGTCATTATTGTAAAAAAGTATGGGCATTATGCCAATGAATGTAGAAAGAAACAAAATGACACGAATAATAGGAAAAATGCAAATTTTGCAAAAGAAGCTAAGAACCAGAATAATATGCTTCTAACATGTAATGTAGCACAATAAAAACAAGATGATGTATGGTTTTTAGACTCAGGTTGTAGTAACCACATAACTGGAATCATAGCAATGTTTTCCAATCTTGATGAGAATGTGAAGTCTGCAGTGACAACATGGACTGATAGAAAAGTCTCTGTCATGGGAAAAGGAAGAGTGTCAATATTGAAAACGAAGGGAGAAAAGAAATTTGTGCCAGATATATATTATGTACCTGGCCTGAAATGTAACCTTCTAAGCATTAGACAACTCATGAACAAGGGCTACAATGTGTTTTTAAAAAATGATGTGTGTATTATCATGGACATACGTCCAAGTAAAAGAGTCATTGTAGAAGTGCACATGACAAAGGATAGGATGTTTCCTCTCAAGCTCAGAACAGACTTGAAGGAAGGAGGTGTGGTAGCAGCAGTCACACAAGTGGTCTTTCAAGAAGAAATGAAAGACAAAAATTGGTTATGGTATTTGAGATTTGGACATCTCAATTTTGGAGGTTTGATCCTCTTTCATAAAAAAGGCATGGTAAAAAGATTACCACTCATAGAAAAACTAGACAACCTATGTGAAGGATGCATTTTGGGAAAACAACACAGAGAATCATTTCCAGTAGGGAAGAGTATAAGGGCAATGACACCTTTGGAGATTCTCCACTCAAATCAGTGTGGACCAATTAAAACACCATCTTTAGCTGACAACGATTATGTTTTGACATTCATAAATGATTACACTAGAAAGACATGGGCGTATTTTTTGAAACAGAAGAGTGAAGTGTTTGAACAGTTCTACCAATTCAAAGCTCTTGTTGAGAAGTAGAGTGGGCACTACATCAAAGTGCTGAGAACTGACAAAGGTGGAGAATATATCTCCAAATATTTCCTACGTTTCTATAGGGAGAATGGCATACACAAGCAATTTACCACAAGTTACACAACACAACAAAATGACGTTGTAGAAAGGAAGAATATGACCATCATGAACATGGTCAGAAGTATGTTAAAGACAAAGAATTTTCCAAATGAGTATTAGGCTGAAGCTAGCAATTATGCAACGTACATTTTGAATAGATGCCCAACCAAAGCTGTTATGAATAGAGTTCCAGAAGAAACATGGAGTGGAACAAAGAAGTTTTTCTCTCACATGAAAGTATTTGGATGTGTGGCTTATGCACATGTCCCATA
Source organism: Pinus albicaulis (assembly GCA_034641835.2). Taxonomy (NCBI): domain Eukaryota; kingdom Viridiplantae; phylum Streptophyta; class Pinopsida; order Pinales; family Pinaceae; genus Pinus; species Pinus albicaulis. Next base: position 1,492,151,066 of record CM076579.1, read on the forward strand.
TCAACTAAGGAAGAATTTGGATAGCAAGGGGGAGAAGTGTATCTCTGTTGGATATAGTGATGAGTCCAAGGCATATAAACTCTATAATCCATCCACCAAGAAAGTTATAATCAATAGAGATTTGCAGTTCATTGAAGAAGAAGCTTGGGATGGAAGCTTAGAGAAAACAATGAATGTGAGGACATGTGCGTCTCACGAAGAGCAAGAGGAATGCACAACAAAAAACAGTTCCTCCACGATGGTTCCTCCTCCACCTACATAAGAACAACAGTGCACACCATAAGCTGGAAACATAACAACCTTGAAAAATCAAGAAATTGCTTCTCCAAGCACACCACAGGGATTAGAAACACCTTCGAGTTCAAGTGGAACTCCAAGCACACCAAGAAGAACAAAATTTTGAAATATAAGTGAAATATATCAGAAAGATGAAGTTGATAGCGGTGCTGATCTAAATTCATTACTTGCATTATTTTGTCATGTAGATGACCCAATCCATTTTGAAGATGCAGTCAAGGAAGAAAAATGGGTTGCAGTAATGAATGAAGAGATAGGAGGAATAGAAAGGAATGACACATGGGATTTAGTGGACATTCCATAAGGCAAAGAAGTCATTGGAGTGAAATGGGTCTATATTACCAAGAGAAATTCTGAAGGCAACATTGAAAGGCATAAAGCAAGGCTCATTGTCAAAGGCTACAAGCAACAACATGGAAGAGACTATGCAGAAAAATTTGTGCCAGTCGCGAGGATGGAGACAGTGCATACAATGTTGTCAATTGCAACGCAATAGAAATGGAAAGTCTATCAAATGGATGTGAAGTTAGCGTTCTTGAATGGAGTGCTGAAAGAGGAGGTGTATGTTGCACAACCTCCTGGCTATGAAATAGAAGGCTAAGAACACAAGGTGTGTAGGTTGCGGAAAACTCTCTATGGGTTGAAAAAAGCACTGCGTGCATGATACAACATGATATATGCTTACTTACTGGACAATGGGTTTGAAAAATGTGATGGTGAACCTACTCTCTACATCAAACAAAGTGACGGTAAGATTATTATTGTCGTTCTGTATGTAGATGATTTGATTTTTACAAGAAGTGATGATTTTCTCATCGCTGATTTCAAAGCAGTCATGAAAAGTGAGTTTGAAATCACTGACTTGGGTTTATTGTGATACTTCTTAGGCATAGAAGTAAAGAAAAATGAAAATGGAATTTTTATTTCTCAAGCAAGGTATGTAGCAGAAATTTTGGAGAGGTTTAATATGCAGAGCAGCAATCCATCACCAAATCCAACCATTATGGGGTTGAAGTTGAGCAAGGAGGATTGCAGTAGCAATGTCAATCCGACATTATATAAGAGCATGGTGGGTAGTCTGATGTATTTGACCGCAACTAGGCTTGATATAATGTATACAGTGAATTTGGTGTCGAGGTTCATGAAGACACCCAAGGAAACACATTAGCAAGCAGCGAAAAGAATTTTAAAGTATGTCAATGGGACAAAGGACTATAGCATTTTGTACTCCACAACTAATGATTCTAGGATGGTTGGTTACATTGACAGTGATTGGGCAAGAAGTGTTGATGACAGAAAGAGCACATCAGGATATGTTTTTCATTTGGTTTCCGGAGCCATTTCATGGGCTTCCAAGAAGCAGCCGATAGTATCATTGTCAACAGAAGAAGCTGAGTATGTTGTCACAACAAAAACAACGTGTCAAGTAGTTTGGATGAGAAGGATGTTGCAGGATTTATGTCATGAACAAGATGGAGCAACCATTATTTTCTGTGATAACATTTCAGCAATTGCACTATCAAAAGATTATGTCTTTCACAAAAGGGCAAAGCATATTGATGCCAAATATCATTTCATAAGAGAATTGGTTAACAACAGTAAGATTGTGTTGCAACATTACAGATTAGAAGAACAATTTGCAGATATCTTCACAAAGCCATTGGCACATGAAAATTTTGTTTATCTCAGAGATTGTCTGGGAATGGTCAGTGGTGGCAGTTGCGATTAAGGGGGAGTGTTGGAAATTAATATCAACCACTGCATTAAATGAAGTGACAGCAGCCATACCTCAGTTAATGTTTTGCAGGTTTCCGATTGCGTTTGCAGAAAATGACAAGTTCTGAGCAGAGTACATAACCCATTATACAACAGAGTTAAATAATCAAATTCAAAAATAATTTAATGCATGGTTATTAAATGTGCATAGGCAAACATTTAATACGCAAATTTTGTTTAGTTCACGCAACTTCTGTAATGTTTAGAAAATGATGACCGCCCATAATATGTACTAAATTATGTCTATCATGAATTGAATGTCTTAGATATATATCTATATATCTATATATATATATATATATATATATATATGTTGTTTTGACTTTACAAGTTAGTGTGAGTAAGTAAGTGAAGAGTGTTGTGTAATGTGACGGATGTAAGTCTAGAAAGACAAGTGGAGAAAATCGTGGTGGATGCGTGAAAACAATTTTACTGTGTGTTACGTAGCAACCCTGGTAAATATAAATCCAAGTAAGAAATGGAAAGACAAGTGGAGAAAAACGTGGAGCAAAATTTGGTGGATGCGTCAAAAATGTTTTACTGTGTGTTACTCGGCAACTTTGGTGAATATAAATCCAAGTAAGGAGTCTTGTTTTACTTGTGAAGGAGCCACAACCTCCTTATGTTAATGTATTTCATGTGTTAAAGTTTTAATATAAAATTTCGTTAGTTGCGATATAGTTAACACTCTCTTTTACCATGAGTAAAATTAGTTGATTATATTTGTGAAAGAGCCACAACTTCCATATCTTAATGTATTTCATGTGTTGAAGTTTTGATATAAAGTTTGATTAGTTGTTTGAACTCGTGTTGAGAGTAAAGAATTACTCCTGTGTTGCCTTTAAATTTCTAACAATATTCTAAATTTATATCAAGTAGCTGTAAGCTGATGGTATTCAAGGAATGTCTTTCTTAGCATTATTACTAAATGTGGGGAAAAATAAAGAAAATAAGTAATAAACATGTTAAAATACTGTATGAAGAGATGATTTCAGAATTTGATAAAGTTTTATGATCACGTTGAAGAATGTAATGAGAGAAGTGAATGTATGTATTGTCTTTGCTTGAAGTTGTGTGTAAAAAAAAAAATTGTTGGTAAGTGAAAAACATATAGAATTATGGTGAACACTAGCATAGAGATTGATTCACAGAGAATTATTATTTGGAATCCAAACAACATACATGCTTTGGGTTGATACAACTAAAACGACCAAGATATGAACATGAGGATCAACGGCGTTCAATTGCGAGAGCACTGTTTTCCTGTTCTGCACGCTTAAATTCAAAGAATGACAGAAAGATTTTAAAAGTACGAAATTATTTGATCTGTGAATTTAGAAATGAAAATTTCAAAATACGAAGGGGCATCTCTTATTTTATCCGTTCCAAATCTGTCCAGAGAAACACGAAGCGAGACTGATGTCTGACGCCCACTTCATATCAAGTTATAGCAAACATTGGCGAAACAATTTCGACACTAATTACAAATATTTTCCACTTTTATCTAATTTAGTCGTTATTTGGTTTTCTTAGTAACATCCCGAGGCGATGCCGGAATTATACTATTTTGATAAATAAATGATAAATTGTTAAAAATGTCTTGAATTAATTCGATTGTTACAGTATTGTACTTGTTTAGAAATATAGAAAATAGGTGGAACAGTGGGGGTGCAAAGACCGACAAATTTACCATAATTCGATTCCTCCACGAGCCTGTCTTTTGAATGTATTATGACAGCCAAATATCCAAAATTTGTTAACTTCTCTTTTTCAATTTTAAAAAGAAAGCTTGGCGTAAGCCCAGATCTAACCTATATGGTTTGAATTGAATTATTTTGCTCTATCTTCAATATTATAACAGGTAAAAATAAAAATATTAAAAATGTGTGAGCTTCTCTTTTTCGATTTGAAAAAAAGAGGCTTGGCGTATGCCCAGATCTAACTTATATAGTTTGAATTCAATTATTTTACTCCATTTTTAATATTATAACAGGTAAAAATAAAAAATATTAAAAGCAAGTTAATGAATTCTTTTTAATTAAAATGACATTAGAACTATAGTTTTTAAACATACAACTTTGATTTCTTAAAAAAAAAAAGGTTTAGTAAACTAGAATTTTAAATCTAAAATATTATAATAATTTTTTTTTTTTAAATAATAGAAATTTAATGCGAGAACAAGTGGATCAGTACTTTAGTTACCAAATTTTTACTTTTGAACGATGGAAATTGAATCACTGTTATAATTTCTCGATGTACATCCTAAACTGCCTCCAAATATATTACATGGGAATCTGACATATACGCAATCTATTTAATAATGAATTCATGCAGATTGCAGTTTTTATTGAATAAATATTGCTTGAAAAGAGTACATTATAACTTAAAATTTTGAAAGGTACATTATCACTTGGTGGATAATTGGAAGGTGGGGACCCATTGTGTGTGGGTCTGGAGGTAATAAAGACAACTCATAAACCCAACATTATTTATATATAAATATATATATCACACGTTCACAACCGCTGCAAGTGCACATGGAAGTGGGTGCGTAGTCCTCTAGAGTTGGTCGAAGTTTATATGAGGTTTTGATGGGAAAAACTTATTTTTTGGTCTATTGGCGATTAAATGTGGTTGGGCATATACTCTTCACTGTTAGATTTAATTTCGTTTAAATCTAACTATGAGTAATATATACCCAACTGCATTTAATGGCCAATAACCAAAAAAATAAGGCTAGCCATCCTCATGGGCATCTTGTCGATTGCTGATTTTCCGGATTACCAAATATTAGAGGAATCAACAAGAAAACTCACTTGAAGTTTTGACCCCAACCTCACGTGGGACCCATGAGGTCGGGTCGAAAATCAATCTGCCCCATTTTTTTTCAGAAAGAAAAACACGTTGTTTTATATAGAAATATACAAACAGTACATCATACAACATAGAGAAGATAATGCTATGAGAAGCATCTCTCCCACTATAGATCATCATTGGTTGCTATGATAAGATAAGTATTATATCAGTCAGCGTATTCCCATCATAATTTGAAAAAAAACCAGCTACATATTCTCAACAAAATAAAGGAGAAAATATCAAAACATGTAGACATGGAAAATAAAAACATGAGATTCAAACATAGACAGTGTTTGATTATCTCTCTATAGCAGAGAGTGTTGTTCATCTAAGCACAAAGGTACCCATATAGCAGACCAAAAGCAGCAAAGAGGAATCCCACTGGGATCATAGTAGATAAACCTGCACAATTGTGGATGAGGCCCCTTTGCACCATCAGTCACCTAATAAAACAGGCTCGCTTGCTACAAGGAAAGACAAAGAATAGGCTCGCTTGCAACACAGAAAAAGACAAAAAGAGTAGGCTCACTTGAAGAAAGTTCAAAAGATCGAAAATCAACAGTGTCAAGGAATGGGGATTTTATTGGCCCACACAATCTTTTTGTCTCTGTATTAAGTCACCTGCATAACACCATATACCATCCCAATACCTTTTTTCGATAAATCGTCAGCCCCGGTGTTGTTTTCCCTATATATGTGAAGCAAAGGAGGGCAATTCATCTTGGTCCACAATTATTTAGTTCTGATGAACCACCCATGAGATCTCAGAGAGGATAGGAATGAATGTCCCAAGATGGCATCAATAATAATTTTGGAGTCTCCATAGATGAAGACCCGATCCATGCCCAAATTGAGTGCAACGAGCAATCCGCACCAAAGAGCCATCAATTCCGCGAAATTGTTTGTACCCAAACCCCCATTCCAACATATATGGATTCTATCAGATTGAGATAACTTGATCCATGCACCACATCCCATCACCTCATTTAAACATGCGCCATCAAATAAAACCGTCGGAAGGGAGATGGGATGGGGCCTAATCCTTCTAGAGCCATCATAAACCAAATCCGCTGCAGGCACCCTGACGCTAATCCATCTCATAATAGTATTATAGATGTGAGTGATGAAAATAGGTTTACCTTAAAAAATGGATAGGTTCCTCGCAGGCCATATTTCCTAGATGAAAAATAAAGGCAATGATTGAAACTATCCCTTCACCAGATCCCATCTATTAGCCGCATCCATGAAATTCACCAGGGACCATGAAGACTTCAGATGAAACTTACCAAAAAGATTACAGATATGAGCAACCCTTGGAATTGTAAAAAATAAATGATCCATTGATTCATCATTTTGTAGGCAGAAAACAAACCTACCAGGACCATATAATCCCCTCCTGTCGAGGCCTTCCCACGTAAGAATCTTCCTCTTCCAAACCAGCCATCCGAAAAGAAGAATTTTAGTCGAAATATTCCTATTCCAAAATCTCTCAAATCCAGAAGATGTGAATTCGAGAATGGCTAATATGTTAATATTGAAGTAATTTTTTTTCACCATCGGGGCATCGTGCTTCATTTTCCCTACCCATACAATTTTGTCCCCATAATTACAGAGGCATAAGCCGACAGCCTATATTTTAGCTTTGAATTCTGTCCATTCGACAACATCCCACCCCAAGAATCCCATCTGCGCTTCCGATTTTATAATAGGTGTGCTTTGTTCCCAGAAATGGATCATGTGTGCTAAATAAAAGATTTCGCTGTGAGTTAAATGGTGTACCATCCGATTACTGATGATAGGAACTTCAGACATCCCGCAGATTTTGTCACCGCTTAGTAGAATAAGATGCCCATTGCCAAAACGCTAAGCCAACCCCCCTACTAGTATATGAATAATCTTCTTGAAGCCAAGGCAAATAGCTGACATGGATCGTGGAAAATTGAATTGTTGGCAATAAATTAGGCATAGGGGGTTACCCGAGACATATTTGCATGTTATAATTTGAGACCAAATACCATTATGATTTAATGCATGCCACAAATATTTTGTGAGCAGAGCCGAATTGAAAGCCCAGGTGTTTAAAATGCTCCATCGTCCCATATCTTTCGAATAGAATAACATTTCAAGCTTACACAGGTGATTTTTTTTTGCCAAATTTTCCCGCCCCATAAAAATTGAGCAATGATGGTATTGATCTTTGTGATAATGTTCTCCGGGAGGAAGAGCAGATGACCCCAAAAGACAATAAGCTGGGACAAAACCGCCTGTATCATAATATAAGAACCTGCAAGTGATAGCCACTTATGAGTCCACTTTGAGATTTTTAATTTGAATTTCTCAACAAGCCAAATCCACCCCTGGCACAACTGTTTAGCTACACATTCTTACCGTGACCTTCAACTGTCATTCACATTTTCAACCTAAAATACTTAAGATTAAAGTTTTATTAATAATTAATAATACATCAATTAACTAATATATTAATTAATTAATAATGAATAAATCAATAAATAATTAATCAATAATTAATAATTAAATACTTTTAATAATAATTAATAATGATTTAAATAATATTCTAAACTATTAAAAATATATTTGACGATTAATAATATGAATACAATAATTAATTAGTTAATTATTAATACTCAATAATCAATAATAATATTAATTATGAATAAATAATAAATAATAAATAATATTACTATAAAAATTTAATAATAGTAATAATATATATATATATATATATATATATATATATATATATATATATATATATATACTCATGAATAATTGATAATTAATAATCTATATATAATAAATATTAATAATAATAATAGTTAAAAATAATATTTTTAATTAATAAAAAATAGTTTTTAATAGTTAATTATTAATAAATAATTAATAATAAAACTCTACTACTTGGGTTATAAGTAAATCATTGTCAACCGTAGTTAACAATGTTTATTTTAGAGATTATAATGTTTACTTGAGGGTTAACATACTTTGGGTTTATAATACTAATCTCTTGTGTTTAGTATTGTTCTTTTGGATTTATAATCCTTTAGGTTTTTAGTATTAAACCCTTGGGTTTATAATACCAATCCCTTGGGTTTATAATCTAAGGGTTCATATTCATTGGGTATAATATTAAACCTAGGGTTTAATATAAATTTGTTAGGTTTATAATCTTCGTCAACCATGATAAAGAATGTTCCAACGTCACATTTCGACAAATATTGTCTGAATATTGAAATCAACCATGCTCAACTACCATCAAACATGGTCTACCATGGGCAACCATCGTCAACCATGGTAAACTATCAAAAACCATGGTCAACCATTGTCAACCAAAGGTCAAGCATCATCAAGAATGGTGGACCTTCATCAACCATGGTCAAGCATCAACAACCATCTTCAACCCTGACCAACCATTATTAACCATAGTGAACCATCGTCAATCATGGCCAACCATGCTCAACCATGGTCAACCATTGTCAACCATAGACAACGATTGTCAGCCATGGTCAACCATTATCAACCATGGTCAACTATCAGCAACCATGTTTATTTTAGATTTTATAATATTTATCTTAGGGTTAATATAACTTGGGTTTATAATATTAATATGTTGGGTTTAATGTTATTCCATTAGGTTTTTAGTATTACTTCGTTGGGTTTATAATATAAATCCCTTGGTCGTATAATCATGGTCAACCATGCTCTAGCCATGGCTTATAACCGTCGTCAACCATCTTTCAACCATGGTCAATCATCATTCAATATAAATCCCATAGTCAACCATATTGTCACAATGTTACATTACATTACAATTTATTCTATGTCGCCTCTCAACATTACAAAATTTGGGTTTATCAATCCCTTAGGTTTATTAATTCCTTTGGTTTATAATATAAATCCCTTACCTTCGTAATATTGGTCCATTGTGTTTTTAATATTAATTCATTGGGATTGCAATATTAATTTGTTGGGTTTATAATATTAATCCATTGGGTTTACAACATTAGGGTGAAGAAATATATCCAACGTCACATTATGACAAACATTGTCACAATTTAACAAACTAGATGACTTGCAGTGCAGGAGCAACTTGTGATGGCATTCATGGTTGAGACAAGTATGCTTGCCAAAGCTTTGGATATGATGACGCGTGATAGTTCATCATAAGTTGCATTCATTGCAGACTTCATATTATAGTGACCTTGGAGTATCTGGTTCATTGAGAAGCTGAGATAATGATTGGCCTTCATTTTAATGCATTATGGGACGCATACCTTTCAGCAGATTATGGGGTGTGTTCAAGAGGAGTGACTTGATGGAGATGATCGCGACATGACAATTTGGAATTTTATGGAGATGTAGCGATGGAGATGCCTTGCTGGCGTACACTTGGGCATGGGTTGAGTCTTCTTGACTTAGACACACTTTTTGATAGATATGGTGGTTGATTGATCTAGGATCATGGGAAGAACATGGATGGATTATGAGGCAAGCTTGGACTTGCCCCTTTGATGGATTTGATGACATGATGTTCTCTCAGACATGGATGATGATGCTTGATAGTTGTGACTGTCTTCAAGCATCACATAGATACTAGGATCATGGGCAGCATATTACAGATAGATATGGATTTCTTGATGGGCAACATGTTGCGAATGAGATGGAGGCTACTTCATGGACCTAGACATGGCTTACTTTACACTTGAATTGGATGGATTCTTGATCAAGTTGGTTATGTGACAGGATGCTAGAGAAATAATTGATGATGACATCAGGATGTGCATTCTCATTATGAGAGCGTATGGTTGGACTGGCCATCTAACTGGTTCGAGTCATGGGGTCCAGAAGTAAACTGAGTTTTAACGAAGATATATCTTGATTTTGCAGAGATATGTTGGAGTTTCATTGGAGTACCTTGGGAAAATATTCACATGAGATTGATGATATATGATGGGTCCACATGATATATGTTGTAGCAACATGTAGCTTAAGTTGGAGAGATTGACTTCCCACGATGGAGTAGCATGTGGAGATTGCGAAAGATGTGTTGATGATCATGGATTGTGGAGATGTTTCCCATGGAAAACTTTTTTTTTATAAAGACATGGACATGGACCTAGGTGGACATTACTGGAGATGTTGGAGCTAGCAACACTTTGCAATGATATGATGTGACGGTATGGTGCGATGATATGTTACAATGACGATGATGGTATTGTCGAGGAAAAAAACCTTATTTAGAGTGGGGGAGGATTTCAGGTCCCCGATTTTCGGTTACGATGACCGAGTGTGGTAGGTGCACCTTGGCATGACGGGCACCCCACTTGGCGAACATGCGACAAAATGTGCAACGGGCATGGTAGGCGGGCGTGCTTCGACAAACATGACAGACAATCAACACGCAATGGTCATGCGATGATAGTTCGATGACCGAGCAAAGAAAAAAGTGAGACGGGTTAGAATAGGCGTGCAAAGACTAAGCGTTAGATGTTGGGAAAACATATAGCGTGCGGAAAAACACCTTGGTCACGGGGTGATGTTATGGAAATGACACTTGGAAGACGAAGGGGATTTGCAGACGAGTTTTGGGGTCAACCGAGGTCGTCGTGACCGAATTGTGGGGAAGATGTTCATAAGGCGAAGCATATATATATATATATATATATATATATATATATATATATATATGCATACGTATTTGATGGAGAAGAAAATCATTCTTTTGAACACACATCACTTAGACAAGCTCTAAAGTAGCTCGGTCAAGTGTATGTGCCTGAAGGATGAGCGGATGAGAGAGAAAGGTGAAGACTGAACGAGCAGGACGAGTCGTGTATTTTCCTGAACACATGCAGGGCATTGTGAATCGGGTGGGTCGGCACACGCATGAAGGCATATGGAATAGTCTGAAGGTATGTGCAGAAAGAGTCGAGTCCGGTGTTTCAGGTGGACTGCACAGGGCACGCGTGTAGAAAGGGTCCAGTCGAGTATTTTCTTGAACGTGTTTTTGAACCTGTTCAAAACCTAAGGGCGTCGGTGACACAGGTGACCTGCGTGCATACCATGCAGAGGTTGAGGGCATAGGTGACCTCGGTGACCCGAGCTAAACAAGTTTGTGACCATAAGGCCGAAAGCACATCTTGAGGAAAAATTTGGGGTTTCTCATGGATTGTTGAGTTGTTGGAGAGAATTATAGCTCAGGCCAAAACACAAGTGATGAGACACACTTTGGCAAGAAGTGCAAGTGCCTTGCATAGGCTTGGTATTTTATGATTGTTGTAAAATTGTACGTTTGTTTATGAAACATAATATCGGGGATGCTCATATTTCAGGGAGTTCCCCCTCCCTTGTATGTATGGGCGTACATGTGGACATATATTGATGTTTGTGGTTATTGTATTTTTTTCTGCTGCATAATTGAATAACACTTGAAGACAAATTAACTAAGTGTTGAAGATAGGCGTAGTATACTTTCTTTAGTATTGATAAAAATAATAAGTGAGGTGGTGCCACACCCGCTATAAGTGGTCAGAGATTTCGATAAAGGTAAGAATAAAGGGAGATCTTGACCCCCAACCTCACGTGAATTTCTGATGCCAACCTCATGTTGGACCCACGATGTCAGGTCAAAATTCAATCGCCCCTAGCACTCCTGTTGGGTGACACGTTCAACCATGATCTTCAATTATCATTCACACATTCAACCTAAATAAGTTAATATTAAAGTTTAATTAATAATTAATAATTAATTAATTAATTAATTAATTAGTTACTTTTTTTAGTAAGCTTGGAAGTACCTTTCTATTCCATTTTCGAAAACCAATAAGCAAGTTTTACATCCAAATCCATCAATATCACATGGCCTCAAAATTCCCATAGGAAAACCGGGTCTATTGGCCATCTGACTGCATTATAAGTTGTCCAAAACCTACAAGGGCTATGGCCATCTAGCACTATATACGTTTGATTGTCTTGTTTTTTTGTAAGATCAGTACTACCCAGGTTTTTTTCATTAATTTTCAAAGGGCAGATTACATGATATAATCTCTTCCGTGGCCTCCATATGCCCTGCTGAGAAACCACATCTGTTGGCCATTGGAAGACATTGTAGGCCATTAAAAAAAAAAAAACTTTAAGTCTAGCATACTCAGCTTTTAAAGCCGTGATGCTGGTGACTTTTACATAGTTTGACAAACTAGACACAAGCCTACTACTTACATAATTCAAAAACATAAACATAAAAATAGATAAACATAAACAATAAAGACAACAAGACTTCAACTAGCTCAACATTTTGAGGAGTCAATCAATGCCTGGTCTTTAGCACTGGACCCTGGCATCTATGATTGTTGTATATTCTTTAGGAACTTCTCAATTTTGTTGAGTTGGGCATTCTGTCGCTGGACTTGGAATTGAAATAACTAAAAATCCTTTTGAATTTCTTTCATTTCAGGATATAATTGGATGAAATGAGTGGTCTAAATGATGGCTTTTTCCACCAAGTTCTTCATTCGCCAATATAATTGCAGATTTTGCTGATATTTGGAAACTCTGCCTCTGGTGTTGCCTGGGTCAGACACTATCATTTGTCCTTCGAGAATTACTCCCTCCTCCTCATCTTGACGGGTAAGCACTTCCTCCCATTTGGATATGTTTGATTGTCTTTAATCTTCCTATGATCTATGTAAATAAACATAAAAAATATGTAAATCATGGAAAATTTTACGGGCTAATATTTGGAGGTGGGCTAATTTTCCATGATTTCTCCACAAAAAATATTCACCAATTTCTATTTTTTGTAAAAATAATTCGCCCAAATTTTACAATATAAAATTATTTACCTTAAAAATCACCAACGTTATATAAATAGTATATATAAAATCATTATAAATTTGAATAAATTTACAAATACACCAATAAACATTTTATAGTTTTCATATTATGCACTAATGAGATTCGCCAATGTTTTAAACTTCAAGATAATTTTCCATCCTTAAAATTTTCCCTGATGTAAAGCTTTCATATTAACATTTCAAATTTAAAAAAAACTAAGCAGATAATCATATTACTCATCAGATGAATCTATGGATGTCGGATATTTAGTGTGGGAACCCAGTGGTTTAGTCTAAAGGATGTATAGAATGTGTTTCTCTATGCGTCCAAGGCATGAATTCTGTTGCTAAATCTATCTTTGGATGAGTTGAAATTCCTTATGTATCTCCTGCATGTCTATTTCAGACTTAGATGAATCTATATAGGACGCCATCATTTCTTTTGCCACAATATTTTTGATTATCCAATATAGGTAGACTGCATACTGAAATTGGGTATGCCAACCTCTAGAATGGCTTGGGTTCTGGACTAGGGCTTTTCATTTCTCCATGTCCAAATCATTATTTTCTGCATGTCGGTTTAAATCTTTGCCCCACCCTGAGATCAATTATCGAACCCACGGAGATGTGTTAACGACGAAAACTTGTGTGGCTTCACGGCTTAGCCCTGAGATACTACGACGCCCTCTTCCTCAAGTCTCTTAGGGCTAAGACTACCAACCCCCTTGTCTTACTTCGATGTTCTGACTCTTGCCTTCGCCTCCCTTACCTGGGTTACCACTGCGTATGGAGGGTTGTGCCATGGAAAGAGACCATGAATCGCTCATGTTATCTTGAGACCATAGCTCAACCACCCAGGACTCCGTCCGTACTAGATACTAGCTCATAGGGATACAACCTCGCATGGTGAACTTACAACACTGGAAGAAGAACAACCCTATAATAGTTAGGTAACATAATATAAAAGGGGAATAAGCAATAAACCAATGCAACCGAGCTTTTCTCACTGGTTTATCTCGACCTCGACGAAGCGAGCTATCAACTATCACCTTTTGTGCACAAAGTCTCCATGAAACAAGGGTTATTATCGACCCCTGGAAATTAATCTACAACCATCGTTTACATGCTGAGGCGCGTAGCTAGGCAGAAGCGAACCATTCACGAGCACCCTTGAAAATTCGGAGTGACGACTAACAATTACACCAAGCCTGTTTGAGTTCTAAGAACCATAGCACAAAGGCATTCTCACTACCTAAGCCTTACAACGACGCTCGATCTCACAACAGTTATTTGCCACTTTTTGCATGCAACAAATTAAATGAGGGTTACCATTCGATCACCATCCATTGTGGATCATAATGTATCTAAGCATGGTGTGGATCCCATCGCTTCCCATTAGCCAACAGTCACTCCAATCAGGCGTAATTAGTTAACTAGTTAATAATGAATGAATGAATGAATTAATAATGTATAAATGAAAAATAATTACAAATAAATAATATTACATAATTCATATTTAATAATTTACCATTTACAATTAATAATAGTAATAATTTATTAATATTAAAACTACTAATGATTGATAATATTATGATTTATTAAATTTATTGTTAATAATAATAATAATAATAATTAAAAATTTAATAATAATAATAATGACAATAAATAATTTATATATTAATAATTAAATAATAATTAATAATAATAATTATAGATATAATTATCCATTAATATTAATTATTATTTAATTAATAATATTACTGATATTACTTAATTAATAACATTATTAATTATCAATACTTATTACTAATTAATACTATCATAATAATAATAATATTTTATTTATTTAATAATGAATAATAATTTATTAATTAATTAAGAATTAATCATAAAAAAAATAATTAATAATTTTGATAAAATATGTAATAATGCTCGAACTTCAAGCAACCAAGCTATTCTTCTAAGAAATCATTCCAACCCCAATCTTCTTTGGTTAGATTAAGACCTTACTTTGGCTAGCCAGTACAAAAGGAGCTCTGAAGATCTCGGGGATAATTTGTTTGGGTCGGAGCTAGTCAAGCTCTGTAGTGCTCAGGATATCATAATTTGCAACGGTCTAAAGAAGTGGCCAATTCTAGCAAGATGACTTGTATCCATGGGCTTGGCAGGAGCGTGGTAGACTATGTTATTTCTGATCTCCCTTTATACAATGAAATAATAAATTTTGACATCTTAGACAACCACGAGTCTGATTCTGATCATAGGCCTTTACTCATAACTCTCAGTTTTTTCATGCATAGAGATCCCATAGAAGATAATTCTTATAGTCAAAAGAACTTAATCTTTGATAGAAATAAAAATGATCTCTTTCTAAATGAATTAAAACTAATTTTCTTCCTTTATCTAGTATAGACAACATAGATGACCTTTATCATAATTTTACTACAACCCTCTCATATTATATTAACAAGTTCTCAATTGAAGTCTCAAGTAATAAAAGAAATAGAAAAACCAACCCATGGTATGACAAAGATTGTAAAAGTGCGAGGAGAGCAATTAAGGAAGCTGTTGATGAATCTTTCAAAATTAACAAGATAAAAATCTACAAAGCCTTAACTAAAAGGAAAAAAAGGCAATATATTCGTAAAAGAAAAGAGAATCTCTTACACCTCTCTAAGGTGGCTCCTAAGAAATTCTGGAGGTAGATTCTAACAAGGAAAACTAAAGATAATAATAAAATTGCTTTACACGACTGGAATTCCTATCTTGAAAAGCTTTATGAATCTCCGAATGCAAGGGATTTTGAAACCCAACTCACAACGAAAGAAATTTTCTCATTATAAGACATTGATTTTGGGGTTAAATGCCTGGAAAATGGGGAAGCTAAAGACATTGAAGGTTACTAGGCAGAAATCTTAAAAATTGGAGGTCCTGTCCTCATCCCCCACATCCACAAGCTTTTCAACCAAGCAGTCAAGCAAGGGTTCCCTAAAACTTGGACTCAGAGCCTCATTATCCCTATTTTTAAAAGTGGGGATACAAATAACCCCTCTAATTATCGAACAATTATGATTAGCCCTCTCTTAGCCAAGTTATATGGTATTATTTTGGAAAAGAAGTTGAGAATTTGGCTTGAAAGTGAAGGTAAGCGGGCTAAAGGCCAAGCGTGTTTTAGAAGGCAACACTCAACAACGGACCACCTCATTATGCTTAGGATAATTGTGGAGGAATTTCGCAATGATAAATCCAATATCTTCTGTTGCTTTGTGGACTTTAGAAAGGATTTCAATACGGTTCCTAGAAATAACCTATGGAATAGATTAGAAGAGCTAAATGTTCCTTTCGAGCTAAGAGCAGCCGCCATAAGGTTATACGAGAATGTAATTACCAAGTTAAGGAGAAATGAGGGGTGGTCGAAAGATATTAAGTTTAATATCAGAGTTAAACAAGGTTTCCCCCTCTCCCCTACCCTATTTGGCATTTACATTGACAAGCTAGAAGGTTGTTTAGAGGAAGCAGGATGTGCTGGCACGATCTTAGCTGAGATAGTCATCATCCTTCTTCTCTATGCCGACGATATTGTTCTTCTCGCAAGGTGCCCATATGATCTTGATAAGCAACTTAGAATTCTAAAGGATTTTTGCTCTACCATGGGTATGTCTGTTAACAATGACAAAACAAAAGTTATGATTATCAAATCCAAGAAGGACACTTACACTAATTTTATGTATGACAATAATAACTTGGAGGAAGTGTCTTCTTACAAGTACCTAGGAATTGATATTCATCAGAATCTCAACTAGAACTATAGCATTCAGAAAAGGATTAATGGGGGATGGAAAGCTTATTTTAGTCTTGAAAATAATTGTGAAATGGAAAACCTCGTAATGTGGGATAGAAAAAAGTTCATCTTTGAAACTTTAGTCACTCCTATTATCTTATATGGATGTGAGGTTTGGGGTTTCAGCATCTCTAGAGAATCCTGGAGAAAGATTGAGCAAATCCAGAAGCGTTTTATAACATATAATCTTAAAATTAAAAGCAATACACCCTATCCTATTCTCCTTATAGAACTGGGTCTTTCCCCTATCGAGAGCCTAGCTATGACTAGGCTTCTGTTGTACAAGCACAAGCTCAATAGCATAGGAGACCGTAGACTTCCTAAGCTAGCTTTAGACTCCAACCAAAACCACCTAAGGTTTAAACGAGGTTGGTATAAAGACACCAGGACCTGGTTAAACCATTGGGATATCGACGCAAATGTTGCATTGGAAAACATTAATAACATTAAAAAAAAATTTACTTCTAAGTTCAAAGAAAAAATGTGGTGTGAGAAAGATCTAGCAGCTAATAGAAAATTAAGGTATTATAAGGAGCTCATCAACCCCACCTTAGAAGATCAAAAGTATCTCTCTATTTTAACTAGCTCAAAGAAGAAAATTAATACAATGAAGATTAGAATGAACTCTCATGAGCTCCATAGTGAAACAAGTCGTTGGACAACTCCTAAAACACCCTGGATGGAAAAGATCTGCCATCTCTGTGAGAATATGAACATCGAGGATGAAAAACGCTTCCCCTTAGAGTGCCCCGCATATAACCACATTAGAGCTCAATTTCATAATCTTTGTTGCAATACTGAACTTCCTAGCCTTTTAAGATGTCAAAATTATAGTGAGCTTGGGAGGCTTCTCTCCAAGCTTTTTGAACATAAGAATAAAATATTAAATCAAATTAAATAACTCTTTCCTTTAGGTCCGATAGACCAAAGATTGGTCTCAGTGGACGTTAACCACCATCATCATCATCAATAATAATAATAATTAATCATCATCATCAACCCATTAAATCGTTAACCATATATTAATATATACAATTATATATTTTATCCTTAAATATAATATATAGAATGGATGGAGATTTTAAACATTAAGCAGTGCTAAAATTAAAAAATAAAATAAAATAGTGCTCTCGTAATTCCTAATTGTGCACCACTTACACTAACCTGCTTTTGTTGGAAGTGACGTTCTATCATTTTTCTTTCTTAAGACAATATTAATGATACATGCAAGTTTTCCCCGGTTGAACAATGAGAAGGCCACCTCCTCTCAAAATAAGAGTTATGCACCTATGCTTTTGTGTTTCTTGATTGAATAAAATGACAAAAACTCCTTAATTACGATTCTTTTATTTTAGTTTTTCCAGAAATAAACTACACATGTTACATAAAAACATGTATTCACAAATAGTTATTCCGAATGTGTTAACATATACTCAAGGTATAGTGTATATGTGATATGTAAAGGTCAAATATGTTATTTTTATGGACACTCTTTAGTTAAAATATAATTTTTGGTTATATAAGGTTTAAATGGTGATTAATTCATCAAATTTTAAAAATGATAAAAAAATATTTTTTTAAGAAAGTATTTAAAAAATTATAATTTTGGTGATTTAGAGAAATAAGAAAGTCAATTATCTTTGTAATAGATATTTTTAATTAAGTTTTGATTTAATTGTATTTTGGGAATTTTATAAAAAAAATGGTAATAGATATTTTTAATTAAGTTTTGATTTAATTGAATTTTGGGAATGTTATATTAAAAAAAAACTATGTTTAGTATTCAATTAATTTAGTGTAAAAAAGATAATAAAATTTTGGATCTCATAATATTTTAGAAATATAGGCTAAGATAGTTAGTGCAAATTGGTTCATATTTTAGCAAGATCGATTTTCTTTTATGTTAATCTAAAAAAAATACTTTTAATTTGAATATTTTAGATTATGATTGATAACATCTTAAATTATTTTTATTTTCTAATTATTTATTTCCCTGAAATTTCTCTAATAATACTTTTAATATTACCAACCTGTTGCAAAATGACATATTCATATATTCAGTAACCAAACTTTGGCATCTTTATTTTTTTATAAAGATAATAGTTATAATTTAAGATGAAAGTTATTTTGGGAAGCATTTTTTCATCTATATTATATATCCTATTTTTGTAAATTAAATATTTAACCATATTCATACACTTAATGGGAAAGAGACTAAATTTTATAAGGTATATACTAAAAAAATATATTTATTTTCATGTATTTTATAATTTTATAATAAAAATAAATTTAATAATTTACAATATTTATATTATAATTAAACAATTTAAAATTTTCAATTATTATTATATTAATAAAAATAAGAAATGTTATTTAAATAAATAAATATTAGAATATGAAATTTTTATTTTGTTAGATAATGTGATTTTTGAGATTGATACTCTTAATTTGTTATTTGAGTGGGGTTACCCAACAACATCTATACCATCAAAATTCCCTGAGCAATACACTTATACTCTACACTAGCTTTTAACATGACTAATTCTTTTCCCACGAACAATAACCTTTACACGTACTAACTTAATAAGATACTCTACTTTATACCATTAACTAAAATATTAAAATTTTAAAATACTAAAGAAAATGTAATTTTCTTAATTTTCATTGCATTTTTGTAAATTTAATATATTTATTGATAGTGCATTTTAAGACAGAAAATTATTCTCAATCTTCTTATAATAAAAATGATTATGGATTTTCTTTTCTTATTCTAATTTATTTTAGAGTTAATTTTTCTATGAAGATAGCTGAAATTTGTTCTCATTTATAATTTAATTATAAAAAAAGTGGTAATTAAAAAATATCGTTAATGATGTTTGAATAATATTTTAATCATTTTATAATGGTTATTTTTAATTTAATTGTTATAATAGTTTTAATAATATTTTAAAATTTATTGTCATAATGATCTTGATGATGATGATGATTAAAGTCCACTAGGATCCATTTAGTCTATCATATAATATTTTAGAACTAAAAAATATAAATATTTAATAATAGTGTCTTTCGGTAATAATCACATAGAAAAGAACATGGTAAAAGCTTTTTGAACCAAATAGTGTGGTTCCATTTAGTCTATCATATAATATTTTAGAACTAAAAATTATAAATATTTAATAATAGTATATTTTGGTAATAATCACATAGCAAAGAACATGGTAAAAGCTTTTCGAACCAACTAGTGTGGTTCATCTTCAAGATCGATGAAAAATCAGATCAAGGAATTCCACTATAAATGGAAGGTTTGATAGAGGTTTGGTTTGAAGGTGTGGATTGCTATGAGCTAGAGCCAATCACAGGCCTCCTGTATTTGTTATTGGTAATGGGTGAAAACATGAAGTTGAGAAACACTTTTTGCCCTTTTTTGACATTGAAAATTGTAATTTTCTATGTTTTTTCAACTTCAACTCCACTAAACTCATATTTTCAATGCAAATTACGCTTTGACATAAAAACAAGATTTGTAAAGAATTGTCTTACCTCCATACTCAATTTTTTTTTTAAATATTAACATATAGATGGGTAAATTTGTTCTTTACTAACTGTCTAAACTTGAAATTTTCAGGCAAACATAAATAGTCACTTTTTGGACCCTAACTATTTTTAGGGAAGGTTATTAATTTTTTGGAAATAAACCAGATCATCATATAGATTGCACTAATGCAATGACTATTTTTTGGTAATTTTCAGATTAAATCACTATTTTTTATTATTTTTTGAAATGGACAAAGACAAACAAATAGTTATGTTTGAGTACATTTTATGAGCCCTAGATTTTCTTTTCAATGTGATCGTCAATAAGAAAAATGAGAATACCATTTTGAAGAAGACAGGGAGAGGAATTGCAATATTATTTTTATGATTTTCTTGGGTTTGCCATTTTAAAGTTATTGAATTTTCATTCACTGCAATTTTCAGAACAATGAAATTCCATAGTGACACAGTTTAGTATAAAATTAATAACAAATTGAATTTTTTAATGAAACTCCACAAATATTACATCATTAGAAACTACATTCAGAGATGAATCTGATGGTAATAGTTACGAAAGATAAAAAAAAAGAAAAGTGTAGGTGTTCCGCCCCTTCAAAGTTGCAGGTTCCTAAAAACTACAAATTTTTTTGGGTTTTTCGTTGACCAGAAACTCTTGGCCGAGATAATTTCTTGGGTGAGAAATATATTAAGGTCTCGGCCTAGAAATTTTAAACTCTTGACCGAGAGTTTAAACCACCACAGGTTAAATTTAACCGTGCGACTAAACTGTCATCCAAAAGTTGTACAAACCTTCTGCCGAGAGTTTTTGCCTGAGAGTTTACCCAAGGCAGACTCTCAGACTAGAGTTTTATAAACTTTAATGAAAACATTTTCTTTTCGATTGACAGAATCTTGTGAAGATTCATCGTATCGTCGCAATGTTTTGGGCGAGAGTTCTATATAAATACTTTCGTTCGAAAGATTAATTCCACACACCATTCTAAACTAGTGAAGGTGCAAGGGTTCGAGTTTTTTTCCTGTGAAGGTGCGAATTATTTTTGGGTGCAAAATTCTTTTTGGCGAAATTTTTTTGGCAAAATTTTTTTGGAAGCTTTTTTCGGTGCAAAATTATTTTTGGCCAAATTTTTTTTTGATGTTGTTTTGGGTGCATGAAGGCATGAAGTATTTTTTCAAAATGTCTCTATGAAGGCATGAAGTATTTTTGCAAAATGTCTTTATGATTTAATGATTTACTTAATTTTTTCTCTTATTGAAAGCATGAAGTACTTATTCTCAAGTATTTATGTTTTTTTGGGTATTTGGTCCAAATAGAATTGGATTTTAGGTTTCCAAGTTTGTGAACATGGGAAAAAAATGAATTGCATATCAAGGCAGGATCGAAAAAGAACTGATTCAGTGGAAAATAATGAGATATTACAAAAAAAAGATGAGAGGAAAGGGAAAGATTAAGCCATGAAATAAATGTGGAGGTAGAGCATCGTGAAAGAGATGTAGAGGTGCATGACAATGACGAGGAAATGATAAATGTTGAGGAACTTGTAAATGAGAATATTGAAAACACAAATGTCGAAGAGAATGTTGAGGAACTTGTCAATGAGAATATTGAAAACACAAATGTCCAAGAGAATATTGATATCGATCTCACTAGTGAGTCAATAGTTTCTTCAATTTGAATTTTGTATCTTTTTTTAAAAACATTGTCATTCAAGATAGTTTTAAAATTAAAAATATGTATATGTCAATTTCAAAATAGAATTTAATATTGTTTTTATGCAGGGACAATATTAGAACCACAAGAGGATACTACCACACCTCGAATTTCACTGCAAATAATTGGAAGTTCCAAGAACGTTGTATACGACTACAACTTTCCAGATAATATGGATCCAACTAAAATTGAAGAATTGGGACCACCAATGCCTGAAAGGATAGTTCGAGATAAAATAAATTAAGGGTTGAAACATATTTTTGAAGGTAAATATATCATAGCACAATATTATATGTTACGTATATTTTTAAAGCACAAATCTCTCATAAATGTTGTGGAATTATTGGGAATTAAAAGTGAGAAAGAGGTTTTAGCAAATGAAATGGTATAAAAAATTGTGACATCGGCGCTTGCCACAGTAGCCAAAAAGTGATCTCAAGTTGAAAAGAATGCTCGTAGAGCACTTTTAAAAGGTGTGCTTGTGAAACAAACTGCATCAAGTCGGTTTATGTCAGAAACTTAAAAATTGTTTAAAACATCAAGAAAAAGTTTATGGAGGCATACAAAATTTAGAATTAAATTAGATGAGAATGATGAACTTGCATGTTCGGCTAATATTTGTAGGCATCCATATCATGATAGAATTCCTGATGGTGTGAGGGATACGGTAAAAGAGCTTTGGGATTTGAATTCTTGTGTGTCGCCAAATGAAAAGGACATTATGCAACATCGTATATCTAAGGGAGTTTATGAATCTCATGCCAAACATATAACACAGGTCAGTCAAGTAGAATTATTCCTGAAATTTATGGAGAGTAATATTGATGTGAAGGTTTCCCTTAGCACATTTGTGAAGATTAAACCATGGTATGTCAGGCCTATCACTGTTCGAGACACATGTTGGTGTCGATACCATGTAGAATTCCAATTATATTATGAGACATTTTTAAATTTTAGCATAAAATATTGGTCAAATGATCCCCCTCCTGCAAGTGCTCGTGAATATTTATCGAAGATATTATGTGCAGAAGAAAATAATAAATTATTTTATAAAAAAGAATGTGTTGGTGGAAGAAAATTCCCAGAATGTTCGCATTTGGAACTCTACGATGAAAAGTATCCCTAATATTAATTCACTAAATCGTAGGCCTCCTGCATTTGTAAAATTTAGTAAGGAGATCATACATGCAACTAGATGCCTGCAAGAAGAACCTATTGTAGTTGTCGATCCTTATGTATGCTTGTGCTTTCCTTCTCCTTTTTTTCTTCTTGCTCCAAAATCAAAAGTATTCCCCACTCCTCCAAGAGTGCTCCAAGAAAACTCTAAGTTTCCAAGAGTATGAGAGAGAGAGAAAATGAGAGCTCCAAAAACTAAACTGCCAAAATATTAACTGACAAAAGGTACCAATTGATGCTTAGAAGCCTTTTTATTATTGATACCTTTAACTTATTTTCAATTATTTTCCTACATTTTCCTCCTCACATGCCACCTGTGACCTTTCACATTCATTTTCTCCTAATTTCCATTATTTTCATAAATAAATTCTAATAAATGCCACTTTTCATTTTAACAAAGCATTATCCATTTTCTTTTCCAATTTCAATAACCATAATAAACCAAATGAAAACCCACACTAGGGTGTTTTTTCCCAACATTCAACTTGGAATACGTGTCCCATCACCATGTTTATTATTTTGTCTTTGTTAACTTTTATTACATGTATTTTTAACCGAGGGATGTTAAATTTATTTGTTTAACTTATAGTTTATATGAATAGGAAATTTTGTGGGGAAGTGTGAACATTTTTGTTTAATAATAATATTCGTGTTTTTGTTGTGTGGAAGTCCATTATGGGGAAGTCCTTGCAGAATCACAAAATAAATTCACGTGAGCTTGAAATTATTTACGATAAAATATATAGCATTTAATGTTTGTTACCATAATACATTGGTAAAACATAAAACTAAAATCTAGATTAATGGTTGTTACCTTTTTACACATATTTATTTGTGTAATACTACCTAACAAAAATCCTTGTGATTCTCTAAATTATTGTATCCAATGCAGATTATGTTAGGAAAGTTAAAAAAAATCATAGATTTGTTTTCTTTCTTTCTTTTATGCTTTCCTTGTACTGAAGTGTGGACAATTTTTTTTTATTAATAATGATATTTGTGTTTATATTATTGTTGTGACGTGGTGGTTGGGCATTTACTATGGTCGCATGGAAGCGCATAGTGAAGTATGGGTGATAATAGGCATTGAAGCATGGGTGGCATGGGTGAGAATATGAATTAAAAAATTATTGAATGTGTTCAAGATTTATGTGAGATTTATGTGGGAGGATGTATTATTAGGAAAAATGATTTAAAAAAAATGATTTTCAATAATTTAATTATTTTAATAATTCTTTGTTGGCTATCAATCATTGCGTCATATTAACCATATTGTCAAGTCTTACTTTATCCCACCTCAATTTTGATTTTATTTCATGACAATTTCTCCTTACATGCACAACCTTTCTATATTTAGAAAGTCAAACTCTTCTTATTGTATATACTCACTCACTGACACGAGGAAATACAACATCTCATACAAACAACTCCTCTGCACAAACAACGCTCTGCACACAACATCCCATACAATGAGCTCCTCTGCACATATAACTTTCCAACCACAACATCTTATACAAACAACTCCTTCTGACAAATAGCTCTCCGCACAGCCATGGGAATAGTTGCAATGCAAAATTACACAACATGAATGCATTAAAATTCGACAATTGTTTTCTCATTTACTGCTCCATTATATTGATTTATAGAAAACACATTTAAGATAAAAAAGTCCACAATTTTTTTATCATTTACTGCTCCATTATCTTGATTTATAGAAAACCCATTTTAGATAAAATAAATTCAAATGGAATATAATTTTTTTCACACAATTTATCAATGTTTTTCCCCCTCCCAGCTGACCAACATAAGGGACCCACTACATTTGGAAGAGTAGTAGAAGTGTCAGACATAACTGATCGGAATGGAAAATGACATCCACCCATGGTATTCATCCACTCATGTTATCCATCCACCCATGGAATATACCCATGCTATTGTAAATCACATCGACCCATAGTATTCATCCACCCATGTTTTTTATCCACCCATGGTATTAATTCACCCATGGTATTTACCTATGGAATTGTAAGTGAGATACACCCATGGTATTTACCTATGAAATTGTAAGTGAGATACACCCACGGTATTTACCCACCCATGGAATTTACCTGAAGTATTGTAACAAAAAAACGTTATAAGTAACAAGTCACATTTTTTAAAAGGAGATATTTTCCACCAAAATGTAGCTTCTATAGTTATTCTATGTTTTAATAAAACAAGTTTCTTTGCAGTTTTAATTGCAGTGTCATTTTTTTTTTTTCTCTGGCATTCTAATTTTGCAGAATTTGTTAGATACATTTCAATTTTTTAGATCTTCGAGGCTCCCCTCCAAGATCTATATCAGTGGTATGGGATTCAGGTTACGAATCCATGGGAATGAGAGTTTGAAGCATCTTTTAGTTTCAATGTTTTGTAGCAATCTTCAACAAACTCCATGAATTTTTTGGGCTGCGAGTTTGCAGATCAGATTTGAAATTTTTGGTGCAAAATTTACAAAAACAAAGATCAAATCTGGATTCCTTGCCAAAAAGTACCCAAGTAAAAAAAAAAATTTGCCCGAATTGGAGTGCGGATGAGAGAGATATCCCTGATTCAAAATCAGCAATGTTGCATAAATGTTTATGACGACAATTCATGGACGAAGGCTCTCCTATCAATTTGTTTTATTTATTAGTGCGAAATTTTAGAGAAATGGCTACATATATGAGCTCCCCTTGAAAAATCACCCGATTTAAAAAAAAAAATCGGTCGAATCGGAGTCTGGATGAGGGAGTTATCGCTTATTTAAAATCAACTATTTTTTTTAGAAATTTTGTGATGACAGGACAATTCCAGTGCGAATTGAGTCTAGAGTTTCCAAATTGCGATTTCAAAAACATGGAAAGACGCAGAATGATCATTACAATTCCAAAAACAGGTCATATTAAATATTCTGAGTTATATTGACCGAGTTATGTTCATTTTAAATTTGGAGCAACATTTAGAGTAGGTTCCCTTTGGGGATGTGCTCTCCCACCCCACTTTAGTAGGCACATGCTTCACATTGATCAGTTTTAGCATAGCAGCGTTCGCCTTGGGCTATTTGGAGACGTGCTCTCCCACCCCAAACTACGTAGGCACCTGCTACTTCATCAAAAATCAACATCACTATTTTGGGTCAATCGCACAAAATCTTTCTCGTCGAAGTCCATTTTCTAGGCTGCACACTGTTAGTATCATAGTTGGTCACAAACATTATAGGGTATCTCTATCCTCGGATCTTCGTTTGTCATGGTTTTGGGTCATCCACAAACCCACACTTTGTCAAAGTCCATTATCTAGGATGCACACTGTCAATATCACAGTTAGTCACAAACATTATAGAGTATTTGTATCCTCGGATCTTTGTTCATCAAGGTTATGGGTTAACCACACAAAAAAATTCTCTTCAGTGGCTCTTCATATTCAACAAAGGCTTCTCAGGAGGGAGGTTTACGCAATGGGGACCATTGTTTCTTAAAGAGGGAGGAATGATCGGAATGAAAAATGAAATCAACTCATGGTATTCATTCACCCATGTTATCCATCCACCCATGGAATTTACGCATGGTATTGTAAATGACATCGACCCATGGTATTCATCCACCCATGGTATTTATCCACCCATGGAATTTACCCATGGTATTGTAAGTGGCATCCACCCATGGTATTCATTCATCCATGATATTGTAAGTAAGATACACCCATGGTATTTATCCATCCATGGAATTTACCAGTAGTATTGTAACAAAAAAACGCTATAAGTAAGAAGTCGCATTTTGTAAAAGGACAAATTTTCCACCACAATGTAGCTTCTACAGTTATTCTCTGTTTTAATAAAAACGCTATCATTGTTAGAGAACTCACAAATAGAATGGTCACTCACATTTTTTTTGTTTTTTTTGTTTTTGTTTTTAAAGTTAATTCTCATGCATGAACAAATACCAAAAATAAAATGCCATCTTCAAGTGAAAGCTCTCTTAGCCAATTGAAATTAGAAAATTGATTTTGAATTTGCTAAAAATCTTTAAGCCAATTGAAATTTGAAAATTGATTTTGAATTTACTAAAAATACAAATATTCAAAATTTTCATGAAACTTTGGTCACTAAAAATGAAAATATTAAGCATTTTCTTGAAAGTTTGGTTAAAACTGAAAAAAACAACAATTTAATGCAAAATCAATGCACTTTGACCTAAAAGCTAATGTTATAGTCCTTATAACCATAGACTAATAAATACTGAGAAAATTTGATAATTTAAACATTAAAAGTATTTTAAAATATTTCACGAATTATGTACTTATTATCCAACTAATAATTATCTATGATTAAATTAAAATTTTAAAAATATTATTCCAAAAATATCTTTGAATTTACTATACACAATTATTAATATAATTATACCTCTACATCAATTATATATACAAATAATAAATATATAAATTAAATTATCTTAATATTCTTAAAAAAAATCAAACTCCCATAATTGTTTCTAATTATGAAATAATGCAAAGATATTAGATATTAAATTATGCCAAATTATAAAAAAGAAAAGAACGAATGTAACAATTTGTTATTTATATATGAAATTTATGTAATTATTCTGCCACGTAATTAGAAAATAGCATCAAAGCATTGCGAGCTAGAGTACTCATTTATGAAAAAAAAATTAAAAACAAATTTAAAAATTGTTATCCAAGAGAGGTTCAAAATTATGCTCTTTGGAGAAAGTTTTAGGTGTAAGTGAAATTAGTCTTTGTTTTAAAATTAAAAAGTATAAATTAAAAATTAATAAAATAAAATTTGCAATATGAGGTCTATATTCCAAGGTGATATCACTTTATATTTAAGAAATTTTAAAATGAATTACACTTTGGGAAATTGAGATTTTATACTCTAAATTTATATCAAGTAGCTGTCAGCTGATTGTATTCCGGGAATGTCTTTCTCCGCATTATTACTAAATCTGGAAAAACTAAAGAAAATAGGGAATAAATATGTTAAAATACTGTATGAATAGATGGTTTTAGAATAAAATTGAAGACTGTGATAAAGTTTTATGATCACGTTGAAGAATGTAATCAAGAGAAGTGAATGTCTCTATATATATTCTGCTGTATTGTCTTTGCGTGAAATTCTGTCTAAGAAACAAAATATGTTCGAAGTGAAAAACATATAGAATTATGGTGAAGAATAACATAGAGATTGATTCACAGAGAATTATTATTTGTAATCCAAATAACATACATACTTTGAGTTGATACATCAAAAACGATGAAGATAGGAAGATGGGGATCCATGGTGCTCGATTGCGAGAGCACTGTTTTCCAATTCTGCACACAATTGGAAAACATGGTGGCAATCATGGCGTGCCATTGTCGAGTGCAACCCCCTACCTGTTGGGGCAAGAACTTGTTTTATTCAAATACGAAATGGTTTTGTTTTTGTGATTTGTATAGATTAGTTAATTCACTGATTAGTCGATTTGGTGATTTGTTATTTGTAAATGGTGGATGATCAATTACTATTGTACGAGAGTATCAATTTTTTTTTAATGGTTATTAGTGAAATTTATTATAAATAGTTTATTTAATAATGAAGAGAGTGGGTTATGATATTACAACATAAAGGGGGTTTCATGACAAATTTTAAGACAATTTTTAGGTAAATTGTCTTAATTTCAGACAAAAGAAAACTTATGTATTGTTTTAAATATTGTCTTTAAGTGGGTGTCTCGAATTAAATTGTCTTAAAATTAAATTGTCTTAAAATATTGTCTTTATAAAGGCAATATATAACACAAGCATTTTTGTCTCTCTAGAGACAATTTCATTTTTGTCTCTCCAAAGACAGTTTCATTTTTGTCTCTCTAGAGACAGTTTCATTTATTGTCTCTTATGAGACAATTTCATTTCTCTCTCCAAAGACAATAGTTGGAATTAAAGACATATTGTCTTTATGGAGACAATGTCTTTAATTCTATCTATTGTCTCTCTAGAGACAATATAAAACAATGAATCCAAAAAAATATATCATGAGTAAAATAAATCAATATAAAAGTATTTAATTAAAAAAATCTACAATATCATTGAATAATTCTTGTTAAGGTATAGTGGAATCGAACCACCAACCCCCTGCATGGAAGGTACTCTTCCATTGAGTTAGCAGCCTTTAAAAAATTATGTGAGGAGTTATGGCAGTCCTTGAAATTGTATAATAGGCATTGATTTAAAAAAAAAATTCAACACATAATGGCATAATCCTTGTAAAATATATAATCATGCAAGCCCCTATTTTTAACTTAATAAACAAATAAGTCAATGAAGTTAGCTTTTTAACTTAATAAAAAAATAACTCAATGGAGTTGGCTCACTGTGACACCCTTGTAGCTTGACTTGCAAAAAGCGCTAATAATAAACAATAATCTAAAAACTAATTAATCTAGCCATACAAATAAAATTATCTATAATCAGCATAAGAAATACAACCACCACCCAAAAAGGTACACTCTCTTACTAGTAGGCACTGATCAACATGTATTATCTATAGCCAGCTTCAAATTTCAGACCTTCATAGTCTTGAGTCCATCCAGCCACTTGCATGAATTAAGACAACATAGCCAGAAACAAATAATACTAATTAATACTGTAAGGAAAAATTTCGACAAATAACACGAGGTAATACCTTCACTATTTCTTGACAAGTAACTTATAATAGGTATTTTTAGATTTTAGAAAAAGTTAGAAGTGAAAAATGTATAAAATATTGTTGCCTGTTGCTCATGAAACCAAGGTTTCCATGCTCATTTGATAGGAAGCTTAAGTTGATCGATACAATATCTATTCGATATGAACGAGACTCGGGCATTAGTATCTCCACTGCAACATTTTAAATAATCCAAAAATATATCATATAATAAAACTTTTACTTGTAACAAAGAAAAAAATCAAGGCGTTGGACAATGCATGTCAGCTAAGTTTAGTATGGAAATGCTTGCATACATATATACCCTTCTATTCATTTGCTGCATTGTTTGCATCTGTCCCGAGATACTGAAGCACCTCCATTATCTATTTACATGGAAAACTGCCCATCACTTCCTATTTTTCATTTCATGAAGCAAGATTACAAAAAAATTATATCAAAGGGCAAGCTACATAAATAATGTCTTCTCACTAACCAGCTGTTGAAAGACTGGAATTTTTTTTCTTAGGTTACTCTGCTCATGCTGCAACACAGTTGAAAAGTGACAAGTGCTAGTACATGCTACTAGTTCAACATAATCACATACATGTCTGTCTCATGGTCAATGAATTTTCTTACGTAGGTTACTGTACTCATGCTGCATCACATTTGAAAAGTGTCAAGTGCTAGTACATCCTATTAGTTCCATATAATTGCATATATGTTAGTGTCAGGATCAGTAAAGAAAGAACTATTCGAAAATAATTTTCACGAACATCAACAGCTTATATGGCATACCTTTTGAAGTAAACGAAGTGACATTAGAGGAAAACGAACAAGAGCAAGAAATTCATTTATATATTCTAGCCTTTATGCAAAGAATGTCTCGGGACTGCATACCTCTAGTTGGTGAGTTACTGCTTCCCAACCATAAAATCCATCTCCTTGTGTTCCCCAAGTCATAATAGCATCCATAACTCTTTTCTCAGGGGTCACTACCAAATAGGGGTGTTACAAAAGTCATAATAATCACAACTCAAATTTTTCTACTACATTTATCCATCTCTCCACATTCCAGACTGTCAAAGGAAGACAAGTCAACTTGTTGTATTCACGTACGCCTGCTACAAAATCACGGTGGATATCTAGCATGCAAAGAGGCATTGTCAGAAATACTATCCTGCAATACCAGAACACTCTAGGAAATTTCCATAAGTGGGAAACAATAGCCTACCTGAAGTATTTTCATAAATGAGGCCCTTTCTAACATTTTGAATTATGCACTGGTAGTAGCGCAATAATCAAAATGCTTAGAAAAAATTTCTTCACATGCTTCTTCAAGTGAGGTGACCACCTGCAGGATTGGACCTACTAAATCCTGCAAAGAAAAAAACACAAAACGATAGCTTCAAATCCAAAATGAAATTGTAGCAGCTCATCTCAATGGTTGTTGAAAGTGCCCACAATCTCTAGACTCAGTTTTGTGTTATGCAAACAATGGCTGATGAAGAGGCTACTTCCAGTAAGTAGCACACCAAGTCTGCATATATGTATAGAGCGACTTATGTCAATTTCTAAGTCCAAATTATAACTACCTAAGTAGGAAAAATCTTTTTTCTTTTTGTTTTTCATGATTCCCAACCACCATGTAACCCTTGGAAGCTTAAGGTAGGTATGCCTTGTAAAATCCTCATCCTCTATGGCAATTTTTGGCTATATAAGATTTCCTCAATGCTTGCAAGTTGCAACCTTTTCACTACCTCAAAGTCCAAGCCAGAGTTTTTATGATGCAATATTAAAAAGAAACAATCATAGCACTCCTACTTTTACACAATTAAAATACCCCTCCTATGACATGAATAAATTTATAGTATATTTTCCCAATGCTTGGAAGTTGCAACCTTTTCACTACCTCAAAGTCCAAGCCAGTGTTTTTATGATGCACTATTCAAAAGAAACAATCATAACACTCCTACTTTGACCCAATTAAACTACCCCTCCTATGACATGAAGAAGTTTATAGAATATTTCCTCAATTCTTGCAAGTTGCAACCTTTTCACTACCTCAAAGTTCAAGCCAGAGTTTTTGTGATCCAATATTCATAAGAAACAATCATAACACTGCTTTTACAAAATTAAACTACCCCTCCTACTACATGAAGAAATTTACAGGTTGGGAAAGTACAACACCTTTGAGATACACTGAAATAAGAATTCATAACGTTTTTGTTGAAGCAGGTGAATTCCAAACTGACCAGTTAGTACAATAAGGGGGGGCAGACAAGAACCCAAGTTCTATTTTTCATCCATATCCAACTTACCACTGTACATGAAGTGCACCATAGCTAAAAATGCTTCAGGGGAAACATCCCTCAAGCAGAATTGTGAGGCATTGCTTTCATTCATCCCTTTCGTAAAAATATTCCAAGTAACAACTTCTTACTTTCTCATTCTCATTTAATAGTCTCTGAATCAAAAGGGAAAATTTAGGCTACCAAGTATGACACAAGTACAGTACATGTGTATAGTTTAATATCGAAACCTGATATGAAAAGAATTTTTTTGCAAACATATATATTATTCAAAAATGACGATAAATTTCAAATGAAGCTTATATGTTCCAAAACTTTGGTATCACCAGAAAGGAATGCACTCGAAAAAATCCATATTTATAATATGCTAATGGAAAATGAAAATAGGATCCAAGGAAAGAAAATTCAAAAATACAACCTTGGCAAGAGGAGCACTCCAGAGACTCAAAACAAGTTTGTGTGCTTGGATGACTAGACCATGCCCCTCAATGTAAATATCGATGTCACTGTATTCACCAATTTCAAGCAGTTTTTCCAGCTTTTTCACATCAATTGGCATGTCATATGAGAAATCTGGACACTTTCATGAAAAGGTAACATGACTGGGATGAAATAATTGCAGTTTATGATCCTTCCTCAGAGACTTGTCCTTGAGTGCATCCTTCATTTGCTCACACTGGACCACTAGGGATTGAACACCAAACTCTTCACTCAGTTCACTCAATGCCTCCAATTGGAACTCTGAAACCCAAGTTCTATTTTTCATCCATATCCAACTTCCCACTGTACAATCTCTAGAACCCATAACGTATTAATATTTTATTTCATTTTTCAACAAGAAAAAGTAATGCAAATTAGGATCCCTGGAATATATAAGCCCATTATATCATATATTCCCTCTTAGAACATATCACCATTGAGAAAGAAAAATTATATACACTCAATTTAACTCAAAAGGGATATGTTGTTTATGGTTAATTTCAAATTAAAAAGCTTTACATATTTTGTCATCATTCAAGACAAGGACCAATTTTTAATATGATTTTGTTAACATCACGTTATTTTAAATTTATGGTTATTTAAAATACTTATCGGAAAGGATTCAAATAACCTACACGATGAGATATCTGATAAAGATAATGAGAATAGATTCTTGAAGAATATGCATAAAGGACTCTAGAGACAGTTCAGTTTTACAATGACATGAAACAATAGGGATTTTACCCCTTCAAACTCATATGCTATGTAAACACTACATGAGCTTGATATTGTAATTTAAAACAGTCCATTGAAAAACTTAGCACAAAGAAAAGGTAAATTGAAGACATGAGCCATCTTTGAAGATATTCAAAATGATTAACCAAAAAGGTCCAAGATGGGCCAAGAATTAGTTTTAAATGAAATGTTTTGAAAATAAATGTTTTCATTCTAAAAGAAGAGAAGGTCGATATGAAAATATATTGGATTATGGCCATCCATGACAAATCCTCAAGGTTGGATTGAATCTAAGTGGAATTTGAAAGGTAAGGGGATATTTTGGTATTAGATTCTCATTTACAAGTGAGGTTTTGAAACGAAGGCCACATTATCAAAATGGTGCATTTATGTTTATGCCACTTCAGGATGTTGGATTCACATCATTGCAGGCTCCTTGGTGGACCCAAATATGGATAAAATTAGTCATTATATAGCTTGATTGTTGGGAAGAAGAGTTGATCAAATTGATTCACAATAATTTGGGAAGGAACCTTAAGGCCTGCTTCAATTGTGACTCAAGTGCAATAGATAAAGGTTTGTGAAAATAAGCCATCAATTTAAAGACACTATTACATATGTTCATATAGAAAATTTTGAAAGTAGGTCCCTATTTTTTAAAATATCAGTTCAAGTGTGGCACATACCACAAGTATGGTCATCTAAAGCATTAATGCCCAGTTTGGGGGGTGGAAGAAATAAATGAATGAAAGAAAGGAACCAGCAATTTCAAAAACAAACATGAATCTCAAAGGAGAAGAACCCATTTAATATGAGAGACATCAAGAAACTATTTAGTATTATTTTGGTTGTGAAGCTTAGGGCTAACACATAACACCATGTGATCTATGTGTAATTCGTACAACTTCCTTTAATGTAGATCTACCCACTCTGATTTTGTATCAAAATGAGAATTAGTCCATTATTACTCTACATTTTTGGAAACTTCCAAGGTAGGTAACACCGACCTTAGAAAAAATATTGGTAGCGAACCTATGAACTATCAAATCCATCATCAAAGATGCACTTTATAAATAAACTAACAAAGATATATTAACACATCTAAGATCCTCCACAAAATTTAACCCCAAAAAGCAGTTAGTACACTCATGTGCACCATATCTAAAATTTTTGGAGATTGTGTTGCAGGAAATGCCTAACGCACCAAGTAACCATTCAAAAAACTTGCAAAAACACCTCGAAATTTTGCTAAGCCATACCATATTGTGCTTTTCCACTAGTGTGTAAAAAAGGGATTGGGAGTCTTTTCAAGGTAGCTTCGCATGAAGGAATGTAGATTTGTTAAATATCAAATAAATTTATATGGGATTGCAAGTTCCATGTCATTGCATGATAACTCTATGATTTATACTGCATCAATGGGACATATAGGTTTGCAACAAGGGATGACAATTTGGCTTTCAACTACAATGTTTAGAATTCATCAACTTTCCCAAATAGTGAATTCAACTTGGCCTAAATATCATCAGTCTTATATTTCACCATTTGAACATAAAATTTTCCTTGCAATATCCAAATAGATGAAAGTGTAAAAAATTTAACCCTTGGGAACAAAAGAAAAAGGGAACCAAAGGGAAATTTGTGCAGAAACAACTCACGAAAAAAAGGAGATATTTTGAAATATGTGACATCTCGATGTTTAGATTTGAATTGAAAAAGTGCATTAGATGCCCATAAATTCATATCGACAATAATGAATGGAAGGTATGAAATTTGGGAATCTCCAGCTTGATTTAGAAGCAAATTATATTAATGATTTGCGCAGAGATTTACCAAAAGTGAAAGTAGCTATCTCTGAAGAAAAAATAGTTTGTGAAGTATTTGTTCCTGAAGATTGTGTTGCAAGAACATTGTTGTAAGGGAGGAATTCCCTTTTCTTCGAACCATCATCATCATAATATCTCAAAGGTATGAAAGGAAGATTTCTTCCTAAAATGTAGCTTTCTTCTCCTGTGGCTACCTTGAGAGTTTTACTAGTTTCTTCTCTTGGAAGTAGAGAAAAAACAAGCAGATGAATGGGATTTTTCTGGGCCTCAGTACCCAGTTTTTCTATCAGTTGGTTGTAGGCTATACACAGCTAGTGTTGACCTCTGTGTTCTCTGATAAGTTCTGTTGAACTTGTTGAAGGAAGTTTGGTTGAAGGATTGTGTTATGTGGCTAAAGGCAACAGGTTTGAACTCAACTATTTTTTACAGTTCTTGCTACTGAGATTTAGCAGAGTATTTTTCATACTGAGATTCCCACTAATTTGGGTACGTAAAGTGGATATGATTGAGGTTTATCCATTATAGCCGAATAATTAGTTCTAGGCTTAGCTTTCCTGTCTAATTTTTCGAGAAGTGGGAGTTGCATGGACAAGACTGTATTAATAGTGAGTAGCCTTTTTTCAATTTTCTCTAAGGCATGGGTTAAGTCACTCACTTGATGATCTAGAAATTTTGTATGTGCTATTATTTTTCGAAAAATACTTTTTCTTCAGAGATAACTTCTTTCACTTTTAGAACATCTTTGTGCAAATCATCAATATTATTAGCTTCTAAATCAAGATGGAGATTTTCATAATTTAGCTATGAATTATTTGTTCCAGAAGACTGTGTTGCAAGAACAGTGCTGCAAGGGAGGAATTCCCTTTTCCTCGAACCATCATCATCATACTTTCTGAAAGGTATGAAAGGAAGATTTATTCCTGGAATGTATCTTTCTTCTCCTGTGGCTACCTTGAGAGTTTTACTGGTTTCTTCTCCTAGAAGTAGAGAAAACATAAGCATATGAATGGGCATTTTATGGGCCTCAATACCCAGTTTTTCTATCAGCTGGTTGCAGGCTATACACTGTTGGTGCTGACGTATGTGTTCTCTGATAAGTTCTGTTGAACTTGTTGAATGAATTTCGGTGAATTCTCTTGCAATATTTTTGAATGCATTCACAATATCAAGATTCATATTGAAGGATTTTTTTATATGGCTAAAGGCAACAAGTTTGACCTTATCTTTTTTTGCATTTCTTGCTGCTCAGATTTAGTAGATTATTTTTCATACTGAGATTCCCACTTAGTTGGGTATGTAATGCCAATCCATTCAAAGGTAATGGGAGTGGCTATACTATTGGTTCCTGATTCCACCTCGCTTACAAGCTGTGAAGTATTTCAGAAATGGGTCTGTAAAGGAGGAAGACTGTCATTTCCAAACCGACTAATGGTGAGGGTTTTAAGTTGGAGAATTAGAGAATTGATAGACATATCAAACCGTTGGGGCTGGGTATAGGCTTGGAGGAAATTATAGATGTATGGATCATCTAAGGAAACAAAGTATTTTGGATAGACTATGCCGAAGGTAGGGCCTTCATGTAAAGGACTTGCAAACCCACCAATAATAGCGTCTGCAAACTGATTGTGTCTTGTATCAATGAAAAAACACATACTATTTATATTTATAAAAGGTCGAACCAAAGAGTTTAACCCGAAACGTATTGATCCAAGATGAAAATACTTAAAGCCTTTTGATTTTTCCCAATCGATTTGAGAATTTTCGAGAAGAGGGATATGGAATGCCTTATCTTGATTAGTGAAGGCTATATCGACAAAATTCTATCGTATATGTGATTTAGCGAGATATTTATATAAAGGCATATTATATACTTGGTTTGGAAAAATAGGAGGGATCTTCCAGTTAGGATCTGCAATGGGTTCATTAATATTAATTGTTAAGTAGATGTGCTAGCTTCATGATAAGAACCTTTTTTGTTAGTTAAAGAAGACATAGGGAGTCTCATTCAAGCAGAATAAAAACTACAATCATAAGGTTCCCAAGCATAGTCCAAAATTGATATGTGAGGCCCATTACATTGATTTTCACATATAAACAAATATCGAGAAATATGGTAACTTAATATCCATATAATTGAATGATATAGAGCTTAAATGTTTTTTATTTTCTTGTATTCAGTTATGTAAATTCCAAATGGTACCGCATGATTGATTTGTTAATTGGTGGGAACACATAGTTGTATACATCAATCTTCTCTGTAATGTTCATTGTGTAGCCATACTCTACAAGTAAGAAAAATCGTTTAGTCTCAAGTGCCAAGTCTAAGGGTTAACTATTCCTTGAAAATCCCCTGGATGCCTTCCTAGCCTTGTCTTCTTTTGAGGCATATCATTTGTGCAAGGAAGATAAAAACTAGTGCAGAAAAATCCTCTTTTGATCTTACTAGTGAATCAAGGATCCTTTGGTACAGTACCAATCATTTTGATATGAAGGGCTTCCCAATACGCACTTTTCCATTGGAAAAAATAGTGCAACATTTTCCTTCTTGGACCATAATAGTCTGAACCAAACTCGCAGACTTAATGATATTCCAGTTTTTCACTGAAAGTGAAAAAAGGGCCTGCTTTCTTTTCATTTGAAAAAACTATGTTTCAATGCTTCTAGTTCCTTTTTGGATTTTCTTATGCCCAAGGATGTCAAAAAAATTGCAATTTACACATTAATTTATCTTTGAAAACATCAAACCTATTGTTTGGGGTTGGGGGACAATTATTTTTGTTATATAATCTGGTGTTATATATTTTCCATTCTTGGTGCATGAAGAATAGATATATATCTATATCTATGAGGGTATATGGTAGAACACATTTTCGAGTTGAACCCTACAAATCCTACACCTTACATGCTTTTATTAAACGTCTACCTTATAGCTTGTAGGTGAAGGTAAAATTGAAGGAGAACTAACCTAAATGCCACCACGAGAGAAGTTGAAAATTGAATTAGACTAAGAAATGTCATCGTAAGAGACATCATTGAAGGATTTAGCAGGAGAAACAACCTAAATTCCACCATGGGAGATGTGGGAAATTGAAATATACTATTAAATTCCACCATGAGAGAAGTTGGAAATTGAATTAGGCTATTAAAGTGTTTTCTATAACGATTCTTTGAGTTATTGAAAACACTCTAGTCAGACTACTACGATGATACTACGATGCTACTGTATCATCCCCAAAATATGTCATGTGGCAATTTCTTCAAGGACGGGTAGTGTCACTCGAGGGGTTAGCAATGTGATTCAATGAAGAAAGCTATAAAACAAGTTCATTTGGTTTTGGTCTTTGTAGATCATGTGAATTCACAAAACAAGTTCAAACTTTTGGACTCACAACATTCAAAAAAAGCATCACATGTAGCTTAGTCACCTTAAAGATGACATGCTACAAAAACAAAAAAAACTAGGTTTCAACCATATTGAACTACTCCAGTTTACAAGGGGCTCCCATCCTTGATGATTCAAAACATAAAAGGTGTAATGATAGGCACATTCTCCAAAGTGTGTCCCTAAAATGAACTCAAATAGTTTTTCTTACTTCACATTTCTCTTCAAAATATATGCTAATATATGCTCTCAATATCTCCCAATATGCTCTCAATTTCTCTTCAAAATATATGCTCTCTTCCCTAATATATGCTCTCAATATCTCCAATCACACTCAATGAAAAGTTTTGTATAGCAGAGGAAGCATTTTTCTTCATTATGTCGGACAGCGCACTTTGTGCTCCAATAGATGCATGCTCCACGCCTATGGGAAGATAACCCACACGATAGACCATCAAGCCAATTTTTGCTTAGTTTTTTCCATTTTTTTAGTTGCAAAGTGCTTGGAAACCCATAAATTTTTTTCCATCATTGTGTTCTTGTATTTCATGACTGATTAGGACTCTTACTTGCTAGAATTTAGCTTAGCAACTAAGTAGTTTTAATTTTTGCAAATCATATATAGTTTAAGTAGAAAAAAGTAACTGGCCTTGAATCCACATATGTTTTACGAAAAAATTATTTGTTGATAAAATATACAAAACACATAATGTAATTAGCATAAAATTAAGTGGCCCAAATATCCACGTATCTTTAGCTAATTCAAGTTTTTTCAATTTTTGCATTAGATTAGTTCAATTTTTCATTAGTAATTGGGACTAGGACCAAACTGTCAAAAAAGAAAGCAAGTAATCTCTGCATTATTTATATATAAATAAATTTATCAAAAGTTCATAATCGTTGGAAGTGCAGATGAAATTGGGCCTATAGTCGGCCAAAATTAGTCAGATATTTGGATAGAGGGAAGAATAGAAGGAGGTCCTCACCCTCAACCTCAAGTGAAGCTCTAATGCCAAGCTCATGTGGGATCCATGAGGTAAGGTCAAAATTCAATCCACCCCTAGCAAACATGGTGGGTGACACATTCAATAATATCTGACTATCGTTCACATGTTCAACCTAAATACGTTAATATTAAGGTTTAATTAATAATTAATAATGAATTCATTAAAAAATAATTAATTAATTACTTAAATTTTATTTCTTTTGTAACATTGGTAGTACCTTTCTATTCCATTTCAAAAACCAATAGACAATTTTTACATCCAAATGCATCATGATTAGATGGCCTCAACATGCCCATTGGGAAACCGGGTCTGTTGGCCACCTGACTACATTATAAGTTGTCCAAAACTTAAAAAGGATAAGGTTTTCTAGCAACACTATATATTCTTGATTGTCTTTATTCTTCCTATGATCTATGTAACTAAATATCAAATATGCAGAGAATTCATATTAACATTTCGAAATTAAAAATAACTAAAAATAACTATGAGCATAGGGTATGTGGTGTTGGAACCCGGTAGTTTGGTTTGAGGGAGGCAGGGAATGTGTTTCTCTATGCTGCTAAGGTGAGAATTGTGTTGCTGGTTCTATCTTCAGATGAGTTGAAATTCCTTATGAATCTCCTGCATGTGTATTTTAGTTTTATATGAACCAGTACAAGATGCCATAATATTTTTCATTAAATACATAGAATGTATACTCGAACTAGGCCTCTAGAATGACCCGGGTCCTAGACTAGGGTCTGAGATTCCTCTGCAACATACTCGGGTTATAAATTTCATGTAATAAAAGCTAATAAAGGCAAAATAGGACCATGGTTAAGGGAAACTTATTCGAAGTTGAATGTTGGGCATATATATCCTAGTGGGCATCACTAGATATGTGTTTATGGCTAAGGAAAATTGGCAAAGGCAATGGCTAAGGTATTAAAGAGGGAAAAAGTATTTTTGGCACATTTATTTACGAAAATAAAGGAAATTAGGAGAAAAGGGAGGTAAAAGGTCACAGGTTTCATGTGAGGAGGAAAATGAATGAAAATAATGGAAAATGAAGAAAATAGAGGCCTCATTGATAAAAATGTTTCTGAGGATCAGTTGGTACCTTTTGTCAGTTCAGTTTTGGAGGTCTCCCATTATTCTCTATCTCTCTCACTCTTGGATACTTCGATTTTTATTGGAGCATTTCATCTTTGAGCCAAGAAAGAGGAAAGAAGTCAAAGGAAGGACAAGGAAGGAAAAGGAAGGCAAGGATCAAGCAAGGAAGAGAAGGATCTAGCAGCTTCAACATGAATACTTGCAGGTAACATATTGCATCTGTGATTTCCTAGCTGGTATGGACCTGCATGGCTTATGAATGTTGGTATTTTGTTCTCTTGCTATTGGTGGCATGGGTTTGTTGGGTTTTGACAGTGGTTTTCAACCTCCCCTTACCTTTTTCTAGATGCCATTGTGTTTTGGGATTGTGATCTTGGTTTTGAACCTTGGAATTACCAGATCGATTTCAGAATCGGGGGTGGAGGTTGTCTGAGCTTCATTCCCAAAAGCTTAGGAATCCCTTGTTCTATTTTGGTGGGACAAGTGATAAATCCTAAGGGTTGTGTCTCAGTTTAGGGCCTAGTGATCTGGGATTGGGTTGTAGTAAAGCCGAAGAGACAGGGAGACAAAAATTTCCTCAAGGATAATGATGGATTCCATATGGAATTACAAGTTCTTCTCGATTTTGTGATTGGCGCGCTGATTTTGGTGTGATGACAGTATTGTGAGGGTGGAGGTTGTTTAG
The DNA here is from genome assembly GCA_034641835.2 of Pinus albicaulis. Classification (NCBI taxonomy): domain Eukaryota; kingdom Viridiplantae; phylum Streptophyta; class Pinopsida; order Pinales; family Pinaceae; genus Pinus; species Pinus albicaulis. Next base: position 1,492,192,347 of record CM076579.1, read on the forward strand.
CCTCTAGATTCCCTTGGTTGTGTTTTGGATTAGTTTATCCATGGGATCCCACATTCATTCTTGGAATATGGCACGGGGGTGACTAACCGAAGAGAGATTTGGATCAACCCTGTCTATGGTCGAGTGGTATGTGGAAGTCCCGAACCTGGCCAGTTATTGCCTATGTTTAATGGAAGATAAGCTCTCTTGCGTTTGTACTTATTAATGTTTGTATTTAATGGTTGTTATCTCACTGTTATTTCCCTGTATTTATGCTGGCTATAAGCATATTTAAATGACTAGCACTTGTCATGGTTATTTCATGCATTTAATTGTAATTGTTAAAATAATGGATGCAAGACCTAATTGATGAAATTTTAAACTCTGTACAGAAATTATCTGCAAATTAATTCTTGAAAAAAGAAAATAAAAAAAAAGTGAGAGCATAAAACCTAAAATAAATATACACAAAGAATTTTCCCTTGGATCCCAAATTAGGACTACCAGCTTGATTTTTCATTATATTCCTTTTAGTGTTACAACACATATATACATGCTGAAGCATTCATAAAACGAAATCCATTAACCCTGGTTTAGGACATAACCGTAGTTCCCTTGGATCAATATAGAAAATACTAGGGGCAAAAAACCATCACGCCCCAAAACCATGTGCAAACCCATGCACAAAACTGTAGGTGGGTATGCGTACCTAAAATAGGGTCCAAATATTTTGTTTCCCAGGGCGCTGCCCCAAACCCTGTGCAGGGGTTACCTGCTCCCTGCAAACATTTATATATGGGGGGTTTTCAGCCCCCCTGTGACCCCCCCACTGTGCCCAGCGCAACAAACAAGAAGATACTATTGCCCTCGCTGTGACCCCCCCACACGTGCGACTATTCAGGGAAAGAATATAATACACACCCAACATTCTCCCATTTTTTGTTTTGTTTCTGCAAGGGGCCATAGGAGAGCTTAGTCATTATTCTAGCCCTGCAACAACCATTGTTTCTCTACACCAAGATAACTTATGAGTTCTCACAGAATTCATCAATGCATCTGCAACATTCTTCAAAATTTCCACCTTTACCAAAAACACCTTTTTATCCTCAACCATATATCTCACAAAGTGATATTGAACATCAATGTGCTTTGTCTTTGAATGATAAGCAGGGTTCTTAGCCAAGGAAAATTCACTTTGGCTATCACAGTATATCCTTATAACTGACTGCACCAACCCCATATTTGAGCACAATCTCTGCAACCAAACTACTTCCTTGCTTGCATGAGTGGCTGCCATGAATTATGACTATGTGGTTGAAAGAGCCACTACATGATATCTTTTACTCATCCATCTGACTACATGTTCAAATAGGCTAAACACATACTGACTTGTAGATCTTCTTTGGTCCAGATCTCCAGCTTAGTCTGCATCAAAAAAACCATGGATGTCAAAAAAACTGTCCAATCCTGGTTTTCCTTGGTAGAAAAAACCATAATCACTAGTGCCATTCAAATATCTGAAAACATACTTCACTACTTTCCAGTGATCCTTCCCTAGTTTTGACATAAATTTGCTCAATACTCCCACTGCATGTGCAATGTCTAGTCTAGTACATACCATTGCATACATCAAGCACTGCACTTGCATATGGAACACGAGACATATCGTCCTCTTCTTCTTGTGTCTTGGGACACTCTTCAACATATAGCTTTACACCTACAGGAATATGAACCTTCACTGGTTTACTATCCTCCATATTGAACCTCTACAATATTGTCTCGACATACATCCCCTGGTTTAACCAAAGCTTCCTCTTTTCCCAATCTCTCTTAAATTTCATGCCCAAAATATAGTTTGCAGCACCAAGATCCTTCATGTTGAATTTGGAGAACAATTGGTTCTTCAAATCCTCGATAATTTCTTTGTCATTTCCAACCATAATTTATTAATAATTTTTTTTATTAATAATGATATTTTTGTTTATGTTATTGTTGTGACGTGGTGGTTGGGAATTTACTATGGTCGCATGGAAGTGCATAGTGAAGTATGGGTGATAATAAGCATTGAAGCATGGGTGGCATGTGTGAGAATATGAATTAAAAAACTATTGAATGTGGTCGAGATTTTTGTGGGATCTATGTGGGAGGATGTCTTATTAGGAAAAATGATTTTAAAAAAATGATTTTCAATAATTTAATTATTTTCATAATTCTTTGTTGGCTATCAATCATTGCGTCATATTAACCATATTGTAAAGTCTTGCTTTATCCACCTCAATTTTGATTTTATTTCATGACAATTTCTCCTTACATGCACAACCTTTCTATATTTAGAAATTCAAACTCTTCTTATTGTATATACTCACTCACTGACACAAGGAAATACAACATCTCATACAAACAACTCCTCTGCACAAACAACGCTCTGAACACAACATCCCATAAAATGAGCTCCTCTGCACATATAACTTTCCAAACAAAACATCCTATACAAACAACTCCTTCTGACAAATAGCTCTCCGCACAGCCATGGGAATAGTTTCAATGCAAAATTACACAACATGAATTCATTAAAATTCGACAATTGTTTTCTCATTTACTGCTCCATTATATTGATTTATAGAAAACACATTTCAGATAAAAAAATCCACAATTGTTCTATCATTTACTGCTCCATTATCTTGATTTATGGAAAACCCATTTTAGATAAAATAAATTCAAATGGAATATAATTTTTTTCACACAATGTATCAATGTTTTCCCCCCTCCCAGCTGGCCAACATAAGGGACCTGCTACATTTGGAAGAGTAGTAGAAGTGTCAAACATAACTGATCAAAATGGAAAATGACATCCACCCATGGTATTCATCCACTCATGTTATCCATCCACCCATGGAATATACCCATGCTATTGTAAATCACATCGACCCATGGTATTTATCCATCCATGGTATTTATCCATCCATGGAATTTACCCATGGTATTGTCAGTGGCATTCATCCATGGTATTCATTCACACATGGTATTTACCTATGGAATTGTAAGTGAGATACACCCATGGTATTTACCCACCCATGGAATTTACTTGAAGTATTGTAACAAAAAAACGCTATAAGTAACAAGTCACATTTTGTAGAAGGACATATTGTCCACCACAATGTAGCTTCTATAGTTATTCTATGTTTTAATAAAACAAGTTTCTTTGTAGTTTTATTTGCCGCGTGCTTCTTTTTTTCTGGCATTCTAATTTTGCAGAATTTGTTAAATACATTTCAATTTTTTAGATCTTCGGGGCTTGCCTCCAAGATCTAGATCAATGGTATCGGATTCAGGTTACAAATCTATGGGAATGAGAGTTTGAAGCATCTTTTAGTTTCAATGTTTTACAACAATCTTCAACAAAATCCATGAATTTTTTGGGCGGTGAGTTTTCAGATCAGATTTGAAATTTTTGGTGCAAAATTTAAGAAAAAAAAGATCAAATCTGGATTCCTTGCCAAAAAATACCCAATTAAAAAAAAAAATTCGCCCGAATTGGAGTGTGGATGAGAGAGATATCCCTAATTCAAAATCAACAATGTTGCATAAATGTTTATGACAACAATTCATGGATGACGGCTCTCATATCAATTTGTTTCATTTCTTAGTGCGAAATTTCAGAGAAATGGCTACATATGTGAGCTCTCCTTGAAAAATCACCCGATTAAAAAAAAAATCGGTCGAATCGGAGTCCGAATGAGGGAGTTATCGCTTATTTAAAATCGACTATTTTTTTTAGAAATTTTGTGACGACGGGACAATTCCAGCGCAAATTGAGTCTAGAGTTTCCAAATAGCGGTTTCAAAAACATGGAAAGATGCAGAATGATCATTACATTTCCAGAAACAGACTATGTTAAATATTCTGAGTTATATTGACCAAGTTATGTTCATTTTAAATTTGGAGCAACATTCAGAGCAGGTTCCCTTTGGGGAGGTGCCCTGCCACCCCGCTTTAGTAGGCACCTGCTTCACATTCATCAGTTTTAGCATAGAAGCATTCGACTTGGATTATTTGGAGACGTGCTCTCCCACCCCAAAATATTTAGGCACCTTCTACTTCATCAAAAATCAACATAAATATTTTGGGTCAATCGCACAAAATCCTTCTCATCAAAGTCCATTTGCTAGGCCACACACTGTTAGTATCACAGTTTGTCACAAAGATTATAGGGTATCTCTATCCTCGGATCTTCATTTGTCATGTTTCTGGGTCATCCACAAACCGACACTTTTTCAAAGTCAATTTGCAAGGATGCACACTGTCAATATCACAGTTAGTCACAAACATTACAGAGTATCTCTATCCTCGGATCTTTGTTCATCAAGGTTATGGGTTAACCGCACAAAAAAACTTCTCTTCAGTGGCTCTTCATATTCAAAAAAGGCTTCTCAGGAGGGAGGTTTACGCATTGGGGACCATTGTTTCTTAAAGAGGGAGGAATGATCGGAATGAAAAATGAAATCAATTCATGGTATTCATCCACCCATGTTATCCATCTACCCATGGAATTTACCCATAGTATTGTAAATGACATCGACCCATGGTATTTATCCACCCATGGAATTTACCTATGGTATTGTAAGTGGCATCCACCCATGGTATTCATTCACCCATGATATTGTAAGTGAGATACACCCATCTTATTTATCCACCCATGGAATTTACTAGTAGTATTGTAACAAAGAAACGTTATAAGTAAAAAGTCTCATTTTGTAAAAGGACAGATTTTCCACCACAATGTAGCTTCTACAGTTATTCTGTGTTTTAATAAAACAAGTTTCTTTGTGGTTTTATTTGTTGTGTGTTCTCTCTTTTGCTAGCATTCTAATTTTGTAGATATTGTGAGATCCATTTCAATTTTTAGATCTTGCAGGCTTCTCCCCAAGATCCAGATTAATAACACTATCATTGTCAGAGAACTCACAGATAGAATGGCCATTCACATTTTTTTTGTTTTTAAATTTAATTCTCATGCACTAACAAATACCAAAAATAAAATGACATCTTCAAGTGAAAGCTCTCTTAGCCAATTGAAATTAGAAAATTGATTTTGCATTTGCTAAAAATCTCTAAGCCAATTGAAATTTGAAAATTGATTTTGAATTTTCCAAAAATAGAAATATTCAAAATTTTCATGAAACTTTAGTCACTTAAAAATGAAAATATTAAGCATTTTCTTGAAAATTTGGTTAAAACTGAAAAAAAACATCAATATATTGCAAAATCAATGCACTTTAAATACTGAGAAAATTTGATAATTTAAACATTAAAAATATTTTAAAATATTTCATGAATTATGTACTTATTATCCAAATAATAATTATTTATGATTAAATTAAAATTTTAAAAATGTTATTCCAAAAATATCTTTGAATTTACCATACACAATTATTAATATAATTATATCTCTACATCAATTATATATACAAATAATAAATATATAAATTAAATTGTCTTAATACTGTTAAAAAAAATCAAACTCTCATAATTATTTCTAATTCTGAAATAATGCAAAGATATTAGATATTAAATTATGCCAAGTTATAAAAAAGAAAAGAACGAATGTAACAATTTGTTATTTATATATGAAATTTATGTAATTATTCTGCCACGTAAGTAGAAAATAGCATCAAAGCATTGCGAGCTAGAGTACTCATTTATGAAAAAAAATTAAAAGCAAATTTAAAAATTGTTATCCAAGAGAGGTTCAAAATTATGCTCTTTGGATAAAGTTTTAGGTGTAAGTGAAATTAGTCTTTGTTTTAAATTTGAAAAGTATAAATTAAAAATTAATAAAATAAAATTTGCAATAAGAGGTCTATATTCCAAGGTGATATCACTTTATATTTAAGAAATTTTAAAATGAATTAACACTTTGGGAAATTGAGATTTTATACTCTAAATTTATATCAGGTAGCTGTCAGCTGATTGTGTTCCGGGAATGTCTTTCTCCGTATTATAACTAAATCTGGAAAAAATAAAGAAAATAAGGAATAAATATGTTAAAATACTGTATGAATAGATGGTTTTAGAATAAAATTGAAGAATGTGATAAAGTTTTATGATCACGTTGAAGAATGTAATCAAGAAAAGTGAATGTCTCTATATATATTCTGCTGTATTGTCTTTGCATGAAATTCTGTCTAAGAAACATAATATGGTTCGAAGTGAAAAACATATAGAATTATGGTGAAGAACAACATAGAGATTGATTCACAGAGAATTATTATTTGGAATCCAAATAACATACATACTTTCGGTTGATACATCAAAAACGACGAAGATAGGAAGATGGGCATCCATGGTGCTCGATTGCGAGAGCACTGTTTTCCAATTCTGCACACAATTGGAAAACATGGTGGCGATCATGGCGTGCCATTTTCGAGTGCAACCCCCGACCTGTTGGCGCAAGAACTTGTTTTATTCAAATAGGAAATGGTTTTGTTTTTGTGATTTGTATAGATTAGTTAATTCACTGATTAGTCGATTTGGTGATTTGTTATTTGTAAATAGTGGTTGATCAATTACTATTGTACGAGAGTATCAATTATTTTGTTATTGTTATTAGTGAAATTTATTATAAATAGTTTATTTAATAATGAAGTGAGTGGGTTATGATATTACAATATAAAGGGGGTGTCAAGACAAAATTTAAGACAATTTTTAGGTAAATTGTCTTAATTTCAGACGAAAGAAAACTTATGTATTGTTTTAAATATTGTCTTTAAGTGGGTGTCTCAAATTAAATCGTCTTAAAATTAAATTGTCTTAAAATATTGTCTCTATAAAGGCAATATATAACACAAGCATTTTTGTCTCTCTAGAGACAATTTCATTTTTGTCTCTCCAAAGACAGCTTCATTTTTGTCTCTCTAGAGACAATTTCATTTATTGTCTCTTATGAGACAATTTCATTTCTCTCTCCAAAGACAATAGTTGGAATTAAAGACATATTGTCTTTATGGAGACAATGTCTTTAATCCTATCTATTGTCTCTCTAGAGACAATATAAAACAATGAATCCAGAAAAACATATCACGAGTAAAATAAATCAATATAAAAATATTTAATTAAAAAAATCTACAATATCATTGAATAATTCTTGTTAAGGTATAGTGGAATCGAACCACCAACCTCCTACATGGCAGGTACTCTTCCATTGAGTTAGCAGCCTTTAAAAAATTATGTGAGGAGTTATGGCAGTCCTTGAAATTGTATAATAGGCATTGATTTAAAAAAAAAATTCAACACATAATGGCATAATCCTTGTAAAATATATAATCATGAAAGCCCCTATTTTTAACTTAATAAACAAATAACTCAATGAAGTTAGCTTTTTAACTTAATAAAAAAATAACTCAATGGGTTGGCTCACTGTGACAGCCTTGTAGCTTGACTTGCAAAAATCACTAATAATAAACAATAATCTAAAAACTAATTAATCTAGCCATACAAAGAAAATTATCTATAATCAGCACAAGCAATACAACCATCACCCAAAAAGGTACACCCTCTTACTAGTAGGCACTGATCAACATGTATGATCTACAGCCAGCTTCAAATTTCAGACCTTCATAGTCTTGAGTCCATCCAGCCACCTGCATGAATTAAGACAACATAGCCAGAAACAAATAATACTAATTAATACTGTAAGTAAAACTTTCGACAAATAACATGAGGTAATACCTTCACTATTTCTTGACAACTAACTTATAATAGGTATTTTTAGATTTTAGAAAAAGTTAGAAGTGAAAAATGTATAAAATATTGTTGCTTGTTGCTCATGAAACCAAGGTTTCCAAGCTCTTTTGATAGGAAGCTTAAGTTGATCGATACAATATCTGTACGATATGACTGAGACTCGGGCATGAGTATCTCCATTGCAACATTTTAAATAAACCAAAAATATATCATATAATAAAAATTTTACTTGTAACAGAGAAAAAAATCAAGGTGTTGGACAATGCATGTTAGCTAATTTTAGTATGGCAATGCTTGCATACCTATATACCCTTCTGTTCATTTGTTGTATTGTTTGCATGTGTCCCGAGATACTGAAGCACATCCATTATCTGTTTACATGGAAAACTTCCCATCACTTCCTATTTTTCATTTCATGAAGCAAGATTAAAAAAAAATTATATCAAAGGGAAAGCTACATAAATAATGTCTTCTCACTAACCAGCTGTCGAAAGACTGGAATTTTCTTTCTTAGGTTACTCTGCTCATGCTGCAACACAGTTGAAAAGTGTCAAGTGCTAGTACATGCTACTAGTTCCATATAATCACATATATGTCTATATCATGATAAGTGAATTTTGTTACTTAGTTTACTCTACTCATGCTGCAGCACAGTTGAAAAGTGTCAAGTGCTAGTACATCCTACTAGTTCCATATAATTGCATATATGTTAGTATCAGGATCAGTAAAGAAAGAACTATTCAAAATTAATTTTCATGAACATCAACAGCTCATATGGCATACCTTTTGAAGTAAATGAAGTGACATTAGAGGAAAAGGAACAAGAGCAAGCAATTCATTTAGATATTCTAGCCTTTCTGCAAAGAATGTCTCGGGACTGCATTCCTCTAGTTGCTGATTTACTGCTTCCCAACCATAAAATCCATCTCCTTGTGTTCCCCAAGTCATAATAGCATCCATAACTCTTTCCTCAGAGGTCACTACCAAATAGGGGTGCTGCAAAATTCATAATAATCACAACTCAAAATTTTTTACTACATTTATCCATCTTTTCACATTCCAGACTATCAAAGGAAGACAAGTCAACTTGTTGTATTCACGTATGCCTGCTACAAAATCAAGGTGGATATCTAGCATGCAAAGAGGCATTGTCAGAAATACTATCCTACAATACTAGAACACTCTAGGACATTTCCGTAAGTGGGAAACAATAGCCTACCTGAATTATTTTCATAAATGAGGCCCTTTCTAACATTTTGAATTATGCACTGGTAGTAGTGCAATAATCAAAATGCTTAGAAAAAATTTTTTCACATGCTTCTTCAAGTGAGGTGACCACCTGCAGGATTGGACCTACTAAATCCTGCAAAGAAAAAAACACAAAACGATAGCTTCAAATCCAAAATGAAATTGCAGCAGCTCATCTCAATGGTTGCTGAAAGTGCCCACAATCTCTAGACTCAGTTTTGTGTTATGCAAACAATGGCTGATGAAGAGGCTACTTCTATTAAGTAGCACACCAAGTCTGCATATATGTATAGAGCGAATTATGTCAATTTCTATGTCCAAATTATAACTACCTAAGTACGAAAACTCTTTTTTCTTTTTGTTGTTCATGATGCCCAACCACCATGTAACCCTTGGAAGCTCAAGGTATGTATGCCTTGTAAAATCCTCATCCTCTATGTCAATTTTTGGCTATTGAAGATTTCCTCAATGCTTGCAAGTTGCAACCTTTTCACTACCTCAAATTCCAAGCCAGAGTTTTTATGATGCAATATTAAAAAGAAACAATCATAGCACTCCTACTTTTACACAATTAAAATACCCCTCCTATGACATGAATAAATTTATAGAATATTTTCTCAATGCTTGGAAGTTGCAAGCTTTTCACTACCTCAAAGTCCAAGCCAATGTTTTTATGATGCACTATTTAAAAGAAACAATCATAACACTCTTACTTTGACCCAATTAAACTACCCCTCCTATGACATGAAGAAATTTAAGAATATTTCCTCAATTCTTGCAAGTTGCAACCTTTTCACTACCTCAAAGTTCAAGCCAAAGTTTTTATGATGCAATATTCATAAGAAACAATCATAACACTCCTTTTACAAAATTAAACTACCCCTCCTACTACATGATGAAATTTACGGGTTGGGAAAGTACATCACCTTTGAGATACACTCAATAAGCATTCACAATGTTCTTGTTGAAGCAGGTGAATTCCAAACTAACCAGTTAGTACAATAAGGGGGAGCAGCAAGGAACCCAAGTTCTATTTTTCATCCATATCCAACTTACCACTATACATGAAGTGCACAATAGCTAAAAATGCTTCAGGGGAAACATCCCTCAAGAAGACTTGCGAGGCATTGCTTTCACTCATCCCATTCATAAAAATATTCCAGGAAACAATTTCTTACTTTCTCATTCTCATTTAATAGTCTCTGAATCGAAAGGGAAAATTTAGGCTACCAAGTATGACACAAGTATAGTACATGTGTATAGTTTAATATCAAAACCTGATATGATAATAATTTTTTTGCAAACATATATATTATTCAAAAATGACGATACATTTAAAATCAAGCTTATATGTTCCAAAAATTTGGTACCACCATAAAGGAACGCACTCGAAAAAATTCATATTTATAATATGCTAATGGGAAATGAAAATAGGATCCAAGGAAAGAAAATTCAAAAATAAAAGCTTGGCAAGAGGAGCACTCCATAGACTCAAAACAAGTTTATGTGCTTGGATGAATAGACCATGCCCCTCAATGTAAATATCGATGTCACTGTATTCACCAATTTCAAGCAATTTTTCCAGCTTTTTCGCATCAATTGGCATGTCAGATGAGAAATTTGGACAGTTTCATGAAAAGGTAACATGACTGGGATGAAATAATTGCAGTTTATGATCCTTCCTGAGAGACTTGTCCTTGAGTGCATCCTTCATTTTCTCACACTGGACCACTAGGGATTGAACACCAAACTCTTCACTTAGTTCACTCAACGCCTCCAATTGGAACTTTGAAACCCAAGTTCTATTTTTCATCCATATCCAACTTCCCACTGTACAATCTCTAGAACCTATAACGTATTAATATTTTATATCATTTTTCATAGCTTTATATAAAAAGGCTATGATGTTCATTGCATATACAATTCAACATTTTTCTCTAATGTTCGTAAATATTTTTTGTTTTTATGTAAATTTAAGACATTTTTCAACAAGAAAAAGTAATGCAAATTAGGATCCCTAGAATATATAAGCCCATTATATCACATATTCCCTCTTAGAACATATAACCATTGAGAAAGACAAAGTATATACACTCCATTTAACTCAAAAGGGATATGTTGTTTATGGTTAATTTCAAATTAAAAAGCTTTACATATTTTGTCATCATTCAAGAGAAGGACTAATTTTTAATATGATTTTGTTAACATCATGTTATTTTAAATGTATGGTTATTTAAAATACTTATCAGAAAGGATCCCAACTAATTAATCAACATCTATATGACATTCAAATAACCTACACAATGAGATATCTGATAAAGAATATGAGAATATATTCTTGAAGCATATGCATAAAGGACTCTAGAGACAGTTCAATTTTACAATGACATGAAACAATAGGGATGTTACCCCTTCAGACTCATATGCTATGAAAACACTACATGAGCCTGATAATGTAATTTAAAACAATCCATTGAAAAACTTAGCAAAAATAAAAAGTAAGATGAAGACATGAGCCATCCTTGAAGATATTCAAAATGGTTAACCAAAAAGGTCCAAGATGGGCCAAGAATTAGTTTTAAATGAAATGTTTTGAAAAGAAATTTTTGCATTCTAAAAGAAGAGAAGGTTGATATGAAAATGTATTGGATTATGGCCATCCATGACAAATCCTCAGGGTTGGATTGAATCTGAGTGGAATTTGAAAGGTAAGGGGATATTTTGGTATTAGATTCTCATTTACAAGTGAGGTTTTGAAACGAAGGCCACATTATCAAAATGGTGCATTTATGTTTATGACACATTAGGATGTTGGATTCACAGCATTGCAGGCTCCTTAGTGGACCCAAATATGGATAACATTCATTATATAGCTTTATTGTTGAGAAGAAGAGTTGATCAAATTGATTCACAATAATTTGGGAAGGAACCTTAAGGCCTGCTTCAATTGTGACTCAAGTGCAATAGATAAAGGTTTCTGAAAAAAAACCATCAATTTAAAGACACTATTACAAATGTTCATATAGAAACTTTTTAAAGCAAGTCCCTATTTTTTAAAATATCATTTTAAGTGTGGCACATACCACAGGTATGGTCATCTAAAGCATTAATTCCCAATTTGGGGGGTGGAAGAAATAAATGAATGAAAGAAAAGAAACAAAAATTTCAAAAAAAAACATGAATCTCAAAGAAGAAGAACCCATTTAATATGAGAGACATCAAGAAACTATTTACTATGATTTTGGTTGTGAAACTTAGGGCTAACACATAACACCATGTGACCTATGTGTAATTCGTACAACTTCATTTAATGTAGATCTACCCACTCTGAATTTGTATCAAAATGAGAATTAATCCATTATTCCTCTACATTTTTGGAAACATCCAAGGTAGGTAACACTGACCTCAGAAAAAATATTGGCAGAAAATCTATGAACTGTCAAATCCATCATCAAAGATGCACTTTATAAATAAAATAATGGAGATATATTAACACATCTAAGATCCTCCACAAAATTTGACCCCAAAAAGCACTCAGTACACTCGTGTGCACCATATCTAAAATTTTTGGAGATTGTGTTGTAGGAAATGCCTAACGCACCAAGTAACCATTCAAAAAAATTGCAAAAACACCTCGAAATTTTTCTAAGCCATACCATATTGTGCTTTTCCACTAGTGTGTAAAAAAGGGATTGTGAGTCTTTTCAAGGTAACTTCGCATGAAGGAATACAGATTTGTTAAAGATCAAATAAATTTAAATGGGATTTCAGGTTCCATTTCATTGCATGTTCACTCTGTGATTTATACTGCATCAATGGGACATATAGGTTTGCAACAAGGGATGACAATTTGGCTTTCAACTACAATGTTTAGAATTCATCGACTTTCCCAAATAGTGAATTCAACTTGGCCTAAATATCATCAGTCTTATATTTCACCATTTGAACATAAAAATTTCCTTGCAATCTCCAAATAGCTGAAAGTGTAAAAAATTTAAGCCTTGGGAACAAAAGAAAAAGGGCACCAAAGGGAAATTTGTGCAGAAACAACTCATGAAAAAAAGGACATATTTTGAAATATGTGATATCTGGATGTTTAGATTTGAATTGAAAAAGTGCATTAGATGCCCATAAATTCATATCGACAATAATGAATGGAAGGTATGAAATTTGGTAATCTCCAGCTTGATTTAGAAGCTAATAATATTAATGATTTGCGCAGAGATGTACCAAAAGTGAAAGTAGTTATCTCTGAAGAAAAAATAGTTTGTGAAGTATTTGTTCCTGAAGATTGTGCTGCAAGAACATTGCTGTAAGGGAGGAATTCCATTTTCTTCGAACCATCATCATCATACTATCTCAAAGGTATGAAAGGAAGATTTATTCCTAAAATGTAGCTTTCTTCTCCTGTGGCTACCTTGAGAGTTTTACTAGTTTCTTCTCTTGGAAGTAGAGAAAAAATAAGTAGATGAATGGGCTTTTTCTAGGCCTCAGTACCCAATTTTTCTATCAGTTGGTTGTAGGCTATACACATATGGTGTTTACCTCTGTGTTCTCTGATAAGTTCTGTTGAAATTGTTGAAGGAAGTTCGGTTGAAGGATTGTGTTATGTGGCTAAAGGCAACAGGTTTGAACTTAGCTATTTTTTTCATTTTTTGCTACTGAGATTTAGCAGAGTATTTTTCATACTGAGATTCCCACTAATTTGGGTACGTAAAGTGCATATGATTGAGGTTTATCCATTATAGCTGAATAATTAGGTCTAGGCTTAGCTTTATTGTCTAATTTTTTTAGAAGTGGGAGTTGCATGGACAAGATTGTATTAATAGTGAGTAGCCTTTTTTCAATTTTCTCTAAGGCATTGGTTAAGTCACTCACTTGATGATCTAGAAATTTTGTATGTGCTAGTATTTTTCGCAAACTACTTTTTCTTCAGAGATAACTGCTTTCACTTTTAGAACATCTTTGTGCAAATCATCAATATTATTAGCTTCTAAATCAAGCTGGAGATTTGCATAATTTAGGTATGAATTATTTTTTCCAGAAGACTATGTAGCAAGAATAGTGCTGTAAGGGAGGAATTCCATTTTCTTTGAACCATCATCATCATACTTTCTGAAAGGTATGAAAGGAAGATTTCTTCCTGGTATGTATCTTTCTTCTCCCGTGGCCACCTTGAGAGTTTTACTGGTTTCCTCTCCTGGAAGTAGAGAAAACATAAGCATATGAATGGGCATTTTCTGGGCCTTAGTACCCAGTTTTTCTATCAGTTGGTTGCAGGCTATACACTTCTGGTGTTGACCTATGTGATCTATGATAAGTTCTATTGAACTTGTTGAATGACGTTTGGCGACTTCTCTTGCTATCTTTTTGAATGCATTCACAATCTCAGGATTCATATTGAAGGATTGTGTTATATGGCCAAAGGAAACAGGTTTTACCTTAGCTTTTTTTGCAGTTCTTGCTGCTCATATTTAGTAGAGTATTTTTCATAATGATATTCTCACTTATTTTGGTATGTAATGCCAGTCCATTCAAAGGTAATGGGAGTGGCTATACTGTTGGTTCCTCATTCCACCTCGCTTACGAGCTGTAAAGTATTTTAAACATGGGCCTGTAAAGGAGGAAGACTGTCATTTCCAAACCGAATAATGGTGAGGGTTTTAAGTTGGAGAATTAGAGAATTGACAGACATATCAAACCCTTGGGGTTGGATATAGGCTTGGAGGAAATTATAGATGTATGGATCATCTAAGGAAACAGAGCATTTTGGATAGACTATGCCAAAGGCAGGGCCTTCATGTAAAGGACTTGCAAACCCACCAATAATAGTGTCTGCAAACTGATTGTGTATTGTATCAACGACAACACACATACTATTTATATTTATAAAAGGCCTAACCAAAGGTTTTAACCCAAAATGTATTTCTCTAAGATGATAGTACTTAAAGCCTTTTGATTTTTCCCAATCGATTTGAGAATTCTCAAGAAGAGGGATATGGAATGGCTTATCTTGAGTAGTGAAGGCTATATCGACAAAATTCCATCATATTTGTGATTTAGCAAGATATTTATATAAAGGCATATTATATACTTGGTTTGGAAAAATAGGAGGGATCTTCCAGTTAGGATTTGCAATAGGTTCATTAATATTAATTGTTAAGTAGATGTGCTAGCTTCATGATAAGAACCTTTTCTGTTAGTTAAAGAAGACACAGGGAGTCTCATTCAAGAAGAATAAAAACTACAATAATAAGGTTCCCAAGCATAGTCCAAAATTGATATGTGAGGCCCATTACATTGATTTCCACATATAAACAAATATCAAAAAATATGGTAACTAAATATCCCTATAATTGAATGATATAGAGCTTAAATGTTTTTTATTTTCTTGTATTGAGTTATGTAAATTCCAAATGGTACCCCATGAGTGATTTTTTAATTGGTGGGAACACATAGTTGTATACATCACTCTTCTCTGTAATGTACATTGTGTAGCCATACTCTACAAGTAAGAAAAATCGTTTAGTCTCAAGTTCCAAGTCTAAGGGTTAACTATTCCTTGAAAACCCCTGGATGCCTTCCTAGCCTTGTCTTCTTTTGAGACGTATCATTTGTGCGAGGAAGAAAAATACCAGTGCAGAAAAATCCTCTTTTGATCTTACTTGTGAATCAAGGATCCTTTGGTACAGTACCAATCATTTTGATATGAAGGGATTCCCAATATGCATTTTTCCATTGGAAAAAATAGGGCAACATTTTCCTTCTTCGACCAAAATAGTCTGAACCAAACTCGCAGACTTAATGATATTCCAGTTTTTCACTAAAAGTGAAAAAAGGGCCTTCTTTCTTTCCATTTGAAAAAAATATGCTTCAATGCTTCTAGTTCCTTTTTGGATTTTCTAATGCCCAAGGATGTCACAAAAATTGCAATTTACACTTTAATTTATCTTTGAAAACATGAAACCTATTGTTTGGGGTTGGGCAAGAGTTATTTTTGTTATATAATATGGTGTTCTATATTTTCCATTCTTGGTGCATGTAGAATAGATATATATCTATATCTATGAGGGTATATGGTAGAACACATTTTCGAGTTGAACCCTACAAATCCTACACCTTACATGCTTTTATTAAACGTCTACCTTATAGCTTGTAGGTGAAGGGAACATTGAAGGAGAACCAACCTAAATGCAACCACGAGAGAAGTTGACAATTGAATTAAACTAATAAATGTCATCATAAGAGAAATCATTGAAGGATTTAGCAGGAGAAACAACCTAAATTCCACCATGAGAGAAGTGGGAAATTGAAATATACTATTAAATTCCACCATGAGAGAAGTTGGCAATTGAATTAGGCTATTAAGGTGTTTTCTATAACGATTCTTCGAGTTATTGAAAAAACTCTAGTCAGACTACTACGATGATACTAGGATGCTACTGTATCCATCCCCAAAATATGTCATGTGGCAATTTCTTCAAGGATGGGTAGTGTCACTCGAGGGGTTAGCAATGCGATTTAGTGAAGAAAGCTATAAAACAAGTTAATTTGGTTCTGGTCTTTGTAGATCATGTGAATGCACAAAACAAGTTCAAACTTCTGGACTCACAACATTCAAAAAAATCATCACATGTAGCTTAGTCTCCTTAAAGATGGCATGCTACAAAAACAAAAAAAACTAGGTTTCATCCATCTTGACCTGATCCAGTTTACAAGGGGCTCCCATCCTTGATGATTCAAAACATAAAAGGAGTAATGATAGGCACATTCTCCAAAGTGTGTTCCTAAAATGAACTCAAATATTTTTTCTTACTTCACATTTCTCTTCAAAATATATTCAGAGATTGAATATTATACAAAGTAAGCAGGGAAAATCCATCTTACATCAAGACATAATTTGAGACTATGAGGTTTATTTGTACATTTTTTGTGTGAATTAGAGACAAAAAAAAGGCTATCTATCCGCTAGAATGATTTCACATGGATCTATTATAAAAAAAGAGAACTCTTAAATATACAAAGCATTGTTAGTTTCATCGTTTTATGTGTCAAGTTCTCGAAATCAATGTTTGTAGCTTACCAAAACCCTTTCTCGCCAGAATGCCATTTCAATACAAGATCCACCAATTTCTTTATGCCACCTACCTTTGCAATGGCCCCTAAGAAAAAGAAAACAAACATCAGCTTCATGTATTGTTTGGAAAGGAGGAAGAAAACTTGTTATGTTTTGGATGATAGAAAAACGAAGGAGTATTTAGTCAAACATATCGGTTTTTCCAATCAATGATGACAACTATAATTTACATTGCACTTCCAATGCATACAATGAGCAGGCAGCACCACCACATGCACAATGAAGGAAGGTTGCTTAATAAATATGAAAATAAGGTTTTATTTGTTTCATTTTTAGATTTTAGATTAAAAATTAAATAGAGAGAATATAGTCAACACCTTGTGCTCTTCTCCTAGAGACAGGTTTGATAGTCCCCTGCAGCCTCCTCAGCAACCCTTCTATTAGGGGACCTGGTAAGGGCTATGAAAATGTTAATGCCTCCTTCCATAGAAACCACTTTGGCATTATCCGCATTGACTGATAAATTTTCTATGCCACATAGAAGAACATATAAAATGCACTTGTGGACAACCTGATTGAGCCTTTCAATATGTAATTGGAGTAGCACTCAAGTAAACTGACTCTCCACCTACACACAACTAACAAGTGCAGCTAATAGTGATGATTAATTTCACATAATCATCCATGGCAAAGTAAATTAGGAAATTTTTGTAGAATGAAAGGCAAAAAGAGACCGTTTGACCTATAAATTGGGAATGTTGGTTTCACGGGATCACTTATGAACAAGTAAGATTGATAAAGTGATGCAAAGTGCAATGTACCTTTGTTGTTTCTCGCTGTACCCCTCTCATCACGACTTTGCAAGATCTAACACAACTTTTCAAGATCCAACAGAACCCCATTGCAACTTCTACCCTAGCAGAATCAACAATTACAATCTTAGCATCAATCACCACAAACATTGCAAGTGGAGTGACTACTCTCCATAATTCAATGCACACAGAACCTTTAAGATCTCCAAATAAACGACCTAAAAGAAGCATCTAAGGCTATATCCCTGCGCGATACATCCACCACAACCAATATTATAAGACTGACCCAGACTTGCGAATCCATTGTCCACTTGATGTTCTGAGAACCTACCATAGACAAAAACCTAAGAGTCGATGCATTTCCTAGCGTTGTCTCATCGGCAGTCATGCAATCAAAGGGGATAAGCTCTGAAATATTGCAAAAAATCTTGAAAAGTTCCCTGATATCAACCCCTTCCCCAGGAACTGACAAATAAAGCTGCTTAAGCCTTTGTCAATAGAGGGAAACAACATCTTATTATCACTCGTGGTTTTCTCGCATAATTCTAGCCCTAGATGAAGGCTCTCGAACCGCTAGTGGTGGCCCATTGGCATGGAAAGCGATGAATCCATGAGGTCATAGAAACTATCTGCATTCATGGCATTCATCTCCTACAGTTCCTTCACCTTCAGGATTATTACCATGTTCCTGTAACTGCATCGTTAGAAGCTTACGCTCCATAATTTTTGAGACGCAGTGGTAGAGTCTAGAGGCACGACGAAGAGCCTAAAAACCCCTGCAAATGGAAGAGCCTAAAAACCCATGAAAATGGAGGAAATAATAGCCATATCAAAACCCTTGAAAAAGGAGGCAAGGTTGGCCTTGTCACTGGAGGCGAGGTTGGCCTTGTCCCTGGGATTCGAGAAGGAAAATAATGTAACAATTCTTTGGAGGAGAGGTTGGCCTTGTCATTGGGATTCAAGAGGGAAAACAATGTGACAATGCTTTGTGGGAAGAGTCAACCTGTCTCCAACCCTCATCGTATCTACTTCCCCTCTTCTTTTTCATGATTTTTCCGCTCCCTAAACGAGTTGTTTCAATTTTTATTTTTTAACTAAAATAATAATTTAGGATTTTAGAACAAAATATTAGTCAGCCTTAAAAAATGTTTTATAGTGATTATTATGTGTAAAAATGTTTTATAGTGATTGTTATGTGTAGTAGTGATATAATTGTTATTGTTGTTCAATCATTTATTGTATTTTATAAATAGTTAAGGAAACATTATTAATCAATGAGGATTACTATTTTTTAAATTATTTTAAGATGTTTGTGCATAATTTAGCTGTAAGTCTAAAATAATCCAACATACAATGTTTTTTTTGAGTGCTTTAAAGAGGATAGATATTAACGTACAAATTAGATTATAGAGGGATGTGATGAGTTTCTTAATTAAAATACCTATAGTGATTAGATGGAAAAAATAAAATAATATGAACCTTATATGAAAGTAAAATTTAAATAAGTGCACTTTAATGACAACACAATCCTTGTAGCATGATAACATATACAAAACAACCAAATGAACTCAAAGAGCTATAAAATAAGCATATTAGAATCCATTTGATATGTGAATGAAGTGATAGAAAGTAAATTTTAAGGACATTGTACCATGGGCTACCCTATTAAGCTCTTACTTGTAGTAGTGGCAGTGCTCTCAAGTCTAAAATGGATGTGGGCAGGTGATGAGAAGGTCTTGACACCTTTGAAAGTAAATTCACCCTCTAGAATGAGGACTTGCACCTCTCCTTTTTAGAACAGGATAGGAGGAGAGATAATGTAGTCGAGGAAGGAGAAGAGGATCAAATTGTGGGTTAAAGGCTTGTGTGCTAGATCATTTTGGATGTCACAATTCCTCTCTAGTGAATTTTCTCTCTTTCAAAACTAGTTTTGTTGAAAGTACACACATGCTCAAAACACTTCGTAGCTAATGTTTTTCCTTTAATTGAAATATTATGTTGAAAGTATCCTTAGTGAGGTGCATGTCTTCTAAATATGTGTTGTTTTATCACATAATAATCATGATAATACATTAAATGTATGAGAAACAAGTCAACAAAACACCATGGCATTGCTTCTCCACAATATCTATTTTTTTCTTATTATGAAGTTACAACCTACTAGAAATAGTTCAATATGGTGCCCCCTTTGTAATAACTTGTTGTTTTCCTTTAGTAACCACATATGTATATTGATTGTCGTTTGTATGGATGAAATACAAACATTGCCTAGAATTATCCTCCTTGAGCACACCCTCTCAAAGATTGTTCACTGTTTGAATGGTTGAAACATGAATTTTGCCAATAATAATCCCTTTTGACTACATCACCTCTCAATATTTGCCTTTCTTATTGTAATAATTAGCATGTGTGGATGAAAGTAGGTCTAATTCGACTTCATGAAGAAAATCAACATTGCATATATGGCTAGGTTGAATTACATCATTACCCAGTTAACCCAAACATTATCAATCTCCTTAACCTCAGTCCCTACATCCTCCTTGACTGCACATACAACTCAACCCTTTTCCACTCCTTCAACCAGGATGAAAAGGATTCAATTTCAATACAAAGAATTGATGGGACAAAGAAACTCGAGTAAGTTGCAGTCCCTGCATCCTCCTTGACTATTCTTGTGACTAAAATCGCTTAGCTCCCCCTTAACTCCTTCAACTAGGATAAAGACAAGTTAATCTCAATGATATATAGAGAAGTTAAATGTGCTTTGTAATAAATTAAGCGTTTGTAATGAAAATTTCAAATATGATGTTTGAGCTTAAATATATTGGAGGCGAAAAGGAAATACATGTTGTGCTTCTACAACACAAAACCACCTACATATTGAATAGTAAGTCCTCCATTCAAATAAGAGGAAACTACCACCAATTTTTCTTAGATCTAACCTAAGAGGAAATATATTTTAAAGGAAAACCAATCCAAACCTAGATCAGCTAATCAAATAAGGGCCTAAATTTTGATAGTAGATTTAAGGCTTATGCACCATGTCATTTCCAACCAGCAGCATATCATCCACATACAAGACCAAATAATAGCATAGTCACGAATTAATTTAAAATGCACATAGTGATACAAGGTCACCAATTAATTTAAAAGACACACAGTTTGCTGATATGATGAAGAGGGGGAAAAAACTAAGGAAACTTTGTCTATTTTGGATCCTATTGGAGGAGCCATAAAATTCCTCATAGATAGGACGTTGTAAGAGGATTATATAGGATGTTGCTAAGAGGAATCCTGTATTGGACCCTATGTGGTCATTGGAATTCTTGAGCTAATTGGCTAGTGGAATTCTACATTGGACTTGGTATGCTTTATGTTAAAGAACTGTATGTATGTGAAAATGGATCGATATGGTTGTGGAAACCATTTCCCATATGTTTAGAGGAGAATTATTTATCTTATTTTAGTTCTCATTGTAGACCACTTTAACTAATCAATTATGTGTTGTTTCAAAAAAAATCTATATAATTGTGTAAATATTGTATGTACATATTGACAACAAAGGAGCCTAGTGCTCGGTAAGGAATTATTGGTAGTGTTGTTCATTTATTGTATTACCAATCTTATGAATATCTCTACTAATGGCTAAGAGAGTTTGCACTTGATGCAATTATTTATAATTTCAATGATTAGAGAGTTAGGTTCTCTCTAAGTACTTTTAAAAGTATTGCGTGGATGCCTTTAGTGGGAGCTAAGACAGTATGCATGTGATGTAGTGATTTATCATTTTAATGATTAGAGGGTTGGTTCTATCTAAATAATTGTGAAAGTATGGTGGTTAAAATATAATTTGGAATTGCATGAATGATTGATAGTAAAAATTATTTCATTTGAGTGAAAATGTTGTGACTAATATGATTATGTTGAATTTCTTGATCACATATTACAGGGTTCTTGTGATTGGTATGTTAAACCATTGGAGCGCTTGCATAAAAGTGACCATGATTTTTAGGAGTATTTGGTAAGTAATGGTAAGCTCATATAGATATTTTTTTGTGTACCTCTAAAAAAAAACAAAATTGAATAATGGTTAAGTGAATGAAGGCATAAATTGAATACTGTTGCAATTGTCAATTCTTTTGACTCTTTCTTTAAAAAAATTATTATTTTTATTTATGTGTATTTTTTGGAAGTAAAAATCCTTTATTTTAAAAGGGAAGGATCCCTTTTATTGCCTATAAATAGATGTCATGTGTAAAACTTAATGATGAACATCGAGGACAATTTTCTCTTTAAGGAAGGAAGTATGTAATATCCTAAGCACATTGCGTGGAATATTTACCTAGCATATCAAGTTAACATAAAGTATTTTTTTTATGTGCTCTAAATCGTCTAATATCAAGAAAAAATTACCTAAATGATTACTTATAACCTAATTTCATGTTCATGAAATGGAAAAAGAACCATGAGAATAGGAGGAGAAGCGGTTTTTATTTTCATTCTAAATATACTTTGGCAGGGTCAGAACTAAGTTCTATAACTCTCATAACTTTCATAAGGAATGAATGAAGGAACATAGATATTTAACTCTATTAACTTTCATAAAGACTGAATGGGGGAACACCCTTCTTATATCAACACTCATGGTAGTATCACACAACCAGAAGATGATGAATGCTAATGGAACTAAGGACATCATATTCATAGCTGCAGCATCAGGAAGAAGAACAAAATTGAAAAAAAATATAAGTAATTATGTAGTTCTTTAAAAATAAATGTGTTAATTTTTTTTTCTTTTTCTTTTGAGGGTAATATTTTTCATTTGAGTAATTTGCCTATGTTATTGAAAGAAACAAAAAAAAAAGAGTGCATATGAATTGCTGCACAAAAAAATTAGCCATTTTTTTATTATTGGAGAGACATCATGGTAAAATTCAAATTCACTTTACCAATATTTAAAAGAATCCATGACACTTCTCGAAATGAGTGTAGGAATTGCTTATGGAAAGATAAATTAGTTTCTTTGGGAATACTTCAGTGTTAAATCTTGAAAGGGAAATATTAATTGCATGCATGATTGTATTAGAGTTTGAAGTCAAATATACTTACATACATTATCATATTAGATTCTTGGAAAAGAGAAATCATTTTTTGAATGCATTTATTGTATGTGTGTTTAATGCACACAATGACAACTAATTGGGACACATTTTCTTGAAAAATAAAAGAGAACAGTTGACTAGATAAATAAATAAATAAATAAATATATATATATATATATATATATATATATATATATATATATATATATATATATATATATATATATATATATATATATATATAGATTACCCATGTTGTTTATTTAAAGACTGGAAGGATTTGAGTGCATAAATATTGCATTGGAATTTTATGCATGAATTCATGAAAATAAGGATTGTTTCTTTTAAAAGATGTATATGAATATTGTCCATACAAGAATAAGAACACATGGTTGTTATTAAAAGGATTATGTGCATTGAAGTAAGCACAAGATTTGAGTGCATAAATATTGCATTGGAATTTTGTGCATGAATTCATGAAAATAAATATTGTTTCTTTTAAAATATGCATATGAATATTTTCCATACAAGAATAAGAACACATGGTTGTTCTTAAAAGGATTATGCGCATTGAATTAAGGGTGATTATGTTAAAAAAAAAAAAATTGTGTTTGCATGCAAAATGGTTATTTTTATATATAAAATATGTTTTTTTGACTTCATATAAAGAAAGTTATTATGTTAACTTTCTTGAAAAGATTAATTTCTTGAAAATATTTCTTCACTAGATAAAATGTGTTCATTTCTTGATTTATGTGCGTAACAGGTTAGGTTAACCTTGTTATTGTTTCCTAGTTATTGGTTATCTATGGTAATTTCTTGAAATGGAACCAAAAAGACTTGCATGTAGAAATATAGTGAAATGAGATTATATTAACTTCCTTTTGAAAGATAAGTACCTCTTTGTTTACATGAAAATAATAGCTAATGATGGTAGAATTATAAAGAAGGGATATGTGTTAAATATATTAAAAAGAAGATATTATGATGGACTCTTACATACACAAACAATATTCCTTATGTTACACAAATAATATTCATTATGTTATAGAGATATCTCCATTGCATGGGTAGAGGAACTATTGAGCTATATTTCTTTAGAAAAATTATGTGATTAGTTTTATGCTATCATAACTATTATGTTAGTTTCTTTTGGAATAAGATCATGTATATGCATACAAGAATTGTATTATCTTTTGTTTGGAAAAAAATATACATTTAGATGCAGGAGACGATAACACGTTGTATTAGCTTACATTGGAAAAGATTCTTTGGGAAAAACAATGATTTTACATCCACAAAAATGATAGTGATGTGTTGGTTTCATTGGAATATATATATGGGTAATATTGGTATGATTTATTGCATTAATTTTATGGATAAGAAAACAAATTTTTTGTGTGTCCTATTGTGTTAGATTTCCTCAAAAAGGAAACATGTGTTTGTATGCTCTATTGTGTTAAACATTCTTTTGGAAAGATTATTTTGGAAAAGGGACTTGCATTTTTATGCATGATAATGGTATTTATTATGTTAGATTTCTCTTAGAAGGGGACATGCATTTGCATGCATAATAGTAACAATAATAATTTCTATCGTATTAGAAATATTACTTACTTACATGCACAAGAATAAGCCGAGGGGCTAGATTTCTTTGAATAAGTTTTTATTTAATTACATGCATGTAAAACCAAGATAATTTTCTCGTTAAGAATGATCATAGTAATGTGGTAATTATTTTGACATGATTGATAATGACTTTCTTATACATGCACAATGTTGTTATAAGAAGCATATTGTGATATTATATTAGTTAAAAACTAAGCACTCTATAAATTAATAAAATAGTGTTACATATAAATACATATAGTGTTTTCTCAAGATAGCTACACTATCTTGGACACATAATCACTTGGTTGAGAGAATATCTCAACCACATGCCAATCTAGGAAACTAGAAGATCTATACAACTCCTATGGAATAGGAAAAAAATCCTCTAGATATAAAGAATCATAACTTAGAGAAGTAGGAATTACATTTTCCAAGTATCCCCCTTAATGACTACTTGTGTCAATATGAATCTACAAAGTCTAGTTGTGGTCAGAGTTGATGTCCATATAAAGGAAAAAAAATCTACCAGAATGCATGGGTGCCGAACCGCTGCAACCGCCAGTCTGCTAGGATGTTCTTCTTATACATGGTTTTGTCAACCAATATCTGCATACCTGTACCTGTACCTGCAAATACCCCTCCATCATTGTCAACCTGGGTTTTTTCGGGTTACCCTAAACCATGCCCACAAGGGTTCTCAACCACCAAGGCTCAACACAACCACCAAGGCTCACTTAGCCACCAAGGCTCGCAATCATCCATGTCTGGGGTTTTCTCGGCTGACCTTAAACCATGCCTAGAGGAATCCCTCTCCACTTCATTCTCACACATGGTTTCTGGCTTACCAAAAACCCGCAATTACAAAGTGGTTTTAATATTACCATGAACATTATGAGGGTACACATGCGTCCTCAGGCTTACATTACACACTCCAACTCTTGGATTTACCAGGTATGTACTTTACAAAGAACACTAAAAAACACCACAAAATTACTTATAGTTAGGATGTGTGACTCATAATACAACATGATAGTGAATCTATCTCACAAAATCACACAAACTCACACAAAATTTCACTTTGTTTTCTATCCTTATTGAACATCTCTTACTGTTGCCACAAGAAATACACTTTGCTTACATATTGCTTCCAAAGGCATTGTGTGTGCCACAACCTGTCACTTGTTATCCTCAGACAAAATTTCAAAGAGCTCTTTGCTATTTCATGAAACTGTTCATCAACATTATTGATAGTAATCTTGGACCTCAATATTTTCTTGTCATTTGTTAGAGTAGCCAATTATAACAAAAAATAAATTCATATTGATGTGGATAATATCATATATGTATATTTATTTTAACTCCAAGATACTTTCACCATAAAAATTATCATTTACCAAACACATGCACAAACAACAATTCTTAAACAAGAAACAATAAATAACCAAATTTATATCTAAGCTAGTTGATAATGTTGCATTGTTAAACACTAGATTGTTCCTCACAATTGATTCATTGCACTTAAAGATCAAAAGTAATATCATGACTTAGAACAGACACTTCCAATAAAGATAAAGCTCGCTACAATTACCAATACAAGAAGAAGTGGCCTCGTGCCTCAAACACTAGTCCAAAAATACCATTAAAGTTGAAAAATCATTTGGGAGACAATGACTCATTGGTCTATAGTAGATGAATTAATCTGGTGCAACTCGCCAAGTTCATAATTCAAAACCTACATAGCCTCACCATTTCCTTTTAGAAGAAAATTCCAAACTACTATCCTATCCTTGTTGTTTGCAACAATTTCATCCTAAGATTTATTAAAAAAAAACACTTTTCATTACTCTTCTCTAATACTATTGCACATACGGAAACCCTTAATGTCCATGCAGCAACAACTCCACTCGATCTTAACTCTTCACGTGGAGTTCTATCTCTATCCATCGAAATTTTGTGTAGCCGGAATAGTGATATGATTCTACCTCATAGGAAAATCCACCCTCATCTGTGTAGCTATCCATTTTGTTGATTCTGTCCACAATGGGAATGAGGTCGGTGTCTGCGCAATCAAGGGAGGTGCGACCCCGCATTGGGTTTCTTAGCCTCTAGGATAAATACCAACCCATTCCATTCGCATTGCACTTTGCAACACTCCCAGTCCGTGGAACTAATCTGGGATAGGGCTCACAACAAATTCTCGAAATAGCCTTCCGAGATCGAGACCAATAAGAACACCACCATTCTGCATCAACATAGTGAGAAAAATACTTTAAAATAGTGGAAACACTCGCCCACACTTCTCCAAGCTTCAGCCGAATGAATGGCAAACAAAAACTACAACAATACAAATATACTCGCTTATTTCCCTCAGCCTAGGAGGGGCTAAGGCCCAAGCCCATACGGGCTCTGATACCAAGTTAAAAATGGAGCACTCTATAAATTAATCAAATAATGTTACATATAAATACATATAAAATTGCTCAAGATAGGTAGACTATCTTTGACAAATAATCACTTGGTAGAGAGAATATATCAACCACACACCAATATAGGAAGCTAGTAGATCTATACAACTCCTAGAGAATATGAACATACTCCTCTAGATAGAAAGAATCACAACTGAGACAAGTAGGAATTACATTTTCCAAGTATATTTACATCTCATGTATGCACATGAATAGATGTTAAAAAATCGCTTTCAAAGACTCACTATTGGTTGATTAATACTTTTTCTAATCATATTACCAAAGCTTGTTGACGACAACAATGATAGGAAATAATGGTGATTTGTGCAAAATATTGATTATGTTTAACATTCTGGAAAATAAATAACTAATCGTCCATGTAGATGAGTAGAAGTTGCATGATGGTCCACTGATGGAACAATCATGCCACAAAGATATAAAGCGTGGAGATTTGTGGGTGAATGTTTTCATGATGATTTTAATAGATTTTAGCTATATACGTTGTATTTTAATGATATTTCATTGTAATATTTTATGACAATGGTTAAGGGATGGACTCCCTTATAAGCCATTGAGTGAAGGGTAAACATCCTCAAACACTTTTAATAATAAAATTAAGCATTTGTTGGTTTTCACCCTATGGTGTTTCCAAGGTATATCGATGTTTAATGATGTGATTGATTATTGTGTCCGTTTGATGATGTTGATTCCTTGCATGATGTGATATTCATAATGTCAAGTAGGTGATTAATTAATTAGTGTTTAATGATGTGACTGAATATTGTGTCAGTTTGATGATGTTGATTCCTTGCATGATGTGATGTTCGTAATATCAAGAAGGTGATTAATTAATATGGTTAATAATGAAAATGATGAAAGGTTACATCATGCACTTTATGATATTGTTAATAATGAAAATGATGAAAGGCTACATCATGCACTTTATGATATTATACTACGACAGTGGTTATTAATGCTTATACAACTTACTGATGTTCTACTAAACTTACTCTATGTATTGATGAACATTTTTTTTAATAGTTAATGAAGAATATGGAATAGTATTTTAGATACTTACCCATGAGGAATTTGTGTAAAAAAATTCTAACTTCTTGTTTGTATTTTCATGTGAAGAAAGAGTTACAATATTTTAAGATATTTAATGAACATTATATAATTATTATCCCATTAATAATTATTCATGATTGAATTAAAATCTCTGAAGCTATTCCAAAATAAAAAGGGTTAATTTACTATCCACTATTATTAATGTAATTATACTACATCAATTATATATATATAATTTATAAATATATAAATTAAATAATCTTAATATTGTAAAATAAAAATCAAACCGCCACAAATATTTCAAGAAATAATTATAAAATGATATCCCATGATAAGCAAAAATATTAAATTATGCGAAATTTTGAAAAAAACAAAAAAGAAACCACCAAGGTAAAAACTTCTGTTATTTATTTCTTATTTATATATGAAATTTATGTAATTATTCTCCCACATAATTAGAAAATAGCATCAAAACATTGCTAAAAGTCTAGAGTACTGAATTATGATTTTTTTTTAAAACAAATTTAAAATTTGTTATTTAGAGGGAGGTTCAAAATTATGCCCTTTGGAGAAAGTTTTAGGTGTAACTGAAAATGTATTGTTTTTTAAACTTAAAAGTATAAATTTAAAATTAATAAAATAAAATTTCAAACCTGAGGTCTATATTCTAAGGTGATATCACTTTATATTTATGCGAAAAAATAAAGAAAATAAGGAATAAACATGTTAAAATACTGTATGAATGGATGGTTTTAGAATACAATTGAAGAATGTGATAAAGTTTTATGATCACGTTGAAGAATGTAATCGAGAGAAGCGAATGATGCTGTATTGTCTTTGCGTGAAGTTCTGTGTAAAAAACGAAATATGATTCGAAGTGAAAAACATATAGAATTATGGTGAAGAAATATAGCATAGAGATTGATTCACAGAGAATAATTATTTGGAATCCAAACAACATACATACTTTGGGTTGATACAACTAAAACGACGAAGATAGGAAGATGGGGATCCATGGTGCTCAATTGCGAGAGCACTGTCTTCCTTTTCTGCACGCCCAAATTCAAAGAATCACAGAAAGATTTAAAAAGTATTAAATTATTTGACTTGTGTATTTACAAATGAACTTTTAAGGAGGGGCATCTCTTTTTTTATCCGTTCCAATTCTCTCCAGAGAAACACGAAGCGAGACTGATGTCTGAGGCCCACTTCACAGAAGTATCCCCTCCGGTCTCCGCTCACAGTGCACTGTCCTATTCTCCATCCACGTCGGAAACATCTTAGGAGGCCCTCCTGTCTTCGGTCCACGACGTCACAAGGTCGATTCCCGCCATTTGCTTCTAACACAGGAACTGGACTCCCAACTCTCGACTAGAATGTTCTCTGCCGTGCCTGTAACTTAATTTCAGAACCTGCTTTTCTTGGAATAAGAATTTTTGAATGTTTTGGTAGGATGTTTAAAGAACAATTCCCCTCGATGCTTTATGCAGGTTCAGGGAACAACAAAATGTCCAAGAGAAGGAAAGGCGGTAAAAGAACGAAGATGTATGTGTACATTGGAACTCGACAGAGGCAATGGGCAAAGTGTGTGCCAGAAATCACGAATCCCGAGGTCCCTTTAGAGTTCTCTCACATTTCGTTCAATTTATTTCAAATTGCAATTTTTAGCGTGTAGGGAAACTAGTCCAAGTCACATCCAAATAAATTTAATTAATTAACTGATTAATTGATTTGGTGAATTGTTATTGGTAAAAAGTTGTTAATTAATTGTTATTGTTTAAGAGTATCAAATTTTTATTGTTGTTAGTGAGATTTAATATAAATAATTTATTTAATAATGAACATGGTAAGTCAGGTTGTTAATTTTTAATTTTTACAGCTATCTCTGCCTATGGGTTAACATAATATGATTTTTTATTTGTTTTTGTTGGTGAAATTTCATAGAAATTATTTTTTTTACAATGAAAAGAGCTCGTTTGCTATTAATTTTTATAATTTTCTCTGCTTATAATTTTAATTTAACATGTATAAATAAAAATCAATTTAGAGGGTACTCGCAAAAAGAGGATATGGACTATCCATAAACATTTGCATCTGTACTTAAAATTAAATATTATTAGATTGCATTAGTTACAAAGTATCATTGAAACCTGCACCAATTATATATAAAATCTACTTTTCTGAACGGTGATTTAAAGGAGAAGTTATATTTGACACAACCTGAAGGGTTATTGAAAAGGGGTAGGAACATTAGTTTGCAAATTAAAAAATATCTTTGTATGTGCTAAAACAAGCACCGAGGCCATGGTATGAAAAGATAGATTCTTTCTTTCTTCAGCAAGATTTTATGACAAGCAAAAGTGATCCAAAGATGTATATCAAATTTGATGCAAAGGGGAATGTTGTATAGATTTTCTTGGATGTTGATGATTTAATTATTACATGAAATTAAATTAAACTAATTGATGGAATTAAGGTGGATATGTCAAAAGTATTTGAGATGAAAGATATTAGTGAGTTACATTACTATCTAGGTCTTGAAATTTGGAGAGATGTTAGTTAGATTTTTGTTTCTCAGGGTAAGTATGTCAGATAATTTCTTAAGAAGTTTAAAATGGATCAGTGCAAATTTGTGTTGTCACTTCTACAACACCCTCCAAATTTTTTTCCTACACTAAATTTCAGAGCCTTCCTTGGTCTTATATATTGTCGTCGCAATCATTGAAACTCATTCCAAGTATTTTCGTCAAGTGTTTTGTTCCATTTTGCAAGATAGGAAAATTGACATATTTTCAAATGTTAGTTGTCGCATGTAAGGCCCCAAGACTTCATGGGCGCGTTCGGGGTAACGGGCACGCTCGTTGGGCGTTTGGACGAGTTCGGGCGTTGTGCGATGAAACGGGCAGAACGCCGCAACGGAGAGGCAAGGGGACATGTGTGTAGCGGAGGCGCGTCACGAGGGCGAGTTGGGAGAGGTGCGTCACACTTGACCAATGCACATCATTGGCAAGGCGTGTTTATACCGCCAAGGGGCGCACCGTGGACAAGCCAAGCCGACGGGCAAGTCGGTGGAGCGGTCGACGCAACACATCATGGGCGAGTGACCAAACAACGGGTCGTCTTGGGTCGACCGAGCGACCCACACTCCATTTGGGTATTCATAAATATTGGTGGGCATGAGCATGAGTGGAGGCATCAACAAAAATCATCAAGAACAGTCAAGCATATAAGATTTGGAGCACCACGAGTTAGCCAACAACTCGTTGGTGGTAGAAAAACGACGAACGGGAGCATTGGGAGAGTCGGGCCGCAGTTGGGCGAGTTGCATCGCAGGTCGCACCACAGACGGGCAAGTCGGGCCACACACGGTCGATTTGGGCTGCATACCAGGTGTCGGCACCCGTGGGTCGGGCGAGTCAGGTCGTGCACAACTGGCCGCCCTCTACCTGAACTTAACTTCAGTCAGAACGCGATTCCGGGAGCGTCAGGAGTCGGAATTGAGTGCTGTAAATTGCAGAATGTGTGTATTGATGGGCCGCATCCAACCATACAGTTGGGAGGCGGATTGGACACACGAGGAGCTTAAGGGACGGATTTAACTGATTTGTAATGCCAATTGAGTGACCTGGGTGACCAGCGCTTGGGCAGTTTTGGCGGGCACTTCTGCAAGTGAAATATGATGATTTTAAAAGACTGTTGTAGGCGAGTTTGATGGTTGGCAAGCCTTAGAGCTTGGTCAAAGGAAAATTGCCTTGCTAAGGAGCGGGAGTGGCTTCTGCTAGATTGGACATTGTAACTTGTATTTTTATGAAACATATTATTGGGCAGACTCATTATTAACAGGGAGTTGCCCCTCCCTTGTATGTATGGGCATACTTGTGGATTGGTAATGATGTTTATGTTTTATTTCGCATAATTCAAAGAAAATTTGATAATAACTAACGAATGTTGCTAAAGGCGTAGTATGCATACTTGAGTATTTGGAAAAAGAAAAGGTACGTTAGTGCCGCACCCGTCTACAACGTGGTTGGAAGACACTCGAGGTGTAGGGGAATGACATTTGGTATCAGAGCTACTAGTACGGATGAAATTCTGATCACACAATTGGTGTTACACATCAGCTGGTATCAGAGCTACCTTCACTGGGAGCTTTTTACTAAAGCAGGGACAGAGTTGCAGGGTTGCAAGTGGTGTTGAAGCTGAACTTATACATTGGGGATTCTCTTGAGACCTTAGCTGAAGCAAGGCATTTGTCAGGGCTAGAGCTACAATGGAAGAATTCATTCGAGAAAAGATGAACTTTGAAGGACTTAAAGAAAGGCTACTGAATTGTGTAAAGAAGAGGAATGCATTGAAGAAGAGGCTCTCTGAAGTGAGGGAGGCTTACAAAACATTGGCTTGGAAGAAAAGATCCGAGGAGGAGAAATATGACTTCGATCTCCTCATGGGTGAGGAAGATGATTTGGAAGTTGAGTATGATAAGTTGACTAAACAAAGAGGACTACTTCTATGGAATTATACCGATTTTAATAAAATTCTAAAGAGGTATAGGGACACGAAGTCCACTATGACCGAACTGAAGGATGTTGGGAATGTGGTTGAGGAGAAGGAAGAACTTGTAGAACAAGTTGAACCTGAACCAAGCACATGACAAACATTGCAGGTTGATCCACACGAGGATGTTGCAGATGTGGAAGATGTCAAGGATGAACTTGATGAACAGGTTGGACCGAGGCCAAACACATTGCAAGCATTAGTGATGAATGAGGATGTTCCAGATGTAGAAGATGTCAAGGATGAACATGATGAACAAGTTGGACCGAGGCCAAGCACATTGCAAGCATCAACAATGGATGATTCTCATGAGGATGATATGACGATGGAAGAGATGAAGGACGAACTTGCGACACAAGTTGAACCAAGACAAGACACATTACAAGCATTGGTGGACAAACCACATGGAGATCTTGCAAATGTGATCATGATCGAGGAGGAACTTGATGAGAAGGTGGTACCAGGATCGAACACATCAAAGGCATTGATGAGGATGGAGGACACTCACTTGAGGAGTCTTCATGGAGAGATGACTTGTGTTTCATTGGAGCATTTTGGATATGGACCGTTTGGAAGGACAAGCAAAGACATGACTTCTTTTCCAACACCATGGATGACTACCCCTTGGATGCCTACGATAAGACCTTGTACATTGATGGAACAAGGGACATGGGATGATACAAACCTTGATGGGGAAATTTGTGACCATACACTTGATGGTTCAAATGCCCGGGACAAGGGTGGAACATGATGGCCTTTGTGATGTAAAGGGTCATGCTTAGCCACATAGAATGGCAAGTGCCCGGCATGACCCATAGACTACCTTAGTGGTGGGGCACGTTGGTGTAGTAGACTTCTTCATGGCTTCAACCAAGATGGACCTCTTGGTAGACCTTTAGTGGGGGAGTATCCTTGAAGAAAGTACTCATATGACAGATGAAGGTAGGAGTGACCGAGAGCACTTCACCTCGACATATGTATGGACATGATGATGGTGAGAGTTGAGTTGAGTTCACTTAGATGAACACATGGGCAGCCAAAGTCATGGACATGGACTACATGGATATCTTTTATAGATGGACTAATGGGACTTTGTTCACCATGAGCAACTTGGACATTGGTTGGATAAGCAGGCTATGAGACATTCATATGATTTGCAGAGTGAGAACTTGTGATGGCACTCATGGCCAATACAAGTAGGCTTACCAATGCTTTGGATATGATGAGGCATTAGAGTTCATGATGGAGATGCCTTGGTGGTATACACTTGGGCATGGGCTTGAGTCTACTTGACTTAGCCACACTTCTTACTTTTGATGATGCTTGGAGGATGAGACTACTTTTAATACAAGTAGCACATGGATTAGCATCATGGACAACATGTTGTGGATGAGATGGATATACTTCATGGACCCAAACATGGCACACTTGGATGAGATCGAGTCTTGAACGAGTTGATGGATGTGACAGATTGCAGAAGGAACAACTAATGCATGGTATGAGGATGGACATTATCATGATGAGGACATTATGGTTGGATTAGCTGCCCAACTAGTTCAAGTTTTGGGGTCGCGGAGTGTGCAGAGTTATGCCGGATATATAACAGATTTTGTTGTGTTGAGTTGGTTAGAGTTCTTGATGAAGATTTTCACATGACATTGATGATATGTGGTGGGTTAACACGATATATGTTGCACCAGCATGTGACCTTGTTGAGGAGATCGATTTCCTGTTATGGTGTAGCATGTGATGATTGTAGCAGATGTGTTGATGATCACGGATTGAGTAGATATTCATGGATATGAACCTTGTTGGTTTATGCAACGATGTTGCAACGATATTGTGCAATGAGAATTTGTGATGAAATTTGCAATGATACTTTGTGACGTTATGATGTGACGATGGTAGCACTATCGAGGATGATAGTCATATTTGAAGTGGAGGAGGATGTAGGGCCCCAAGACTTCATGGGTGCATTCGGGGTAATGGGCATGCTCGTTGGGCATTTGGACGAGTTCGGGCACCATGCGATGAAACGGGTGGAACATCGCACCGAAGAGGCACGGGCGCATGTGTGTAGCAGAGGCGCGTCACGAGGGCGAGTTGGGAGAGGACCATCTCACTTGACCAGTGCACAGCATTGGAAAGATGTGTTTATACCACCAAGGGGTGCATCATGGATGAGCCAAGCCGACGGGCGAGTCGGTGGAGCGGCCGATGTGTTGGGCGCAACCGACGCGACACTTCATGGGCGAGCGACTAAACGACGGGTCGGCTAGGGTCGACCAAGAGACCCACACTCCACTTGGGCATTCATATATATTGGTGGGAATGTGGATGAGTGGAGGCATCAACGAATATCATCAAGAACAGTCAAACGTACTAGATTTGGAGCACCATGAGTTAGCCAACAACTCGTTGGTGGTAGAAAAAAGACGAACGAGAGCATTGGGCGAGTCGGGCCGCAGTTGGGCGAGATGTACCGTAGGTTGCACCGCAGACGGGCGAGTCTGGCTGTAGACGGGTGATTCAGGCCGCAGACCGAGCATCCACCCCCGCGGGTCGGGCGAGTCGGGTCGTGCACGACTGGGCGTCCTTTACCCGAACTGAACTTCAGTCAGAACGTGATTCCGGGAGCGTCGGGAGTCAGAATTGAGTGTTGTAAATTGCAGAACATGTGTATCTATGTGTTGCATCCAAAAATATAGTTGGGAGGTAGATTAGACACACAAGGAGCTCAAGGGATGGATTTAACTGATTTGCAGTGCCGATTGAGTGACCCAGGTGACCAGCACTTGGGAAGTTTTGGCAGGCACTTCTGTAGGTGAAATCTGATGATTGTAAAATATTGTTGTAGGCTAGTTTGATGGTTGAAAAGCCTTAGAGCTTGGTAAAAAGGAAAATTTCCTTGCCAAGGAGCAGGAGTGGCTTCCGCTGGATTGGACATTGTAACTTGTATTTTTATGAAACATATTATCGGGTGGACTCATTATTAATAGGGAGTTTCCCCTCCCTTGTATGTATGGGCGTACTTGTGGATTGGTAATGATGTTTATGTTTTATTCCACATAATTGAAAGAAAATTTGATAATAACTAACGAATGTTGCTAAAGGTGCAATCCGCATACTTAAGTATTTGGAAAAAGAAAAAATACGGTAGTGCCGCACCCGTCTACAACGTGGTTGGAAGACACCCAAGGTGTAGGGGCATGACATCGCGCAATGTGAACAAGCCTCTTATCATGGGTTAAGAGGCCATATTTGTGTAAATGAGTTGTGTTAACCATGAAAACATTTGTCGCACCCATTTCTAAAGTTTTAAGATTTGTCACACAAGTGTCATCACAGTCATCGCAAAGTGTATCTTAAGTGTCGCACATGATCGAAGTGGATATTGGTGGCCACCCACTGATTCCACTTTGAACCCCACCATTGTTTCTTTCAATTTTGAGTTTCCTTAATTGTAGCATAATTTACTATTATTGGCAGTTTTTTGGGTCTTAAACTTTTGAAGCCATTTTGAGGTTATGAACAACATTTTTTGGGAAAATTGGGGCAAACATAAGCCTTTGACTCATATTTTCCACTCGAAATTTGTAGTCCTCAAATAGATATTTTTTATGAGGTACTGTGTGCATCAAACATAGAACATATGCAAAATTTACAACTCCGGGAAGTTGATATACCAATTTACCGAAATGGGGCCCATAATTTTGGCACTTCATCTCCTAGGGTTAGGTTTTTAGGTTTTTAGGGTTTTTCATTATTTTTCAATAATAATTAGGCCTTCGAGCCTAATTGAACATAGTTTCAAGGCATGTAGCCACCACAACTATTATAAGAGATAAGCTACCATCGCCTGACCTAGTTTATTTCCATTCTTTCTGTAAGCATATTTTAGTTCTTTGATATAAATGAAATGAAGTGTTATTTCTATGAAATTTCTATATTTATGGTCAAATTTGTATTTTGTTGTGTTCATTTCTAAGTTCATATCAGTGGTATTAGATTGATCTTCTATTTCTCTGTTTTTCTTTGCATTTCCCCAACGAGGTCAGGGTATAAGGAATTAGGGATTGAATTGGTTGAACCTTTGCAAGACCAGCCTCAAAAACCCCAATGACCTCCAATGGTGGAAGAAAATAAAGACAAGGGAGCATGATATCCTTTCAAATATTTCTCGAAGAAGCCCTCGAGTGACAGAGGAATGCAATGATGGACAATTTTTCCGAGATCCTTCAGCGAGTTCCCACAGGCAACACATCTTCATCCGATAGTCACTCTAGACGCATCTCTCCCTTCATGGTACAAGTCAACTTTGACATTCCCATATTTGAAAGAAAGATAGATGTAGGCGTTTTAGATAGATGGTTAAATATGTTGGAAGGATATTTTTCAGTTCATGATTTTTACAATAGGGAAAAGATTACTTTTTCACTTCTCAAGACCGCCCCCATGTCAAGGAGTAGTGTGAAACGTACTGAGAACATATGGATGAGTGAGAATGCTCATTTCTTTTCAGCAGAACCCACTTGGAATTCTTTCTGAGATTCCATCAAGGAACAATATTACCCCATGTGAAGCTATGCAGACAAATACATGAAATGGATTATGCTGCGACAGTAGAGGGATCAAGATGTGCATGAGCTGATGAATCTATTCCATAACCTGTGCACAAAGTTGGGTATCAAATATCTGGAGAAACATATGGTTCTTAAGTAGTGCATTTTTTTGCGTAGATACATTCATGAGAAAATTGAGTTCCTCGACATCTCTTCAGTTGGTGCATCATACCGATATCCTGCCAAGATCAATAAAAAATCTAAACAAAAGAAGTGAGAATTTGGATTTGTGAATCTGAAGCAAGGAAAGTCACCCCCAAACATAAGAACAAAGGACAAAGCTAAGGCGGGGTGACCTAGTACAACCCTACGAAGCCGCAAGGAAACAAAACACCACAAAGACAAAGAAGGACACAGGGGGAGTGGTGTGATTTTCATAAGAGCCCCACACACAACAGAAATGAGTGTCAGGCCAAGCAGTCATAGGTGGATGAGCTAAATTTTTTTGAATCAATTGCATGCTTCGAATCTGAGTCAGAACGTGACAAGGGAATGAAAAGGGGAAGCATATTTTTGACGCGGACTCTAGTGCCACCATTCCCACCACCAAGATCCAGAAGGATGAGCCTCTTCCACTCCGAGATGTGGATGAAGGGTTTTCTGTTGCAGTTCATTATTGACAGTGGAAGCCAACAGAAAAAAATTTGAAAATAGGTCGTGAAGTGGCTGGGCCTACCGACCACAACACACCTGCAACCATACACCATTGGGTGGCCTCAACAAGGATGAGATCTTTGTGTCAACCAACAATGTCACCTTGCCTACATCATCAAGCCCTTCACAAATGAGGTACTATTTGATGTTGATCCTCTTGAAGTTCGTGATTTATTATTCGGCCAACCATATTTGTCGAAGTGACATGTTGTGTATGAGTCTAGGACTTGCACTATTATTATTACTTTGGGGAATAAGTTGTATAGGATAATGAAGGTATCAATTCCTACCTCTATCTCTTTATCATTGTGAAGAAATGTAGTAAGGTCATTTATCAAACTAGGAAATTTATTTTCCTCGTGATTCACCATTAGGGAAATAAGAATATTGTGGCCACACCAACAGACAAGGCTCCTTCGCACGACAACAACCAATGGACAAGGTCATGGAGGATTATAGGGACATCTTCACCTCACCATATGGGTACCTCTATACCTTAAGTTAAGCACCCCATTGACCTAACCCTAGGTGTGCTGCTGCCCAATCGGCCGATCTATCGACATTGTTTTGGAGAATGATGAAATCAAGAGGAAGACTCAAGAGTTTTTGCAAAAAGGACACACCAGGCTAAGCTCATTATCCTGTGGGATCCCTATCGTGTTGGTATAAAATAAGGATGGGACATGGAGACTTTGTATTCAATATCAGGATATGAACAAGATCACTATCCAGAATATGTATCCAATCCCATGGATTTATGACCTTTTGGACCAACTGAAGGGGCCTAAATATTTCAGAAATATTGACTTGAAGTTCATGTATCACCATCTACCAATCGAATCACCCGATGTGTGGAAGCCTTCCTTCAAATCCAAGGAGGGCCTTTTCGAATGGCTGGTCATTCATTTTCGGGTTGACGAATGATACTGCAACCTTCATGAGGTTGATGGATAACTGTAGCTGGCCTAAGTGCGACTGTAGCATTTTTTTCAGTGTTATTCCAATGACTGTGAGATTTAATGCAAATTTGTAGGGCTAGGACCCAACCAATTCCCAGAACTTGATGAAATTTCCATAAATGAAAAGTAACATCGAAAAAATGGTACAAATACAAATACTTGAAAAAGGACTTGACTCGATCCCTATTAGCCATGACAAAATTTTCATCAAGCATGTCACAAATATGCATTCTACATTTTAAAATAACATATCTGAGTATAAGTGTCTCATACTTATCTGAAAATCACTAAGAACCATTAATGCCTTATCACATTAGCTGAAATGTCATATATTAGGTCATATATTCAATGCCCATTCATTTACAAATCAAAACATGATGAGAGCCATACATCATCACTGTCATAAAACATACTTTTAACTAGCATATAAAAAACAAAAATTATATGGATATGAAAGCCATAAATACCACATATGAACCTGTACATTTACGTGTGAAATTCCAAGGATATTAAACTCTTAATAATTAATAAAAAGGTCAACTAGGTTCGGTACTTCCACATTCAACATTATCATAGATGGGCTTAACCAAATATCTCTTTATCCAATCACCCCCATGTCATTTTCCAAGCATGAATTTAGGATATCATGAAAAAAATCCAACAAAAATGAACTAAGGGTTTTAGAGGTTAAACCACCTTAACCCTCAACCAATGATTCAACCTCATGGTCGTACATCACTAAGCATCAACCTAATGGTCTTTACCCAAGTTGTCTAGGGCTCTAGAGTGTTTTTTCCAACTAAGGCTCCAGGAATAGTAACTCAACCCACAACTGTTGTCCAGCTCTAGAGTGCTTGTCCAACCAAGGCTCGAGGACTAGTAACTCAAGCCACTGAGGGCTCCATAGCATTTTTCCAACCAAGGATCTAGGACTAGTAACTCAACCCAAGTTGTTACAAGGCTCCATAGAATTTTTCCAACCAAGGCTCCACGAACTAATAACTGAACCCAAAACCAAAGGAATATGAGAAACAACTGGAAACCAAAAGGGAATGGCTCCCACAGCACCATGGCTATCGAGGAAATGGAAAGGTTGGGAAAAACCACTGTTAATCTAGAAAATCCTACATGCCAATGACATATCATAACCAATAAACCATATGCATATGTCATGCATGCCAAAATTAGTAAGGATATCATACATGCAACTCAATACCTAGAAGAAAAATCCATTGTACTTGTTGATCCTGATGTCCTCTTGTGCTTTCCTGTTCCTCTTTTCCTTCTTGCTCCAAAATCATAAGTATTCAACACTCCTCCAAGAGTGCTCCACAAAAACTCTATGTGTCCAATAGTATGAGAGAGAGAGAGAGAAAATGAGAGCTCCAAAAATTGAACTACCAAAAGATGAACTGACAAAAGGTACCAACTGATACTCAGAAGCCTTATTATTAATGAGGCCTCTAATTTATTCATTTTCCATTATTTTCCTTCATTTTCCTCCTCATATGCAGTGTATGACCTTTCACATTGATTTTCTCCTAATTTCTATTATAATCATAAATAAATTCCAATAAATGTCACTTTGCCTTTGCAAAGGCTTAGCCATTTCCTTTGCCAATTTCCATAGCCATAATAAACCAAATGAACACCCACACTAGGGTGTTTTTTCCCAACATTCAACTTGGAATATCTATCCCGTGACTAGGGTTATTATTTTTCCTTTGTTAAATTTTATTACATGGATTTTTAACCCAGGGCTATTAAATTTATTTTTTTAAGTTATGGTTTATATGAGTAAGACATTTTTTGCAAAGTGTGAAAATTTTTGTTTAATAGTAATATTTGAGTTTTTGTTATGCGGAGGTCCTCGTAGAATCACAAAATAAATGCACATAAGCATGAAATTTTTTATGATAAAAGATATAACATTTAATGGTTGTTACGATAATACATTGGTAAAACATAAAACTAGAATCCAGATTAATGGTTGACCATTTTACACATATTGCTTTGTGTAATACAACCTACCAAAAATCCTTGTGATTCTCTAAATTATTGCATCCAATGCACATTATGTTAGGTAAGTTAAAATAAATTAATATATTTTTCTACTTTATTTGCTTAACTTATGGTTTATATAAATAGGACATTTTGTGGGATGTGTAAATTTTTTTTCTTAATAGTAATATTTATGCTTTCTTGGTACTAAAGTGTGAACATTTTTTTTTTAATAATTATATTTGTGTCTCTATTATGGTTGTGACATGGTGGTTGGTAATTTAAATTTTTGTTTGTTAATAATTATCTTTGTGTTTATATTATTGTTGTGACATGGTGGTAGGGAATTTACTACGATTGTGTGGAAGTGCATAGTGCAAAAGTATGGGTGATAATAGGCATTCAAGCATGGGTGAAAATAGGAATTAAAAAAATTATTCAATTTGGTCAAGTTTTATGTGGGAGGATGCCTTATTAGGAAAAATATTTAAAAAAAAATAATTCTCAATAATTTTGTTATTTTAATAATTCTTTTTTGGCTATCAATCATTGCCTCATATTAACAAGATAGTTGAGTCTTACTTTATTTGCCTCAATTTTGTTTTATTTGATGAAAATTTCTACTTATATGCACAACCTTTATATTTAGACAATCAAACTCTTTTTATTATATATACTCACTCACTGAAACGAGGAAAAACAACATCAACATCTCATACAAACAAATTGCATGAATGACACGAGGAAATAAAACATCTCATACAAAAAAATTGTCTCAGTGACACGAGGAAATGCAACATCTCATACAAAAAAATCCTCTGCACAAGTAGCTCTCTACGCACAATATCCCATACAATGAGCTCTTCTGCACAGATAACTCTCGCGACACAACTCCTTCCCACAAATAGCTCTTTAGACAACCATGGGAGTAGTTGGAATGCAACCATGGGAATAGTTGGAATGAAAAATTACACATCATGAATACATTAATACTCGACAATTATTTTCTCATTTAGTGCTTTATTATCTTGATTTATAGCAAACACATTAAGATATATTTTTTTAAAAATAAATTACAATTGGCTTGTCTTTTCTCTACAAACGGATCATAATTTTTTGCACACAATTTATCAATGTTTTCTTCCCCTCCTGGCTCGCCAACATAAGGTACCTGCAACATTGGGCAACACACTATCATTGTCAGAGAATTGACAGAAGGAATGGTAACTCACATTTTTTTTATTTTAAAGTTAATTTTCATGTAGTAACAAATACCAAAATAAAAATTCCATCCATGAGGGGAATCATGTTCCATTAGAGCTCTCTAAGGCAATTGAAAATTATAAAAAATATTTTTAGGAAATTAGAAAATTGATTTGAATTTGCCAAAAATAGAAATATTCAACATTTTCATGAAACTTTAGTAACTAAAAAATAGAAATATTATGCATTTTCTTGAAGCTTAAGTTAAAATCGAAAAACGCAACAATATAATGAAAATTCAATGCACTTTGACCCGATGGATAATGTTATACTCCATGTAACCACATACTAATAAATACTGAGAAAAGTTGATAATTTAAACATTAAGAATATTTTTAAAAATTTCATGAAAGTTATGTCCTTATTATCCAAATAAAAATTATTTATAATTAAATAATAAATTAGAAATCGTATTCCAAAATAAACACTGTGAATTTACTATACACTATTATTTATATAATTATATGGCTACGTCAATTATATTATTATTATCCAATTTTAATTAAAATTTAGACATCCTATTCCAAAATAAACACTGTGAATTTACTATACACTATTATTAATTTAATTATATCACTACATCAATTATATTATTATTATTATTATTATTATGCGAGCCTCTAGAATGACTTGGGTCCTGGACTAGGGTCTGAGATTCCTCTATAATAGAACCGGGTTAAAAGTTCATGTAATAAAAGTTAATAAAGGCAAAATAAGATTATAGTTAAGAAACCGTTATTCAAAGTTGAATGTTGGGCATATATATGCTGGTGGGCATCACTGGATATGTGTTTATGGCTAAGGAAAATTCTAAAAGGTAATGGCTAAGGTATTAAAGAGTAAAAAATCATTTTTGGCACATTTATTTATGAAAATAAAGGAAATTAGGAGAAAAGGAAGGTAAAAGGTCACAAGTTACATGTGAGGAGGAAAATGAAGGAAAATAATGGAAGATGAAGAAAATATAGGCATCAGTGATAAAAATGATTATGAGTATCAGTAGGTACTTATTGTGATCAGTTTAGTTTTGGAGCTCTCTCATTATTCTCTCTCACACACTCTTGGATACTTAGAGTTTTCTCGGAGCATTTCATCCTTGAGCCGAGAAAAAGGAAAGTAAGCAAAGGAAGGATAAGGAAATAAAATGAA
The DNA here is from genome assembly GCA_034641835.2 of Pinus albicaulis. Lineage (NCBI taxonomy): Eukaryota > Viridiplantae > Streptophyta > Pinopsida > Pinales > Pinaceae > Pinus > Pinus albicaulis. The sequence goes on from CM076579.1 coordinate 1,492,235,654, forward strand.
AACAAGGATCAAGCAAGGAAGAGCAGGATCTAGAAGCTTAAACATGAATACTTGTAGGTAACATATTGCATGTGTAATTTCCTAGCTAGTTTGGACATGCATGGATTATGCATGTTGGTATTTTGTTCACTTATTGTTGGTGGCATGGTTTTTTCAAGTTTTGAAAATGTTTTTCAATGTAGAAATTATACAAAAAACATGTATACCAATGGATTCAATATAATCATGCAATATACTAGAGCAAGATACTAAACGCTTCTACTAATTAATTATGGAAATAAACATAACCGCACAATCACACCAAGTAAAAGAACGAATAAATCAATCCAAAACACATATATTTTTCCTGTGGAAAGCTTTCTACTCAAAACCCCTCCATCTCTATTGTATAATGAACCAAGGAATCATGAAACAATACAATGCACTCTTCACACAAGAGTCTGTTGCACTATCCTGACTCTCACACACTGATCCAGAAAAAATCGGGCTAGTACTTAGACAATTCTCAGCCTGTCTTCAACTTGCCTTACTCACGCAATTCATGTGAAATTAAATCCCTATTATTTATGAATTTCAACCTTCCCTGACTATACAAACATAATGGGAAATTCTGTGGTGTTTTAACTACATCAGGGAAGTTTTCTAAAAATACAACTGATAGTTAACTTCCATTTAATCTCTGTTTCAAATGGGTCTTCATCAGAACTGACATGCATGAAACTATTCATAGTCAATCAGTAGTCACTTGACATCACTGCATGTGAATTAAATCTGATTTAATTCACTTGACCTCTCACTATTTCAACAATCAATTACAAATAGTTAAACTGATTTTAACTCACTTAATTGAGTTAAGTGATTTATCATGCATTAAAATAATACACTAACTGAAACTTGGTCTCTAAAACAAATAGAATCAATCTACATACCTCACCAACCATAATAAACTCAAAATTCATGAGCTAACTGAGTCTATCACACCCAGTTAAGTATTACAAGTGATTATGACATAAGATTACAATTTATTGTCCAATGTATATAAGGGATAAATAAATTTGACAAACATTTCTTCTAAATTAATTAAGAAATAATTAAATCAAAATCCTTCATGGTAGCCATTTCTGGATGCCATTTTCTAGATGTTGTTTCTGGATGCCAATTGCACTGTTTCTTGTTACAAATTTCAACACTCCCTCTCAACAAGAAATGAGTCAATCGGTCACGATCTAGTACCTTTTTAAAGTTTTACATGCAACACTTATGAAAATGAATAACCACCAAATAATTGAATCAGTATAATGCATCTGTCGTTAGATTCTTCTGACTTTTGGATCCTACTGGACATGTCTACTGGCTCTCTGCGACATTGACATCTGCATCCATGCACTGCTGCCAACTCTAATCTGCGCTCCAGTATCTGACATCTCTCATTCTGATTTATGTCCTCCTGACATCTGACTGAATCAATCTAGCTGATCCTTCCTGCTACTATTGTACTCTTGGATCCTCATATCTAGGTTAGATCTATGAGACACACCATATTAATGAATCCTACCCAAATTTCTTCTTGGGATTAATTCTACACATCGTCCCACCTCACACTTGGAGGTATAGTTGTATGTACTACCTCTTCCCTTTTGGCTCAAAATTTCCCCCTCCTGGAGGTATCTACTTGAGTGGACTCTTCCAATCAATCACCTCTCTACTTATCCAAATGTGGCTACGCCACAACCTTCAGAGACTACTTCTGAGGCTGCATGTTGAGAGATAATTTCTCCCTCTCAACGACCAAGTCATTAACCACTGATTTTCTTCTCAAAGACTTTCATGCATCATCAACATAAAGATAATATATTTTATTGACTCTTACATAAATTTGATTCACTTTTCCCGTGCCTATGTGTTCAAGGAAAACTTTTATTTTTCTAAACATTACTTCCTGACCACGTTCTTCCAATACCGCTATGGAGACAAGATTATTCCTTAGGCCTGGAACATGCAAAACATCTACTAGTCAAAGATGGGAGTCATTCTCCCTCTGAAAGGTAACTGTACCTATGTCGATAGCACTATACCTCTTTTCATCTCCAAACACTATGTTCTTCTGGAGGTCCTTCTCCTCCAGGTCACTGAAGAGATCTCTATTCCTTGTCATATGGAGTGAGGCATCACTGTCTAAATACCACATGCATCCCATTATAGTGCTGGCCATGGATGAAATGAGAGTAAAATCAAGCTCGAACTGTAAATTCAATGCTTCACTTACTGTAATTGTAGGCTCCTTATTGCTTGCCTTCTTTTCTGGACAATTCGAAGCATAGTGCCCATGCTCGTGACAATGAAAGCATTTGATCTTGGACAAATATTTCTTTCCCGCTTCGCTTTGGGATTTATTTCCTTTGGCCTTCTTTGCCTTACTGTCCAAGGCACAATATTCCTCTTCATTAGTCTTGGATGAGGATCCATACCTGGTATTCTGCTTCAATTCTTCTTGAACCAAATCTGACCAAAGTCGCTCCCAATCTGGTAACTTCTCCCTTCTATTGATAGAGTCTGGATAACTATGCCAGCTCTTTGGAATGCCTAAAAGTTCTAGGCTCACCAAGTCATCATATGATATGGTCACACCAACACTTCCAATCTCATCTCGACATTGAGTGAACTTTTCCAATCATGTTGGTACCATCTCTCCCTCCTCCTTGATTTTACTGAGCTTGTCCTTCAGCGCCAACTTCCTTTGTTTGTTTTTGTTCTGAAATAGATATGTCAAGGCCTTCCACATTGAATGTGGAGTTGCCTTGCCATGGAGACTCGAGAAAATGTGATCTCGAACTCCCTCTAATAATATCCTCGCCCTTACTACCTTCTTTTTCCACACCTCAAGAAGAGTGGCGTCTACTGCTGTGGGTTTGGGAATATCATTATCAATGAATTATTTGAACCCATTATCCTCCAGAAATGCCTCCATTCTACCTTTCCATGCAATATAATTATATTTTCCCTCGAGTGCATATTCCAATCATAAGCCATTGAAATCCACCTTGATCTGCCTGTCGCACCAATGAAAGTATCTGCAAGTTTGAATATTGTTCAACACAAACTCAATTTCTTCTCCACTATTGTGATTTATGGCACTCTCATAACATGTAGAGATTATACAAGAAATATGCATACCAATGGATTCAATCTTATTAGGCAATATACTAGAGCAAGGTACTGAATCCTTCTACTAATTAATTGCAGAAAATAAACATGCTCACACAATCACACCAAGTAAAATAAAGAAGAAAATCAATCCACAACACAGATATTTTTCATGGGGAAAGCTTGTTACTCAAAAAACCTCTATCTCTACTGTATAATGAGCCAAGGAATCATGAAAAAATACAATGCACTCTTCTCACAAGAGTCTGCTTCACTATCTTAAGTTTCTCACATAGATCAAGGCAAAATCAGGCTAGTACTTAGCCAATTATCAACTTGTCTTCAGCCTGCCTTGCTCACGCAATTTATGTGGAACACAATCCCTATTATTTAGGAATTTCATCCTTCCCTGACTACACAAAAATCATGGGCAATCCTATGGTTTTTTAACTACATCTGGGAAGTTTTCTAAAAATACAACTGATATTTAACCTCCCTTTAATCTCTATCTCAACTGGGTCTTCATCATAAATTACATGCATGAAACTATTAATAGTAAATAATCAGTCATTTGACAGATCAATACATGTGAATTAAATCTAATTTAATTCACTTGACCTTTCACTAGGTCAACAATCAGTTACAACTAGTTAAACTAATTTTAACTCACTTAATTGAGTTAATTGATTTCACATGCATTAAACTAATACACTAACTACAACTTGGAATCTAAAACAAATATAATCACTCTACTTGCCTCACCAACCACCATCAACTCGAAATTCATGAGTTAACTGAGTCTACCACACTCAGTTAACTATTACAAGTGATTATGAGATAAGATTACAATTTATTGTCCAATTTATTGAAGGAATAAATAAATTTCACACAAATTTCTTCTAATTTAATTAAGAAATAATTAAATAAAAATCCTCCATGTTTTCCATTTCTGGATTCTAATTTTACTATTTCTTGTTGCAAATTTCAACATTCAACCTTCCCTTTCCTTTTCCAGAACCGATGGTGTTTTGGGATTGTGATCTTGGTTTTGAACAGTGGAATTTCCAGATAAATTTCGGAATCTGAGGTGGAGGTGGTCTCAGGATCATTCCCAAAAGCTTAGGAATCCCTTGATCAGTTTTAGCGGGATAAATGGTAAAACCTAAGGGTTTTGTCTCAATTTAGGGCCTAGCGAATCGATATTGGATTGCAGTAAAGCCTAAGAGACAAGGAGAGAAAAAATTCCTCAAGGATAGTGATGGATTCCTTATGGCATTCCAAGTTCTTCTCGGTTTTGTGATATGAGCACCAGTTTTGGTGCGATCATAGTATTGTGAGGGTGGAGGTGGTTTAGCCTCTGGATTCCCTTGGTTGTGTTTTGGATTGGTTTAACCATCATATCCCACATTCATGCTTATAATATGGCACGGGGGTGACTGACGGAACAAAGATTTGGCTCAGCCATGTCTATGGTCGGGTGGTACGTGGAAGTCTCAAACCTGGTCAACTATTTCCTATGTTTAATGGAAGATAAGTTCTCTTTCTTTTGTACTTATTAATGTGTGTATTTAATGGTTTTTATCTCACTCTTATTTCCATGGATTTATGTTGGTCATAAGCATATTTAAATGAATATCTCATGTCATGGTTATTTCATGTATTTACTTGTAATTGTTAACATAATGGATACAAGACCTAATTGATGCCATATCTGTTCAAGGAAGAGGGTGGTGATCCTTCCTGTAATGTCCCATAATAGTTTTAAGAAATTCATGTTATTTCTTGTATCCTAGACCTATAGATTTAATTCATGCCAAGTGTTTGACAGAATTCTAGTCCTAGTTGGGGATGGTCATGGCTAGTCTTGTATTCAGTTTTTGGTTATTTGGCATTGTCTTCATGTGTTTAATGATTTCTGAAAGGTACAAGAAGTTTTGGGTATTTTTTGGGATTTTGGGCTTAAAACGTGCCTTAAATATGGAAGAAACAGGCACAGGTATGGGAAATTAAGTCCATAGACGCACACATACCCAAGTTGTGGGTGCATCTAGAGCCTCACAAACCAACCCTTTCCAATATCAAGGGAGTGTACATGTGTTTTCTTCATCAAAAGTTAGTGGGACCCAAGGTCAAGTCATCTTGATGACTAGGATAGCCTTTGGGGGTCCTGTAGCATGTGTATTGAGTCTGTGTTATGGTTTTTTACATTGATTCCACTTCCTTAAAGTCACTAAGGATGTTAAGTCTTCTCTTAACTTCGATTCACTCATGTTTACCCCAGTTAGTTGGTTACCTAGTTAGATTTTAGCTAGGTGTACGCTATAAGTGGTATCAAAGCGTGGTTTCAATTTCCTTGGGAAGAATCTAAATTTCTCAATATTATTGTCGTTATGCATTGGTATCAGTCGTGCATGTGTTTCTCATGATTATGGTCTATGTACTTGTTGCATCCGCATGGTGGAAGTGATGTCGCCATGGGAGGGTTAATGGTGTTGTGGTAAATTTGTTGTCATGAGAATATGACTGGTTATACATGTCAGGTGCTTACATGTTTTTAAGTGTACAGTGATATGGTTGATGTTTTCATGCATAAGGTCATGGTGTGTAGTTCATACGGTCTATCATTGATGACTGGACTCTAGCTAGAATGATGTATGTGAGTTGATATACCTATGCACTATAAGCCTATAGGTTGTTATGATTATGTTGATACATGTATTACCCTGATTGGTTGATCTTGTTAATGATATATCCTCCCCGAATTATGCTAAGGTACATTGGTTTATTTTGATTTGGTTTAAGCTGACATAAGATTCCTTGTAGGAAGAAATTAGTGATGGATAGCAAGTTGGTAGACTAGAAAGATTATCCTTATTAATCTGGTGGGGAGCACAATGTGGGGAAATCATTTGATTTAGTAGATACACTCATAATTTTTAAGGAAGAGATAAGGATTTGTAAGGCGAACAATGACAGGATCATACATGCACAAGAAAAATAAGAAGTAAATGGCAGAAATCCTTCAGAGTTTGTCATATTTGCAGTGATAGGGGCCACTCTGGATCAGTTATGGAAAAGAGATATGGAAGTAGGTCTACCAGTGGTTATAGGCGAGCAGATATGACACTCTTAAAGATGAAAATTTTTTGGACACTCTATATAGGATAGGTGACAGACACTGGTACTACTCTAGTTTTGGTTCTGAAAGGAATCATGATATTTATCACTATCATCCTTACAGGAGGAGTGATAGAGGATATTTTTAAGATGAGTTTAAGAAAAAAAATCCACCTAAATTTGGCAGAGAGATGAAGAAACCAAAGGATGTAGAGGCATAGTTACTTGGTATGAGAAATTTCTTCAAATTTCATGCCTATTTAGAAAATATGAAAGCCACAATATCGACAGTCAATATAAAAGTTAAAGAAAACATTTGGTGGGAAGATGTGAAGAATGTCAGTGGTATTTATGAGGAGGAACTGACTCAGAGTGAGTTAGAGAAGTTGTTTCAGAAGAAGTATCTGTCATAGAGGTACTATGATGCTAGAGTTAAGGATTTCTATGAATTACAGATGGGTTCCATGACAGATGTTGAGTATACTAGTAGATTTTAATAGTTTCTAAGATATGTGCCTTACCTAAAGGAGGAGAAGGTCAAGGTTTAGATATTTATCAGTGGGCTTCTAGTAGCATACATAGACCAAATTGAGCACAGAAGGCATAAAAAATTCAAGATGTTCGGCATAACATTCCTCATATTTATGTGGTTGTGGACAATAAGCATGAATATCATCAAGCTTCTATCATTGAGATGGATGGTAAGATGTATGATCATTTTTTTTCTATTTTTATTTATCCTGGATCTAATTATAGTTGTATTAGTCCTGACCTAGAGACAACTGTGGTTTGAAAAAATAAATGCATGAAAAATTTTGGTTAGTGCAGTTCGTTACTGGTAGAAAGAAAAGAGTCCATCATTAGGTAATAGCTTGTGGATTTGAGTTAAATGGAATGCCTACAACAACTCACTTGAACATATTTCGGTTGAGATCATACAATATGATATTGGGTATGTATTGGCTATACCTTCACAAAACCAAAGTGGATTGTTATTAAAGACGTTGAGTGGTTGGATGAAAATGGGGAACCAAGGGTCTTATAAGGGAAAGAAGAAACCCACATTAGTTAGGATGGTGACAACAATGTAGGGCAAACACAATTGCAGGAAATGGTGTGTGTTATTTGTGGTTCATATCTCTAGTGACAAGGGTAAGGAAGTTGAGGATGTAGATGTTTTGAGAAGGTATCCAGTTCTACAACAGTTTCAGGATGAGTTTCCAGCAGATATTTTAGAGTTTCCACTTCACAGGGAGGTAGAATTTTCTATTGAGTTGGTACCAAAGGCAGCACCAGCATCAAAGGAACCTTACAAGATGAACACACCTGACTTGGTAGATTTAAATTTCCATCTAAAAGAGATGCTTGATAAGGGATACATTAGGCCAAGTGTATCACCATGGGGCACACCAGTGTGGTCCGTGAATTAGAAGGATTACACTCTCAGATTGTGCATTGATTACAGGAAGTTGAACAAAGCGACCACCAAGAACAGGTACCCATTATTGAGGATTGAGGATTTGTTTGATTAGCTAAAGGGATAAACAATGTTATCTAATATTCACTTGAGATCAAGATATCATTAGGTACGCATCAAATAAGAGGAAATCTACAAGATTGCATTCAGGACTAGGTGTGGGGATTATGAGTTTGTTGTAGTTCCATTTGGTTTGAATAATTCTCCAAATACATTTATGTGTTTGATGAAGAGTTTTTTTCTTCCTTGTCTAGACAAGTTTGAGATTATTTTCATCAATCACATCCTAGTATATTCTAATAATGAACAAGAAAAATTTGAGCATTTGGTAGTAGTGTTGATATTGTTGAGAGAGGAGCAATTTTATGCCAAGCTCAGTAAATGTAGTTTTTAGGTCCCTATATTACTAGTATAGTCCCTTATTGTTATTATTGTACCCCTGTAACCCCCATATTTTTATTATTGTACCCTTAAATTATTATTGTTAGGTCGGCTAGGATTACATTGTTGCCCCATGGACTTCTATATATAGAAGGGAGTTTTTGTAATTTATATCATCCAAGAATTTTTCAGTCATGTAATGTATTGGAGGTTGCCCCCTCGAAGTGGCTTATTTCTAAGGCATTGATATCTCTTTTCTTATATTTTTGGAGCTGGTTTCACAACATTTGGCATGAAAGCTTTGGATTCTAGGGTTTTTCTTCTCCAAACAAGTCATCGTGGCATTTTCGCTATAACGTTTTTTCTACGAAGTTTGAGAAGCTAAAATTTTTACGGTGCAAAGCCGAAATCATGAGGAACATCGTTGCAAGATTTCATAGCTTGGTTCACAATATTTTAGGAGATATGATTTGTGTAAGTTAGGTATTTTTGCAAGCTCCTCATTTTAATATAAACAGGTCATCGTGACATTCGCGCTATAAAAAAATTTCTACGAAGTTTCGTAATGTGAAATTTTTAGGGCGCAAAGCTGAAATCCTGAGGAAACCCGTCGCAAAATTTTAGAGCTTGGTTCACAACCTTTTTGGAGATATGATCTGTGGAAGGTGGTGCTTTGTCAGGCTCCTAAATTTCATCTCAAAGAGGTGATTGTGTGAAAAGCTTCATAACTCTCTCTATGAGCATCGGATGGGAGTGCCGTAAAAAGTGTCCACAAGTACACAGACTGTAGTTTCTTTGTTATCAATTTCAAAGCTAAAAGAAGAAACAGTGACACCTGGCAAGTCGTACAAGTTCGATCTACTGAAACAGTCCATAATTAGGTCATGGTGGGAGATTGGACATAACTTTATCTTGAAGAATCCAAATTAGCTCAGACCCATGGCCTTCAAAAGAGGATTTAGAAGGCTACCTCGGTGCCAAATTTCAAATATTGAAGAGATATAACCACATATATAATCCAATTTAAATATCGAGCTCTTCAAAAGCAAGAAAAAGGTGTGTAATTTGTTTTGAATTGCATAAGTCTTGTTTGAAGAATCAATTTGAATTGATTCCAAAGGCATATTGTAGAATAGATATCAGTATTGGGTTCTAAAAAATTCCCCATAAAAATAATTCAACACCCATTAAGCCTTCATAAGGCTCTATTATGACTCATGAAGATGAAGAATTGCAACATGATCTATCAAAATTACAAGAGCAAGTGCACCAAATTTCGCTCTCGCAAAGAGCAACAAAAAATGAAATGGAAGCTTTTAAGAAAGGCGTGGAAGCAGAGATGGATGGTTTGAATAAAGGTGTGGAAGCTAAGATGGTGACAAGGAAGCCTACTACTCACTTCTAGAAAGAAGGAAGTGTTACTATGCCTAGATTTCCACAACCTACAAGGTTGACACCACAAAAATTGGAAGAAAAAAAAGAGAAAAAGGGCTTTTCTATAGTTGTGATAGAAAATACACTAAAGGTCATAAGTGTGCAGAGAAGAAGTTATTTTACATAGATTTTGAAGAGGAAGAATAAAATGAACAAGAAGAGGATATACACCAAGAACTAGCCCTAGAAGAGGAAGAAATGAGTCCGACCATATCATGTAATGCATTGGCAGGAATTACCACTCCTCAAACTCTAAAGATAGAAGGAAATATCAAGAAGAAAAATGTAATAGTGTTGATTGATTCAGGTAGCACCCAAAATTTTATTCATTGTATGGTCGCCAAGGAATTGAATTGTTTCCTATACCCAACACCAGAATGTCAAGTGATGGTTGCAAATGGAGGAACTATAAATTTCTCTAGAAAAATCCATAATATCAAGCTAACCATGGGGGAATATGTATTGAATATTCCAATCCTTTCCATTCCAATGTGAGGTGCTGATGTTGTACTAGGAGTACAATGGTTACAATCTTTGGGGACGGTAGCTTTTAATTTTCAAGAACTTTTCCTGAACTTTTTTTTTTCAGATGGAAAGGAAGTCGAATTACTAGGTATTGCAGGGAAATCGAGAAATATACTAAGCTCTAATGTCATGACCAAGCTTCTAAATAAAGAACAATGGGGCGTAATTGCACAATTATGTTCACTAGAAGTTCCAACGTCAAAATAATCTATTTCTGCAGATCTCCAACAATTCTTGGACAATCATTCCAAGGTGTTTGAAACTCCCAAATGAATCCCACCTATTCGTGATCATGATCATGCTATTCATTTGATTCCAGGAAGTGTTCCTCCAAACATCAGGCCTTACGGATATCCTTATGTCCAAAAGAGTGAAATTGAATGTATGATTGCAGAAATGTTAGAGGCGGGTATAATTCAACCTAGTCAAATTTCTTTCTCTTCTCCTGTAGTATTGGTACACAAGAGGGATGGATCATGGCGCATGTGTCCAGATTATAGGGAGCTCAATAAACTCACCATTAAAGATAAATTTCCCATTCCTGTGATTGATGAATTATTGGATGAATTACATGGAGAAATTATCTTAAAGAGGCAATGTGCCTAGCACCGGTCTTAGCTACTCCAGACTTCACAAAAACCTTTATTGTGGAATGTGATGTCTCAGGAAATGGAAATGGTGTTGTTTTAATGCAGGAAGGAAGACCCATTGCTTTTGAAGGTCGTCCAATCAAAGGAAAGTATTTACAAAAACCTATTTATGAGAAGGAAATGTTAGCAATACTACATGCACTAAAGAAATGACGAACTTACCTAATGGGAAGACACTTCAAGGTAAAAACTGATGATGATAGTCTTAAACACTTTTTGGAACAAAGACTATCTTTAGAAGAGAAGAAAATATGGGTCACAAAGATGTTGGGTTATGACTTTGAAATAATCTACAAAAAAGGGAAGCTTAATGTTGTGGCAGTTGCACTCTCGAGAAATAAAGAAGAGGTGGAAGCATTGCTTTGTGCCATTTCTATTATCCAACCATATTGGATAACTGAAGCAAGAGATGAGTGGAAGAAGGATAAAGAAGTATGGACACTCATTCAAAATTTGCAGCAAGATCCTAGTACATCTGATACATTTACTTGGAAAAATGATTCCTTATGGTACAAAGATCACTTATATCTTTGTAAGAATTCCCAACCAAAATAAAAGATTCTTTTGGAATTGCACACTTCCCATTTAGGAGGATACTCAAGATTTTTAAAAATTTACCACAGGGTGAAGAAAGAAATTTTTTGGGATGGCCTTAAATTTGATATTCAAAATTTTGTGGCGGAATGTTTGGCTTGCCAGCAGAATAAAGTTGAGATAATTAAGACCCTAGGACTTATACAACCTTTATCCATTTCAAGTCAACGTTGGGAGGATATTTCAGTGGATTTTATCACAGGTTTGCCTGAGTCCAAAGGAAAGAGTGTCATCATGGTGGTAGTTGATAGACTTACCAAGTATGCACATTTTTGTGCATTATCTCATCCATTTAAATAAAGTATAGTTGCTACTACATTTATGGACACAATTCAAAAGCTACATGGAAACCCAAGGGTTATTGTGAGCGATAGAGATCCCATTTTTATTGGAAATTTTTGGACGGAGTTATTTCCTTGTTTGGGTACTCAATTAGCTCATAGCTCATCTTATCATCCTCAATATGATGGTCAAATTGAGATAGTAAATAAATGTTTGGAAGGATCTCTTCATTGTTTTATATATGATAAACAAACATAATGGGTCAAATGGTTACCTCTCGCTGAATGGTCGTATAACGACCCCATTTATGGAACTTTATGGATATCATCCACCATCAATCAAATCATATTTAAGAGAAAATTCGAAGGTTTAAGAAGTGGAAGATCACATCGAGCAGCAACAAGAAGTTCTCTAACTCTTAAAGGATAACCTGAATTTGGCACAAAATCGAATGAAACAATAGGCAGATCAACATCGTAGCGAGAGAAGTTTTGATATAGGAGAATGGGTATTTTTACAGCTACAACCATACAAAAAAATGTCCCTCAAGAAAGCTAAGAAGGATAATAAATTATCACTAAAGTACTATGGTCCTTACAAGGTGTTGCAAAATATTGGTACTATGGCATACAAATTGGAGCTTCCTGCTTCTTCACGAGTGCATCCATTTTTCCATGTTTCATGCTTAAAGAAGGTCGTAGGTGAAAATATTCCAGCTCAAACAATATTGCCAGAACGTGATGAGGAAGGAAAAATCATATTGGAACCTGAAGCGGTCATGGAAACAAGAACTCGACAACTACAAAATCGATCAATTTTAGAGTATCTCATCAAATGGAAGAACTTACCCACTGAAGATTCTACATGGGAGGATGTGAATTTTATATAGAATCACCCATAGCTACTCAAGCATTGAGGACAACACCTTTTTGAAGGAGAGGGGCATGTAAGGTCCCTATATTACTAGTATAGTCCCTTATTGTTATTATTGTACCCCTGTAACTCCCATATTGTTATTATTGTACCCTTAAATTATTATTGTTAGGTAGGATAGGATTACATTGTGGCCCCATGGACTCCTATATATAGAAAGGAGTTTTTGTAATTTGTATCATCCAAGAATTGTTCATTCATGTAATGTATTGGAGGTTTCCCCCTCAAAGTGGCTTATTTCTAAGGTGTTGATATCTCTTTTCCTCTATTTTTGGAGCTGGTTTCACTATAATAGTTTCTTTTAGACTGACGTACATTAATTAGGACATGTTGTCTCCAAGAAGGGCATCATAGTAGATCCAGAAAAGGTAAGAGCTATCATGGAGTGGCCATATCCTAGAAATGTAGATGAGGTGAGATATTTCATGGGATTGACAAGCTATTACAAAAGGTTCATCAGGAAATTATCATAGATTTCTTATATGATTACATCATTGCAGAGGAAAGGTAAGAAGTCTGAATGGACATAGGAGTGTGAGGATAGTTTTCAGAATCTTAAGAAACTGTTAACACATGCTCCAGTGTTTTAGAAATATAATTAGTTTACTTATATTTATTTTTCATGTTTTTATTTATTTCAATATTATTGATTTCTAATAAACAAGTAATGAAGCCCAAACATTTACCTTAATATTCACTTGATTTTTTAGTAAAGTGTGGTTAATATTTCCAGATCATATCCACACTGGTGGTGCACATGTTTTAATTTCTCCATTTCATCTTGGCACTTTTGAAATTATAATTTCTCAAGCAATGATAAGTGATCTCATTCTTCATTATTTCTCTTTCATCACTCTTGTGCTTCAGTATGAAGAGGATACAAATTAATAGCTCATTAGTTAGTAGTTAATTTAAATTGAATAAGTAGATGATGTTTGAACATATGCAAAATAAAATATAATACTCGGGATAATGTCGAGATATATAAGGTAAATTTACAATCAAACCTTTCGAGGTATGCATAGACATGTTCATCTTCAACACCTGTTAATTTTTCTTTTTGTAGTTTATTTATTATTTATGTTTTTCTTATTTTGCAAGTGTTAATTGGATTGATTTGGAGGCTTAATTAGCTTTAGAAATAAGCGAGTAACTAGTCCATTCTAATATTAAACATGTCCAAGGAAGTATTTCCTTTCTCATTGGTAAGATTTATAATTTTATGTGTATTAATGATTCTATTTATTTTTCTTTACAAATACCGCTGAAATAAAATTCTTGGACACTTTCTTGTTTATATTTTACAGAAGCAAAAGGAAAATGGCACATAAAATCTTTTAGAAGTTATAAAATACTTCTATCCAGGATTTTACCTATGCTTATCCAAAAATATTGCATTTGTCAGGCTGATTTCCTTTACACTGCACTCATTCATCTTGCATTCACTTTATTCATGTTTCTCCCTCCCGATATTATTTCGAGCCTCTATCTTGTAAATCTCATGAACCATGAATCCTCTTCTTTTTGTTTCATTTATAAGAGGATAATGTTTCTAAGATCCTTTCTTTGTGACTTCAAACTTGCATATATCTCGAATTCTCAGGTCTGTATTATATCAAACCTATTTTATAAAATTTTATGAAATTTTTTATCTTCGATATTTTAATACTTGAAGTATCGAAAAGGTAAATTCCCATGTGATACATTAAAGGGATTCACTATCAAACATTTTTTATATTTTATGTTTTATTTATGAAGTTATGAAATATTTTTATCTTTAGGTCCTTCTTATTTATGCTTTCCTTCTATATCAAGACTCCTGATATCGTAAGTGAAATTAAATAAGTCCTTTGAAATAATTCTCTTGAGGTTATCAGAACCTTTCTATATCATAACCTTTTGAGAAAATGCTCCAAAATGGAAATTCAAAAATCACAACTTCCAATATCCTTTTATGTATAAAGTATTATGTTATCATGTGATTTCATTACAAAACTACACATTTAATAAAATTTATTATTTAATCCTTTCGAAAACAAACCTTCCGAAAAATCTTTATATTTCATGTCTTTTATATCAGGTATATTGATTTTGAGACTCTTATTATCAAATCCTTTTGTATTTCAGAGGTCCTCATTTCGGATAATTATGATATCATAGGTTCAATTAGAATCATTCCCGATATTCCATGCCCAAAAATCCTACGTGTCATCCATCAATTTTTTTTTTTTTTTATTATATCAGAACCTCAGAATCTCAGGACATTTTTACAAACCCCATTTTAAGTCTTTTTGAAAACCCAACCTTCGAGTGACGTCATTTTCACCTGGTTCATATTTTATGGGATGTCAGCTCCACTTATTTCCTTTCCCTTGGATTCCTGCTTTCTTTCCTAAAGTGAATGGTAATATTTTTATTGCTATAAAAAGTTTATCGAGTTTAAATATGTAATTTACATTTCAAGGAATTCAACAAGGAAAATTAGTAAGAAAACAAGACATACAGAGGTAATGGCTCATTAGTAAATTCCAAATTTTGATGCTGATTTATTGATATATTGCTCCACTTTAACAATATGCATCAATTTGAGTCCTCTTCATATCTATAAATACAATCCATTGTTACATTGCTTGGGACTTTGAATTGATTCCTTGAGATTGTATGTATATTTTGGGGCCGATAGAAAATCAAATGTAGGAAAAGAGAACAATTGCTACTTCAATTCATGAAAATCACATATTAATTTTCATTTCTGTTGAAATTTATTTATTTAGATTCCTTGAACATAGATCATTTTTTTCTTATAGCTTACTACTCCCTTTAATTCAGATTTAATAAATTATTATTTTGGGCCAATGAAAATTCATAGAATATAAATTCTAGAAGAGGTTATATTTTTGGAAGAAAATTGACATAATTCTGAAAAAATTAAGTGAAATTCTTCAAATGGTGAGTTTCATATGCCCATTTTCATCCTTTTTCTATTTATTTACATTTTTTTGTATTTGGTGATATTAAACTATGTTTTGCAAGACATGATGAACCTAATTAAGTGAAATTCTTGAAATGGCGAGTTTCATATGCCCATTTTCATCCTTTTTCTATTTATTTACATTTTTTTGTATTTGGTGATATTAAGCTATGTTTTGCAGGACATCACGAACCTTTTTCACCCATTTATCAACTCAGATTTTGGATGCATTCTCATTGTTGTTTTATTTCAAGTTTTTAAAGAGCCATTATAATGTTCATCAAGTCAGCTAAATAGGGGAGTCCTTGAAATTTTAGTTTATTTCTCAAGCATCGCTTTTATTAGAAAATTATTCAGATGTCCTCATGAAGGATTTGTGACTAAAATTTGTAAAAGATGGAAGCTTCACTTTTGGCTTAAATCTTTTTCATGACTGTTATTCACTTTATAGTATGAGAGCCTAACTACTTAAAACTATGCAAGATAGAATTTATCAACATAAGATGAACAATCATGGTTCTCTTATTTTACTCATTTGTTGAGACATTTTAAAATTATTCTTGTTGGGGTTGTATTTTAATTTGTGCTTTTCTTTCTATTTTTCCTTTCCTCTTTCACATTTTTTAAGTTTGTTGATTTCCTCTTTCGCTTCATCCTGGATTTATTTCTCCTTTTTTCTATTCTTTATGCATGTGATGTAGTGATTAATCATTTTAATGATTAGAGGGTTGGTTCGATCTAAATACTTGTGAAATTATGGTGGTTAAAATATCATTTGGAATTGCACGAATGATTGATAGTAAAAAATATTTCATTTGAGTGAAAATGTTGTGACTAGTATGATTATGTTGAATTTGTTAATCATAGATTACAAGGTTCTTGTGGTTGGGTTTCTAAACCATTGGAGCGCTTTTATAAAAGTGACCACAATTTTCAAGAGTATTTGGTAAGTAATGGTAAGCTCATATAGAGATTTTTTGTTTATCTCTAAAAACAAAAAAAAACAAAATTGAATAATGGTTAAGTGACTGAAGGCATAAATTGAATACTCTTGCAACTGTCAATTCTTCCAACTATTTTAAAAAATATATAATATTTTTATTTATGTGTATCTTTTGGAAGTAAAAATCCTTTATTTTAAAAGGGAAGGATCCCTTTTATTGCTTGTAAATAGATACCATGTGTAAAACTTAATGATGAACATAGAGGATAATTTTCTATTTAAGGAAGGGAGTATTTAATATCCTAAGCACATTGCATGGAATATTTACCTAACATATCAAGTTAGCATGAAGTAATTTTTTACGTGCTCTAAATCATCTAATATCAAGGAAGAATTACCTAAATAATTAGTTATAACCTCATTTCATGTTCATGAAATGGAAAAAGAACCATGAGAACAGGAGGAGAAGCGGGTTTTATTTTCATTCTGAATATTCTTCGGTAGAGGTCGAAACTAAGTTCTGTAACTCTTGTAACTTTCAAAAGGACTGCATGAAGGAACATAGATTTGTAACACTATTAACTTTCGTAAAGACTGATTGAAGGAACACCCTTCTTATATCGACACTCATGGTAGTATCACGCAAGAAAAAGCTAGCGAAGGCTAAGGGAACTAAGGACATCATGTTCATAGTTGCAGCATAAGCAAGAAGAACAAAATTGAAAAAAAAATATATGTAGTTCTTTAAAAATAAATGTGTTATTTTTCTTTTTTCTTTTGAGAGTAATATTTTTCATTTGAATTATTCACCTATGGTATTGAAAGAAAAAAAAAAAAAAAAGAGTGCATTTGAATTGTTGCACAAAAAAATAGACATTTTTTTTATTCTTGGAGAGACATCATGGTAAAATACAAATTCACTTTGCTAATATTTAAAGGAATCCAAGACAATTCTCGAAATGAGCGTAGCAATTTCTTGTGGAAAGATAAATTAGTTTATTTCAAAATATTTTGGTGTTAAAACTTGGAAGGGAAATATTAATTGCATGCATAATTGTATTAGAGTTTGAAGTAAAATTTACTTACATACATTATCATTGTAGATTCTTGGAAAAGACAAATTATTTTTTGCATGTATTATTGTATGTGTGTTTAATGCACACAATGACAACTAATTGGGACAAATTTTCTTGAAAAATAAAAGAGAAAAGTTGACTAGATTAATTTTCTTGGAAGGGCTTTCATGAATATATATATATATATATATATATATATATATATTACCCATTGATCCAGGTGGATATTGGTGGTCACCCGCCTATTCCACTTGGGGCTCCACCATTGTCTCTTTCAGTTTTTCAGTTTCGGCACAGTTTACTATTTCTAGCAGTTTTTCGGGTCCTAAACTTCCGGAGCCGTTTTGAGGCCCTAAACGACGTTTTTTGGGAAAACGGAGAGCAACATGGGTCCATCGACTGATGTTGGTTGTTCCAAATTTGTATTCCTCGGATAGATCTTTCTAACGAGGTATGGTACGCGTCAAATGGAGATCGTATGCCAAAGTTATGCCCCTGGGAAGTTGAAACACCAATTTACCGAAACGGGGCCCATAGTTTTGGCGCTTCATCTCCTAGGGTTAGGGTTTTGGCTGTTTAGGATTTCCCATTATTTCTAAATAATAAATAGGTCCTCGAGCCTCATTTTAACGGAGTTCAGAGGCATGTAGCCGCCACATCTCTTCTCAGAGATAGCTACCAGCACCCTAGCTAGTTTTATTTCCATTGTCTGTAAGCAAATTTCAGTTCTTTGATATTAATGAAATGAAGTATTATTTCCGTTGCATCACTGTATTTCTGTTTATATGTTTATTCTGTTGTGTTCTTGCATAAATCTAGATCAGTGGTTTCAGAGCGGTCTGCTTTTTCTCGATCCTTCTTTGCATGTCCCCAACGAGGTCAGGGTATAAGGAGCTAGGGCTCGATCTGGTGGAATCTTTGCAAGATCAGCCTCGCAAACCTTGATGGACGCCCATGGGGGACGAAAAGAAAGATGAGGGAGCAGGAGATCCTCTCAAAATGTTGCTCGAGGAGGCCCTCGAGAAACAGAGGAACGCGATGATGGATAACTTTGCTCAGATCCTTCAACGGCTATGCACCGGCGGCGCATGTGCATCCAGCAGCCACTCTGGAGGCACGACTCCTTTTAAGGTACAAGTAAATTTTGACATTCCCGTATTTGAGGGTCAAATAGACGCAGATGTCGTAGATAGATGGTCGAATCTGTTAGAAGGATATTTCACGGTTCATGACTTTTCAGACCGGGAGAAGATTATTTTTGCACTCCTCAAAGCTACCCCCCATGTTAAGGACTGGTGGGAAACCTACTGTGAGAACAAGGACCAGATAGAACCCTCTTTGTTCTCGGCCGTACCAACTTGGAATTCTTTCCGAGACGCCATCAAGGAACAGTACTATCCCGTGGGGAGCTATGAGGACAAGTACATACAATGGACCACGCTGCGACAACAAAGGGATCAAGATGTGCATGAGCTGACGAATCTATTCCATACCCTGCGCACAAAGTTGGGTATCAAAGATTCAGAGAAACATCTTGTGCTAAAGTATCACAGATGTCTGCACAGATACATTCAGGAGGAAATGGAGTTCCTCGACATCTCCTCGCTTGGTACTGCATACCGGTATGCTGCCAAGATTGAGCAGAAATTCAAGCAGAAGAAGCGAGACTTTGGATCTGCGAATCAAAAGCAAGGGAAAGGTGCTTCCAAACCGCAGAACAAAGGATCGAGCCAAGGCATGGCGGCTAAAGACAACTCATCGAAGCCACAAGAAAAGAACAGCACCGCAAAGCCAAAGAAGGACACGGGAAAGTGGTGTGAGTTCCATAAGAGCTCCACTCACAACACAAGGGAGTGTCGGGCCAAGCAGTCGCTAGTGGCCGAGATGAGGGCTTCTGAGTCAGATGCATGCTCCGACTCCGAATCAGAACCTGAAAAGGGGAATGAAAAGGGAAACAGATTATTGATGCGGAGCCCAACGCCACTGTTGCCACTACAAAGGTCCAGAAGGAGGAACCGGAAGATCCAGAGGAGGAGGAACGTCTCTTCCACTCCCAGATGTGGGTAAAGGGCTCCCCTGTACAGTTCATTGTCGACATTGGGAGCCAAAAGAACCTCATTTCAGCAGACGCCGTGAAGCGGTTGGGCTTGCCGACCACAGCTCACCCACATCCATACACCATCGGGTGGCTTCACCAAGGACGAGATCTCCGCGTCAGCCAGCAGTGCCGCCTTCCCTATAGCATCAAGCCCTTCACTGATGAGGTATTATGTGACATCGCTCCTATTGATGTTTCTCGATGTATTATTAGGGAAAACGATACTTGTGGAAGTGTCATGTCGTGGTATGAGTTCCCCGACTTTGTGTTGTTATTGTTACTTTGGGAAATAAGTTGTGACAGATGACGCAGGTACCACCTCCTCGCCGCTTTACTCTTTGGTTACGCAAAACAATGCAGAAAACAATGCAAGCTCATTTCCCGCATTCAGAAATTCGTTTTCCCGATGATCCGCCCTCAGACAAGAAGACTATGGCCACGCACTCCCTGCATTTCGTGGCTCCCTCCACACAAAACAACAGATGGATAAGGGCTGGGAGAGTATCAGCAACATATTCACCTCCTCACCCACAAATTTTCCAATACCAAATAAGCACTCGATTGATCTCGACCGTAAATGCTATGAAAATTAACCATCATCTGCCACATGGAGAATGATGAAATCAAGAGAAAAATTCAAGAGCGGCTGCGTAAGCTGTCAACATCGCATCAGTTCATCACCCTTTGGGAGCCCGATCGTGTTGGTAAAGAATAAGGATAGGACGTGGAGACTCTGTATTGACTATCGGGCGCTGAACAAGATCACTGTCCGGAATAGGTACCCAATCCCACGGATTGATGACCTTCTGGACCAACTCAAAGGTGCAAAATATTTCAGCAAGATCGACCTGAAGTCTGGGTATCACCAGGTACCAATTGAACCCTCCGATATGTGGAAGACTGCCTTCAAAGCCAAGGAAGGCCTTTTCGAATGGCTGGTCATGCCTTTCGGGTTGACGAATGCTCCCGCCACCTTCATGAGGATGATGGATGACATATTGCGGCCATTCACCAACTCATTTGTAGTGGTGTACTTAGATGACATTCTGATCTTCAGCCAGACTTGGGAAGAGCACCTTCACCACATCCAACAAGTCCTCCAAACACTGCGGCAACACAAGTTGTGTGCCAATTTGGAGAAGTGCACTTTTGGCATGACCCAGGTTCAATATTTGGGATACATTATTGATGAAAAGGGGGTGCATGTGGATCCAGCCAAGATCCAAGTCATTCGACACAGCCAAACCACTATAACAGAAAGCCGCAGCTGGTCTGCTAATTTCTAACGAGGTTCGTGTTGGGATTCTCTCATATCACTTGGCCCTTGAGTCAGTCACCAAGGGAGGAGCGAGGAGCTAAATTTTTTCTGGTCGAACCTCACTGTATATGTTCACGTAATTGAAAAATCGCCCCGTTCTCGCCCCCTGCTCACTTTACTGTATCTCTGTAACAAATGCATTTGAGATTGGGAGACGTATGCCTGATCATGTTATTGATGCGCTTCTTACTCAACAGTAATATCTCAAGGTATTTCATAGTGAGACATCACCGACACAGTCATAGTATATCCCACTTATGACAAAGAAATGTACTCCATTGTGCAAGCTTGTCGCCAATGGAAGCATTACATTTTGGGGAAGGAAACAATCATCCACACAGACCACCAGCCCTTGCAGTTCATACAGACACAAGGGAAGTTGCAGAATGATCGCCATCAGAAGTGGTCCACATATCTGCAACAGTTTCATTTGAACATCAAGTACAAGAAGGGTAGCACCAATAATGTTGCAGACTGCCTCAACCGACCACCGATCGTGGTGCTCACCACCGTGCTCAACTCTTGTGGGCACGAGACTTCTGATTGGCCGCTTCTCTATGAGAGTGACCTAGAATTCGGCCACACTTACAAGGCACTCTTGGGGGGTAAGCAAGTTCCAAAATTTCACCTCCAAGATGCACTTTTATGTCACCTGGGACACCTTTGTGTTCCTTCAAGCGAGCGCGCCAAGATGATATGGGAAGCACACTACAGTCGAGTCGCTGGGCATTTCGGGGTCGAGAAAACAGTAGCAATACTACAGAAGTATTTCTATTGGCCGAACCTTCGAAAGGATGTCGAGAAGCACATTAGATCCTGCACTGCTTGTGCCATTGCCAAACCGACCATCAAGAAGCAAGGCCTATATACTCCTCTACCTACCCCTAGTTGACCTTGGGAATCCATCTCCATGGATTACATGTCGGGCCTGCCTTCTACTAAGCAGGGAAATGACTGTGTTTTTGTGGTCGTCGACAGATTCTCGAAGATGGCCATTATGGCGGCCTGCAAGAAGAATATCACAGCAGAAGCCACTGCTAAACTCTTCTTTGAACGAGTGTGGGTGCACTTTGGGATCCTACAGTCTATCATATCAGATCGAGATAGCAGGTTCCTCAGCACATTTTGGTCCAGCCTCTGGTCAATGTTGGACACAAAGCTCACCAAGTCCACAGCTTTCCATCCCCAAACAGATGGCCAGACAGAGGTCGTCAACAGAATGATTGTACACATTCTACGCATGTATAATTCAAAGCATCCACGCACATGGGACGAGAGCCTCCCCTATGTACAACATAGTTATAACAGGGCTCTCCACAGTTCAATTGGCCATAGCCCCTTTCAGGTGGGCTTGGGATTCCAGCCATTATGTCCCATTGACGTAGCCATGCCATTTGCAGCTGCTCAGGCCGATTCAGCGCACGTCCAGTCTGAAGTTGACAAAGCAAGTAGCTTCATCGAGCGCATTCAACACATCCGCCAACAAGTTCATGATATATTGGACAGAGCCAATGCGAAGTACAAGCAACGCCATGATCAACACCGGGTGCCACACAACTTCCAGGTGGGCGACAAAGTATGGCTACATTTGCAGAAGGAGCGCCTCACTGGACCCCACCGCAAGCTTCGCCCGCTCCGATACGGGCCGTACACCATCACCAAGGCTATAGGGAACAATGCCTTCAAGCTCTGTATTCCACCATTCCTTGGTCTGCACCCAGTCTTCAATGTGGATTGCCTTCATCCTTACTTCCCACCTCTACTGGACACCTCAGACATTGTAGAACAACTCACACCAACAGAGTTAAATCCAGACTGCATGGAATAGGCCACCGCAGATTGTATCATGGACATGCAGATCAAGAACACTCGCCAACAGAAGATCCAATTATATCGGGTTGTCAAAGCTGGCCAATTCCTGCACCAAGGAAAGTGGTTCACCAGGGACCAAGTTCAGCAGAAATTTCCTCATCTCATGGAGGAACTTAACGCAATGGGATCCATTGCTTCTTAAGGGGGGAGGAATGATCCACGTGGATATTGGTGGTCACCCTCCTATTCCACTTGGGGCTCCACCATTGTCTCTTTCAGTTTTTCAGTTTTGGCACAGTTTACTATTTTTAGCAGTTTTTCGGGTCCTAAACTTCCGAAGCCATTTTGAGGCCCTAAACGACGTTTTTTGGGAAAACGGAGAGCAACATGGGTCCATGGACCGATGTTTCTTGTTCCAAATATGTAGTCCTCTTGATAGATCTTTCTTAATGAGGGCATGCACAACGGAGATAGTATGCCAAAGTTACGTCCCTAGGAAGTTGAAACACCAATTTACCCAAACGGGGCCCATAGTTTTGGTGCTTCATCTCCTAGGGTTAGGTTTTGGATGTTTAGAGTTCTCCATTGTTTCTCAATAATAAATAGGCCCTTGAGCCTCATTGTAACTCATTTCAGAGGCCTGTAGCTGCCACATCTCTTCTCAGAGATAACTACCAGCGCCCTAGCTAGTTTTATTTCCATTCTGTCTGTAAGAAAATTTCAGTTCTTTGATATTAATGAAATGAAGTATTATTTCCGCTGCATCGCTGTATTTATGTTTATATGTTTATTCTGTTGCGTTCTTGCATAAATCCGGATCACCCATGTTTTTTATTTAAAGACTGCAAGGATTTGAGTGCATAAATATTGCATTGGAATTTTGTGCATAAATTCATGAAAATACAAATTGTTTCTTTTAAAAGATGCATATGAATATTGTACATACAAGAATAAGAACACATTTTTGTTCTTAAAAGGATTACATGCATTGAAGTAAGGGAAATTGTGTTAAAATAAAAAGAATAACATGTTTGCATGCAAAAAGGTTAGTTATTTATATATCTATAGAATATGTTTTTTGAGTGCATATAAAGAAAGTTATTATGTTAACTTTCTTGAAAATATTGCCTCGCTCTATAAAACGTGTTAATTTCTTTATTTAGGTGTGTAACAAGTTAAGTTAACCTTGTTATTCTTTCCTAGTTATTGGTTATCTATGGTAATTTCTTGAAATGGAAGCATAAAAAACTTGCATGTAGAAAGATAGTGAAATGAGATTATATTAACTTCCTTTTGAAAGAGAAGTACCTATTCATTTACATGAAAATAATAGCTAATGATGGTAGAATTCTAAAGAAGGGATATGTGTTAAATATATTAAAAAGGATCTATTATGATGGGCTATTGCATACACAAAAAATATTCATTATGTTACACAAAGAATATTCATTCTCATGGGTAGACGAACTATTGAGCTATATTTCCTTAGAAAAACTATGTGATTAGTTTTATTCTATCATAAATATTATGTTATTTCCTTTTGGAATAATATCATGTATATGCATGCAAGAAGTGTATTATCTTTTGTTTGGAAAAAGATATACATTTATATTCAGGAAATGATAACATGTTGTGTTAGCTTACATTGGAAAATATTCTTTGAGAAAAAATATGATTTTACATCCACAAAAATGATAGTGATGTGTTGGTTTCATTGGAATATATATATGGGTAATATATGGGTAATATTGGTATGATTTATTTCATTAGTTTTATGGATAAGAAAACATGTTTTTGTGTGTCCTATTGTGTTAGATTTCCTCACAAAGGAAACATGTGTTTGCATGCTCTATTGTGTAAAAAATTCTTTTGGAAAGATTATTTTGGAAAAGGGACTTGCATTTTTATGGATAATAATGGTATTTATTATGTTAGATTTCTCTTAGAAAGGGACATGCGTTTGCATGCATAATAGTAACAATAATAATTTCTATCTTATTGGAAAGATTACTTAGTTACATGCACAAAGAATAAGTTGAGGGGCTAGATTTCTTTGAATAAGTTTTCATTTAATTACATGCATGTAAAAAAAAGATAATTTTCTCGTTGAAAATTATCATAGTAATTGGTAATTATTTTGACATGCTTGATAATGACTTGCTTATACATGCACAATGTCATTATAAGAAGCATGCTGTGATATTATATTAGTTAAACACTAATAAATCTATGAATTAATAAAATAATGTTACATATAAATACATATAGTGTTTTCTCAAGATAGGTAAACTATCTTGGACACATAATCACTTGGTTGAGAGAATATCTCAACCACACACCAATCGAGGAAACTAGTAGATCTATACAACTCCTAGGGAATAGGGAAAACATCCTCTAGATAGAAAGAATCACAACTGAGACAAGTAGGAATTACATTTTCCAAGTCTCCCCATTAATGACTACTTGTGTCAATATGAATCTACAAATTCTAGTTTTCGTCAAAGTTTATGTTCATGTAAAGGAACAACCATCTACCAAATGCATGGGTGCCCAGCCGCAGCAACCACCAATCTACTAGGATGATCTTCTTATACATGATTTTGTCAACCAGTATCTGCATACCTGTACCTGTACCTGCAAATCCCCCTCCATCATTGTCAACCTGGGTTTTATCGGCTTACCCTAAACCATGCCCACAAGGGCGCTCAACCACCAAGGCTCAACACAACCACCAATGCTCACTTCAGCCACCAAGGTTCGCAATAATCCATGTATGGGGTTTTCTCGGCTGAACCTAAACCATGCCTATAGGAATCCCTCTCCACTTCATTCTCACATGTGGTTTATGGCTTACCAAAAACCTGCAATTACAAAGTGTTTTTAAGATTACCACGAATACTATGAGGGTGCACATGCATCATCAGGCTTACATTACATATTCCAACTCTTGGAGTTACCAGGTATGTACTTTACAAATACCACTAAAAAACACCATAAACTTACTTACAATTAGGATGTGTGACTCATAATACAACATGCTAGTGAATCTATCTCACAAACTCACACAAAAGTTCACTTTGTTTTCCATCCTTATTGAACATCTCTTGCTACTACCACAAGCAATACACTTTGCTTACATATTTCTTCTAAAGGCATTGTGTGTGCCACAACTTGTCACTTGTTATCCCCGGTCAAAATTTCAAAGAGCTATTTGTTATTTCATGAAACTGTTCATCAACATTATTGATAGTAATCTTGGACCTCAATATTTTCCTGTCATTTGTTAGAGTAGCCAATTTTAACAAAAAATAACTTCATATTGATGTTGATAATATAAATATGTATATTGATTTTAATTCCAAGATACTTTCACCATAAAAATATCATTTACTAAATACATGCACAAACAACAATGCTTAAACAAGCAACAATAAAGAACCAAATTTATATCTCAGCTAGTTGATAATGTTGCATTGTTAAACACTAGCTTGTTCCTCACAATCGATTCATTTCACATAAAGATCAAAAGTAATATCATGACTCAGAGCAGAAACACTTCCTATAAGGATAGAGCTCGCTACAATGACCAACACAAGAAGAAGTGACATCGTGCCTCAAACACTAGTCCAGAAATCCCATTAAAGATGAAAAATAATTTGGGAGACAATCACTCCTTGGTCTATAGTAGATGAATTAATCTGGTGCAACTCGCCAAGTTCATAATGAAAAACCTACATAGCCTCACCATTTCCTTTTAGAAGAAAATTTCAAACTGCTATCTTGTCCTCGTTGTTTGCAATAATTTCGTTCTAATATTTATTAAAAAAAACACTTTTCATTACTCTTCTCTAATACTACTGCACATAAGGAAACCCTTAATGTCCATGCAGCAACAACTCCACTCGATATTAACACTTCGTGTGGATTTCTATCTCTATCCATCGAAATTTTGTGCAGCCGGAATAGTGATATGATTCTACCTCATAGGAAAAACCATCCTCATCTGTGTAGCTATCCATTTTGTTGATTCTGTCCAGAATGGGAATGAGGTGAGTGTCCTGTGCGAGCAAGGACAGGTGCGACCATCCATTGGGTTTCTTAGCCTCTAGGATAAATACCAACCCATTCCATTCACAGTGCACTCTACAAGACTCCCAGTCTGTGGAACTAATCTGGGATCAAGCGCACAACAAATTCTCGAAACAGCCTTCCGGGAACAAGACCAGCAAGAAATCCACCATTCTGCAGCAACACAGTGTGAAAAATACTTTAAAAGAGTGGAAACACTCATCCACACTTCTCCAAGCTTCGCCCGAATGAATGGAAAACAAAAACTACAACAATACAAATATACTCTCTTATTTCCCTCGGCCTAGGAGGGGCTAAGGCCCATGCCCATACGGGCCCTAGTACCAAGTTAAAAATGGGGAACTCTATAAATTAATCAAATAATGTTCCATATAAATACATAGAAAGTTGTCTCAAGACAAGTAGACTATCTTCACAAATAATCACTTGGTAGAGAGAATATATCAACCACACATCAATATAGGAAGCTAGTAGATGTATACAACTCCCAGAGAATATTAACGTACGCCTCTAGATATAAAGAAACACAACCGAGAAAAGTAGGCATTACATTTGCCAAGTATATTTACATCTCATGTATGCACATGAATAGATATTACAAAATCTCTTTCAAAGACTGATTATTGGTTGATTAATACTTTTTCTAATCATATTACCAAAGCTTGTTGATGAAAAAAATGATAGGAAATTATGGTGATTTGTGCAAAATATTGATTATGTTTAACATTGTGGCAAATAAAGAACTAATAGTCCATGCAGATGAGTACGAGCTGCATGATGGTCCACTGATGGAACAATCATGCCACAAAGATATAAAGAGTGGATATTTGTGGGTAAATGTTTTCATGATGATTGTAATAGATTTTACCTATATACGTTGTATTTTAATGATATTTCATTGTAAAATTTTATGACAATGGTTAAGGGATGGACTCCTTATAAGCCATTGAGTGAAGGGTAAACACCCTTAAACACTTTTAATAATAAAATTAAACATTTGTTGGTTTTCACCCTATGGTGTTTCCAGGGTACATTAATGTTTAATGATGTGATTGATTATTGTGTCAGTTTGATGATGTTGATTCCTTAGATGATGTGATATTCATAATGTCAATTAGGTGATTAATTGATCAGTGTTTAATGATGTGACTGATTATTGTGTCAGTTTGATGATGTTGATTCCTTGCATGATGTGATATTCGTAATGTCAAGTAGGTGATTAATTAATCTGGTTAATCATGAAAATGATGAAAGGTTACATCATGCACTTTATGATATTATACTACGACAGTGGTTATTAATGGTTATGCAACTTACTAATGCTCTACTAAACTCACTCTCTCTATGTATTGATGAACATTTTTTTAATGGTTAATGAAGAATATGGAATAGTGATTTAGATACTTACCGATGACGAATTTGTGTAAAAAATTTCTAACTTCTTGCTTGTTTTTTCATGTGAAGAGAGAGTTACAATATTTTAAGATATTTAATGAACATTATATCACTATTATCCCATTAATAATTATTCATGATTAAATTAAAATCTTAAAAGTCCTATTTCAAAAAAAAAATTGTTAATTTACTATCCACTATTATTAATGTAATTATATGACTACATCAATTATATATATAATTAATAAATATATAAATTAAATACTCTTAATATTGTAAGATAAAAATCAAACCGCCACAAATATTTCAAGAAATAATTATAAAATGATATCCCGTGATAAGCAAAAATATTAAATTATCCGAAATTAAAAAAAGAAAAAAGAAACCACTAATGTAAAAACTTCTGTTATTTATTTCTTATTTATATATGAAATTTATGTAATTATTCTCGCGCATAATTAAAAAATGGCATCAAAACATTGCTAAACGTTGCTAAAAGTCTAGAGTACTGAATTATGATTTTTTTTTAAAACAAATTTAAAATTTGTTATTTAGAGGGAGGTTCAAAATTATGCTCTTTGGAGAAAGTTTTAGGTGTAACTGAAAATGTATTGTTTTTTAAAGTTTTAGGTGTAACTGAAAATGTATTGTTTTTTAAAATTATTTGACTTATGTATTTACAAATGAACTTTTCAAAGTAAGGATGGGCATCTCTTTTTTTATTCGTTCCAATAATCTCCAGAGAAACACGAAGCGAGACTGATGTCTGAGGCCCACTTCACAGAAGTATCCCCTCTGGTCTCCGCTCACAGTGCACTGTCCTATTGTCCATCCACGTCGGAAACATCTCAGGAGGCGCTCCTGTCTTCGGTCCACGACGTCATACGGTCGATTCCCATTGCTCAGGATTGGGGTTCCAATTGTTGGATTCTTCGAGATTAAAATTGGGTGTAATGTCTTATGATGTAATCACTCGTATTTGATTGAATATGAACTGTAGCGTTTTTTTCTTACTAAAAAAAGTCGATTCCCAACCCAGGAACTGGACTCCCAACTCTCGACTAGAATGTTCTCTGCCGTGCCTGTAACTTAATTTCAGAACCTGCTTTTCTTGGAATAAGAATTTTTGAATGTTTTGGTAGGATGTTTAAAGAACAATTCCCCTCGATGCTTTATGCAGGTTCAGGGAACAACAAAATGTCCAAGAGAAGGAAAGGCGGTAAAAGAATGAAGATGTATGTGTACATTGGAACTTGACAGAGGCCATGGGAAAAGTGGGTGCCAGAAACCACGAATCCCAAGGTCCCTTCAGACTTCTCTCACATTTCGTTCATTTTATTTCTAATTGCCATTTTTAGCGTGTAGGGAAATTAGTCCAAGTCTAACATTATATATATATATATATATATATATATATATATATATATATATATATATACATATATATTATAAATTTGGAATTGATGTTTTGTAATATAATTTTATATTTTAATAAACTATGAATAGATTAGTTAATTAACTGATTAATCGATTTGGTGAATTGCTATTGGTAAAAGGTGGTTAATTAATTGTTATTGTTTGAGAGTATCAAATTTTTATTGTTGTTAGTGAAATTTAATATAAATAATTTATTTAATAATGAACATGGTAAGTCATGTTGTTAATTTTTAATTTTTAGAACTATCTCTGCCTATGGGTTAACATAACATGATTTTTTATTTGTTTTTGTTAGTGAAATTTCATAGAAATCATTTATTCTATAATGAAAAGAGCCCGTATGCTATTAATTTTTATAATTATCTTTGCTTATAATTTTAATTTAACATGGTATAAATAAAAATCAATTTAGAGGGTACTCGCAAAAAGAGGATATGGACTATCCATAAACATTTGCATCTGTATCTAAAATTAAATATTTTTAAATTGTTAATTGCATTAGTTACAAAGTATCATTGAAACCTACACCAATTATATGTAAAATCTACTTTTTTGAATGGTGATTTAAAGGAGAAGTTATATTTGACACAACCTGAAGGGTTTTTGAAAAGGGGTAGGAACATTTACTTTGCAAATTAAAAATATCTTTGTATGGGCTAAAAAAAGCATCGAGGCCATGGTATGAAAAGATAGATTCCTTCTTTCTTCAACAAGGTTTTATGAGAAACAAAAGTGATCCAAAGATGTATACCAAATTTGATGCAAAGGGGCATGTTGTATAGATTTTCTTGGATGTTGATGATTTAATTATTACATGAAATTCAGTTAAACTAATTGATGGAATTAAGGTGCATATATCAAAAGTATATGAGATGAAAGATATTGGTGAGTTACATTACTATCTGTGTCTTGAAATTTGGAGAGGTGTTGGTTAGATTTTTGTTTCTTAGGGTAATCATGTCAGAGAATTGCTTAAGAAGTTTAAAATGGATCAGTGCAAATTTGTGTTGTCGCTTCGATTATACCCTCCAAAATTTTTTTCTACGCTAAATTTCAGAGCCTTCCTTGGTCTTGGATATTGTCGTCGCAAACATTGAAACTCATTCCAAGTATTTTCGAGAAGTGTTTTGGTCCATTTTGCAATATAGGAAAATTGACATATTTTCACATGTTAGTTGTCGCATAATGTGCACAAGCCTATTCTCATGGTTTAAGAGGCCATATTTGTGTAAATGAGTTGTGCTAACCATGAAAACATTTTTCGCACACATTTCTAAAGTTTTAAACATTGTCGCACAAGTGTCATCACGGTCGTCGCAAAGTGTATCTTAAGTGTGGCACTTGATCCAAGTGGATATTGGTAGCCACCTACCTATTCCACTTGGACCCCCACCATTATTTCTTTCAGTTTTCAGTTTCCTTAATTGTACCATAGTTTACTATTATTGGAAATTTTTATGGTCTTGAACTTTTGAAGCCATTTTGAGGTCCTAAACGACGTTTTTTTAGGAAACCTGGGGCAAATATGAGTCTTTGACTCATTTTTTCCACTTGAAAGTTGTAGTCCTCGAATGGATATTTTTTATGAGGTACTGTGTGTGTCAAACACAGAACATATTCAAAAGTTACAACCCTGGTAAGTTGATGTACCAATTTACCCAAACAGGGCCCATATTTTTTGCGCTTTATCTCCTAGGGTTAGGTTTGTAGATGTTTATGGTTTTCCATTGTTTCTCGATAATAAATAGGCCTTTGAGCCTAATTGTAACATAGTTCTGAGGCATGTAGTTGCCACATATGTTCTAAGAGATAAGCTACCATCGCCTGACCTAATTTATTTCCATTGTTTCTGTAAGCATATTTTAGTCCTTTGATATTAATGAAATGAAGTGATATTTTGTTGTGAAACTAGCTCCAAAAATAGAGGAAAAGAGATATCAATGCCTTAGAAATAAGCCACTTCGAGGGGGAAACCTCCAATACATTACATGAATGAACAATTATTGGATGATGCAAATTAAAAAACCTCCTTTCTTTATATAGGAGTCCATGGGGCCACAATGTAATCCTAGCCGACCTAAAAATAATAATTTAAGGGCACAATAATAACAATATGGGGGTTACAGGGGTACAATAATAACAATAAGGGGGTTACACTAACAACAATAAGGAACTATACTAGTAACATAGGGACCTAACATGCCCCTCTCCTTCAAAAAAGTGTTGTCCTTAATTCTTGAGTAGCTCTGGGTGCTTCTGTATAAAATTCTAATCCTCCCATGTAGAATCTTCAGTGGGTAAGTTCTTCCACTTGATTAGATACTATGAAATTGATCAATTTTGTAGCTGTCAAGTTCTTGTTTCCATGACTGCTTCATGTTCCAATATGATTTTTCCTTCCTCATCAAGTTCTGGCAATATTGTTAGAACTCGAAGATTTTCACGTATAACCTTCTTTAAGCATGAAACACGGAAAACTAGATGCACTCGTGAAGAAGCAGGGAGCTCCAATTTGTATGCCATAGTACCAATCTTTTGCAACACCTTTGTAAGGACCATATTACTTTGGCAATAATTTATTATCCTTCTTAACTTGCTTGAGGACATTTGTTTGTATGGTTGTAGCCATAAAAATACCGAGTCTCCTACATTAAAAATTTTGTCGCTGTGATGTTGATCTGCCTGTTGTTTCATTCGATTTTGTGCAAAATTAAAGTTATACTTTAAGAGTTGGATAATTTCTTGTTGATGCTTGATGTGATCTTCCAATGCTTGAACCTTCGAAATTTCTCTTAAGGATGATGTGATGGATGGTGGATGATATCCATAAAGTGCCATAAATAGGGTCATTTTTGTTGTAGTATGGAAGGAAGTGTTATACCACCATTCAGCGAGAGGTAACCACTTCACCCATTGTGTTTTCTTATCAGATACAAAACAACTAAGATATCCTTCCAAGCATTTATTTACTATCTCAGTTTGACCATCAGATTGAGGATGATAATATGAGCCATGAGCTAATTGAGTGCCCAAAAAAGAAAATAACTCCGTCCAAAAATTTCCAGTAAAAATGGGATCTCTGTCACTCACAATAACCCTTGGGTTTCCATGTAGCTTTTGAATTGTGTCCATAAATGTAGTAGCAACTGTACTTGCTTTAAATGGATGAGATAATGCACAAAAGTGTTCATATTTGGTAAGTATATCAACTACCACCATGATGACACTCTTTCCTTCAGACTTAGGTAAACCTGTGATAGAATCCATTGAAATATCCTCCCAACATTGACTTGGAATGGATAAAGGTTTTAGAAGGCTTGGGGTCTTAATTGTCTCAAATTTATTCTGCTGGCAAACCAAAAATTCCACCACAAACTTTTGACAATCAGATTTAAGGCCATCCCATGAAAATTATTTCTTCACCCTATGTAAGTTTTTAAAAATCCTGAGTGTCCTCCTAAAGGAGAAGTGTGAAATTCCAAAAGAATCTTTTTTTTTAGTTGGGAATTCTTACAAAGATATAAGAAATATTTGTACCACAAGGAATCGTTTTTCCAACTAAATGTATCAGATGTACTAGGATCTTGCTGCAAATTTTGAATGAGTGTCCATACATCTTTTTCCTTCTTCCATTCATCTCTTGCTTCAGTTATCCAATCTGGTTGCATAATAGAAATGGCACAAAGCAATGCTTCCACCTCTTCATTCTTTCTTGAGAGTGCATCTGCAACAACATTAAGCTTTCCTTTTTTGTAGATTATTTCAAAGTCATAACCCAACATCTTTGTGACCCATTTTTGCTGCTCTTCTGAAGATATTCTTTGCTCCAAAAAGTGTTTAAGACTATCATGATCAGTTTTTACCTTGAAGTGTCTTCCCATTAGGTAAGTTCACATTTCTTTAGTGCATGCAGTATTGCTAAAATTTCCTTCTCATAAATAGGTTTATGTACATACTTTCCTTTGATTGGACGACTTTCAAAAGAAATGGGTCTTTCTTCCTGCATTAAAACCGCACCAATTCAATTTCCTGAGGCATCACATTCCACAATAAATGTTTTTGTGAAGTCTGGAGTAGCTAAGACCAGTGCTAGGCAGATTACCTCTTTAAGATGTTCAAAGGCATTAGTTGCTTCATGAGTCCATGAAAATTCATCTTTCTTCAATAATGTTGTTAGAGGTACTGCTATTCTCCCATAATTCTTACCAAACTTGCGATAATACCTTGTTAACTCAAGAAATCCCCGCAACTGCTTTATGGTTGTGGGGACTTTCCATTCCTTAATGGCTTTAATTTTTTTAGTGTCTACTTTAACACCCTTGTGAGATAAAATATGACCCAGATATTCCACCTCTTGTACTCCAAAGAAACATTTGGATGTTTTTGCATATAATTGTTTCTCCTGCAATAGTTTGAGCACCCTGTCAACATGTTCAACATGATCCTTCCAAGACCTGTTATAGATTAGTATATCATCAAAAAATACTAGCACAAATTTTCTAAGGAAGGGTTTGAAAAAAGAATTCATCAATCCTTGAAATGTAGAAGGTGCATTGGTAAGGCCAAAAGGCATGACCAAAAATTCATAGTGAACCTCATGAGTTTGAAATGTTGTTTTCAGAATATATTCAGTCTTCATTCTAACTTGATGATATCCTAAACAAAGATCCAAATTGGTAAAATAAATTGCTCCATGTAATTCATCCAATAATTCATCAATAACAGGAATGGGAAATTTATCTTTAATGGTGAGCTTATTGAAATCCCTATAATCCGGACACATGCGCCATGATCCATCCTTCCTGTGTACAAATACTATAGGAGCAGAGAAAGAAATTTGACTAGGTTGAATTATACCAGCCTCTAACATTTCTACAATCATACGTTCAATTTCGCTCTTTTGGACATAAGGATATCTATAAGGCCTGATGTTTGGAGGAACACTTCCTAGAATCAAATGAATAACATGATCATGATCACGAATAGCTGGGAGTCCTTTGGGAGTTTCAAACACCCTGGAATGATTTTCCAAGACTTTTTGGAGATCTGAAGAAATAGATGATTTTGATGTTGGAACTTATAGTGAGCATAATTGTGCAATTACGCCTCATTGTTCTTTATTTAGAATCTTGGTCATGAAATTAGAGCTTATTATCTTTCCTATATTCCCTGCAATACCCCATAATTCGACTTCCTTTCCTTCTAAAAAAAAATTTCAAAAAAAATTCTTGAAAATTAAAAGCTACCATCCCCAAAGATTGTAACCATTGTACTCCTAGTACAACATCAACACCTCCCATAGGAATGGAAAGCATTGGAATATTCAATACATATTCCCCCATGGTTAGCTTGATATTATGGAATTTTCCAGAGAAATTTATAGTTCCTCCTTTTGCAACCATCAGTTGACATTCTAGTGCTGGGTATAGGAAACAATTCAATTCCTTGGCTACCTTATAATGAATAAAATTATGGGTCTTGAATCAATCAACGGTATTAAATTTTTCTTCTTGATATGTCCTTCTATCTTGAGAGTTTGAGGAGTGGTAATTCTTGCCAATGCATTGCACGATATGGTTAGACTCATTTCTTCCTCTTCTAGGGTTGGTTTGTGGCGTATACCCTCTTCTTTTGAAGATTCATGTTCATTTTCTTCTTCCTCTTCACAATATATGTAAAATAATTTCTTCTTATCACACTTATGACCTTTATTTTATTTGCTATCACAACTGTAGCAAATCCATTTTA
Source organism: Pinus albicaulis (assembly GCA_034641835.2). Lineage (NCBI taxonomy): Eukaryota > Viridiplantae > Streptophyta > Pinopsida > Pinales > Pinaceae > Pinus > Pinus albicaulis. The sequence goes on from CM076579.1 coordinate 1,492,271,078, forward strand.
CTCTTTTTTCTTCCAATAGTTGTGGTCACAACGTTGTAGGTTGTGCAATTCTAGGAGTAGCAACACTTCCATCCTTATAGAAGTGAGTGGTAGGCTTCCTTGTCGCCTTATTTTTCATTCAATTTTTCTGGCTAACTTGAATGTCTTCTCTAATGAATCAGGTTCCAAAACGCGAACTTCATGTTGGATGTTATCCTTGAAAGGACCTATGAAGAGATCAATCTTGTGTTCCTCTGAAATATCAGTTACCCTTATATTAAATTTTTGGAAGTCCTCAATGTGCTCCCCCACTGAACCCTTTTGTTTGAGATTTATCAATTGGCTAACAAAGGTGTTTCTCTTTGTATCCTCATAATGTGCTATCATTTCCTCCATAAAAATTGACCAAGTGACAATTTTTTTACGGGAGCAAATCCACCAATACCATACAAATGTATTTTGTTCTAAATGTAAAGTTGCAATGCATACCTTTTCTGTGTTTTGCACGTTATTGAGATAAAAATATTGCTCCATCTGTAGTATCCATGTTACAGAATCCTTTCCATCAAACTTCCTCATATCCAACTTTGGAATATGGTGGTTCTTCCCTCCAACATTAGAGTTTATGAAATCATGATTAAAATTTATTTTGTTCTCATCATGAGTTTCCTCTACTATCTTTTCACCATTAGGAAAAATTTCTTTTATCAACTTTGCCAAACCTTGTATGTCTACTTTTAGATCATCCTTCATGTTTTCAATGTTGTCTTTCATTTTTTCATCAATCTTAGCTTCCATGACCACTTCTATGGAATCCATCTTAGATTCCAAACCATTTATCTTAGCTTCCACACCTTTCTTCAAACCATCCATCTTAGTTTCCATGCCTTTATTCAAAACTTCCATTTCATTTTTTGTTGCTCTTTACGAGAGTGAAATTTGTTGCACTTGTTCTTGTAACTTTGATATGTCATGTTGCCATTCTTCGTCTTCATGATTCATAGTAGAGCCTTCTAAAGGCTTAATGGGTATTGAAATATTTTTAGGGGCCACTTTATAATCCAATACTAATATATATTCTACAATATGCCCTTGGAATCAATTCAACTTGATTCTTCAAACAAGAATTATGAAATTCGGAAAAAAAATACACACCTTTTACTTGCTTTCGAGGAGCTCTATATTGAAATTAAATTATATCTATAATTTCGGATCCTTAATATATAAAATTTAGCCCTGTAGTAGCTCTCTGTAGTTTCTTTCAAATGCCATAGGTCTGATCTTATTTGGATTCTTGAAGACAAAGTTATGTCTAATCTCCTGCAATGACCCAATTATGGACTGGTTTAGTAGAGCGAACTTGTACGACTTTCCACGTGTCACTGTTTCCTCATTTGGATCTGAAATTGATAGAAAAAAAACTAAAATTTGTGTACTTGCGGACACCTTTTACAAAATTCCAATCCAATGCTCAGAGAGAGAGCTATGAAGAATTTTCCATGGTCACCTCTTTGAGATGAAATTCAGAAGCCTGAAAATGCCCTAACGTCCACAGATCATATCTCCAAAAATTTTAGGAACCAAGATTTGAAATTTTTCTATGATATTTCTCAGGATTTCGGCTTCACACTCTAAGAATGTCAGCTTCTGAACCTTGGTAGAAAAATATTTATAGCAAAAATTCCACGATGACCTGTTTAGGTTAAATTCAGGAGCCTGCAAAATTACCTTATTCCACAGATTATATCTCCAAAAATATTGCGAACCAGGACTTGAAATTTTTCGAAGATGTTCCTCAGTATTTTGGCTTCGTACAGTAAACATTTCAGCTTCTGAAACTTCATAGAAAAAAATTATAGCGAAAATTCCATGATCACCTGTTTGGAGTAGCGAAACCCTAGAATCCAAAGCTATGATACCAAATATTGTGAAACCAGCTCCAAAAATAGAAGAAAGGAGATATCAATGCCTTAGAAATAAGCCACTTCGAGGGGGAAACCTCCAGTACATTACATGAATGGATAATTCTTGGATGATACAAATTACATAACCTCCTTTCTATATAAAGCAGTCCATGGGGCCACAATGTAATCCTAGTGGGGCCACAATGTAATCCTAGCTAACCTAATAATAATAATTTAAGGGCACAATAATAACAATATGGGGGTTACAGGGGTACAATAAAAACAATAAGAGAGTTACATTAACAACAATAAGGGACTATACTAGTAATATAGGGACCTAACATATTTCTACGACATTTCTATATTTATGGTCATATTTGTAATTTGTTGCATTCCTTTCTAGTTTTAGATCAGTGGTATCAGATTGATCTTCTATTTCTCTATTTTTCTTTGCATTTCCCCAATGAGGTCAGGGTATAAAGAGTTAAGGATCAAACTGGTTGAGCTTTTACAAGACCAGCCTCACAAACCCTGATGAACTCCAATGATGGAAGAAAATAAAGACAAGGGAGCATGAGATCCATTCAAAATATTGCTCAAAGAAGCCCTGGAGTGATGAAATTTTTTCCCAGATCCTTCAACGATTTCCCATAGGCAACGCATCTTCGTCCGGTAGTCACTCTGGAGGCGCCTCTCCTTTCATGGTACAAGTCTACTTTGAAATTACCATATTTGAAGGCAAGTTAGATGTAGGAATGGTAGATAGATGGTTAAATATGTTGGAAGGATATTTTTCAGTTCATGATTTTTACAATAGGGAAAATATTACTTTTGTGCTCCTCAAAACCGCCCCCATGTCAAGGACTAGTGGGAAATGTACTCCGAACATAGGGCTGATAGAGAACCCTCATTTGTTTTAGCAGAACCCACTTGGAATTCTTTACGAGATTCCATCAAGGAACAATATTACCCCATGCGAAGCTATGTAGACAAGTACATACAATGGACTACGTTGTGACAGTAAAGGGATCAAGATGTGCATGAGCCGAGGAATCTATTCCATAACATGTGCACAAAGTTGGGTATCAAATATCTGTAGAAACATATGGTGCTTAAGTAGTGTAGTTTTTTGTAGAGATACATTCATGAGAAAATGGAGTTCCTCGACATCTCCTCGCTTGGTGCATCATACCGATATTCTACCAAGATCGAGAAAAAATTTAAACAAAAGAAGCGAGAATTTGGATTTGTGAATCTGAAGCAAGGGAAGGGCACCCCTAAATAGAAGAACAAAGGACAAAGCCAAGGCAGGGTGACCCAGTACAACCCTCTGAAGCCGCAAGAAAATAAAAACACCACGAAGACAAAGAAGGACACAGGGGGAGTGGTGTGATTTTCATAAGATCCCCACTCAGAACATAAGGGATTGTCGGGCCAAGCAGTCACAGGTGGATGAGATAAAGTTTTCTAAATCAAATGCATGCTATGAATCTAAGTCAGAACGTGACAAGGGAATGAAAAAGGGAAGAATATTATTGATGCAGACCCTAGTGCCACCATTTCCACCACCAAGATCTAGAAGGATGAGCCTCTTCCACTCTGAGATGTGGGTGAAGGATTTTCTGTTGCAGTTCATTGTAGATAGTGGAAGCCAACATAATAAAATCTGAAAATAGGTCATGAAGTAGTTGGGCCTACTGACCACAACACACCTACAACCATACACCATTGGGTGGCTTCAACAAGGACAAGATCTCCACCTCAACTAGCAATATCACCTTGCCTACATCATCAAGCCCTTCACGGATGAGGTACTATTTGATGTTTATCCTCTTGTAGTTCGTTATTTATTATTAGGCCAACCATATTTGTGGAAGAAACATGTTGTGTATGAGTCTAGGAAGTGCACTGTTACTATTACTTTGATAAATAATTTGTATAGGATAACAAAGGTAGCAGTTCCTACCACCATCTCTTTATCATTGTGAAGCAATGTAGTAAGGTCATTTCTTAGATTTGGAAATTTATTTTCCTCATGATTCACCATTATGGCAATAAGAATATTGTGGTCACGACCTCCAGACAAGGCTTCTCTGCATGACAATAACCAATGGAAAAGGTCATGGAGGAGTACAGGGACATCTTCACCTCACCCATAGGGTTACCTCTACACCTCAAGTTAAGCACCCTATTGATCTGACCCCAGGTGTGTCGTTGCCCAATCGACCAATCTATCAAAATTTTTATGGAGAATGATGAAATCAAGAGAAAGATTCAAGAGTTGTTGCAGAAAGGACACACCAAGCCAATCTCATCATCATGTGGGATCCTTATCGTGTTGTTACAAAATAATGATGGGGCATGGAGACTTTGTATTGACTATCGAGATATGAACAAGATCACTATCTGGAATATGTATCCAATCCCATGGATTTATGACCTTTTGGACCAACTCAAGGGGCCTAAATATTTCACCAATATCGACTTGAAGTTCATGTATCACCATCTACCAATCGAATCACCCGATGTGTGGAAGCCTTCCTTCAAATCCAAGGAGGGCCTTTTTGAATGGCTGGTCATTCCTTTCCAGGTTGACGAATGATACTGCAACCTTCATGAGGTTGATGGACGAGTGTATCCAGCGTAAGTGCAACTGTAGTATTTTTTTTTCCAGTGTTATGCCAACGACTGTGAGCTTTAAGGCTAATTTCTAGGGCTAGGACCCAATCAATTCCTAGAACTTGATGATATTTCCAAAAATGAAAAGTAACATTGAAACAATGGTACAAATACAAATACTTGAAAAAGTACTTGACTCGATCCCTGTTAGCCATGATAGACATTTCATCAAGCATGTCACAAATATGCATTCTAAATTTAAAAAAAACATATATGAGTATATGTGTTTCATACTTATCTGAAAATATCTAAGAACCATTAATGCCTTATCACATTAGCTTAAATATCATATATTAGGTCATATATTCAGTGTCGATTCATTTACAAATCAAAAAATGATGAGAGCCATACATCATCACTATCATAAAACTTACTTTTAACCATCATATAAAAAACAAAAATTATATGGATATGAAAGCCATAAATACCACATATGAACATGTACATTTAGGTGTAAAATTCCAAGGATATTATACTCTTAATAGTTAATACAAAGGTCAACCAAGTTCGGTACTTCCACATTCCACATTTTCATAGATTGGTTGAACCAAATATCTCTTTAGCCAATCACCCCCATGTCATTTTCCAAGCATGAATATAGGATATCATGAAAAAAATCAAACAAAAATGAACCAATGCTTCTATAGGTTAAGCCACCTTAACCCTCAACCAATGATTCCACCTCATGGTCGTACATCACTAATCATCAACATATTGGTCTTTACACAAGTTGTCCAGGGCTCCACAGTGTTTGTTCCAACCAAGGCTCCAGGAATAGTAACTCAACCCAAAATTGTTGTCCATATCTAGAGTGTTTGTCAACCAAGGCTCGAGGAGTAGTAATTGATGCCACCAAGGGCTCTAGAGCATTTGTCCAACCAAGGATCTAGGACTAGTAACTCAACGCAAGTTGTTACAAGGCTCCATAGAATCTGTCCAACCAAGGATCTAGGAACTAATAACTCCACCCACAGCCAAAGGAATATGAGAAACAACCAGAAAATAAAAGTTAAAGGCTCCCACAACACCATGGATATCGAGGAAGTGGAAATATTGGGAAAAACCACTATTGATCTAGAAAATCCTACATGCCAATGACATATCATAACCAATAAACCATATGCATATGTCATGCATGCCAAAATTAGTAAGGATATCATACATGCAACTCAATACCTAGAAGAAAAAACCATTGTAGTTGTTGATCATGATGTCCTCTTATGTTTTCCTATTCCTCTTTTCCTTCTTGCTCCAAAATCATAATTATTCCACACTCCTCCAAGAGTATGAGAGAGAGAGAGAGAGAAAATGAGAGCTCCAAAAATTGAACTGCCAAAATATGAACTGACAAAAGGTACCAACTGAGGCTCAGAAGCCTTTTTATTAATGAGGCCTCTAATTTATTAATTTTCCATTATTTTCCTTCTTTTTCCTCCTCACATGAAACCTATGATCTTTCAAATTAATTTTCTCCTAATTTCCATTATAATCATAAATTCCAATAAAAGTCACTTTACCTTTGCAAAGGCTTAGCCATTTCCTTTCCCAATTTCCATAGCCATAATAAACCAAATGAACACCCACACTAGGGTGTTTTTTCCCAGCATTCAACTTGGAATATGTGTCCCGTGACCATGATTATTATTTTTCCTTTGTTAAATTTTATTAAATGGAGTTTTAACCCAGGGCTCTTAAATTTATTTGTTTAAGTTATGGTTTATATGAATAAGAATTTTTTTTTCAAAGTGTGAACATTTTTTGTTTAATAGGAATATTTGTTTTTTTTGTTATGCGGAGGTCCTAGTAGAGTCACAAAATAAATGCACAAAAGCATGAAATTGTTTATGATAAAGATATAACATTTAATGATTATTTCCATAATACATTGGTAAAACATAAAACTAGAATCTGGATTAATGGTTGTTACCTTTTTACACATATTTATTTGTGTAATACAACCTACCAAAAATCCTTTTGATTCTCTAAATTATTGCATTCAATGCACATTATGCTAGGTAAGTTAAAATAAATTCATATATTTTTCTACTTTATTTGTTTAACTTATGGTTTATATAAATAGGACATTTTGTGGGATGTGTGAATATTTTTTTAATAGTAATATTTATGCTTTCCTGGTACTAAAGTGTGAACATTTTTTCTTATTAATTATTATATTTGTGTTTATATTATTTTTGTGACATGGTGGTTGGTAATTTACATTTTTGTTTATTAATAATGATCTTTGTGTTGCTATTATTTTTGGGACATGGTGGTAGGGAATTTACTACGATTGTGTGGAAGTGCATAGTGCAAAAGTATGGGTGATAATAGGAATTCAAGCGTGGGTGAAAATAGGAATTAAAAAATTATTGAATGTGGTCAAGTTTTATGTGGGAGGATGCCTTATTAGGAAAAATAATTAAAAAAAAAAAATCCTATAATTTTATTATTTTAATAATTCTTTTTTGGCTATCAATCATTGCCTCATATCAACAAGATTGTTGAGTCTTACTTTATTTGCCTCAATTTCGATTTATTTGATGAAAATTGCTACTTATATGCACAACCTTTATATGTATACAATCAAACGCTTCTTATTGTATATACTCACTCACTGACATGAGGAAATACAACATCTCATACAAAAAAATTGCATGAGTGACAAAAGGAAATAAAACATCTCATACAAACAAATTGTCTTAGTGACACAAGGAAATACAACATCTCATACAAACAAATCCTCTGCACAAATGGCTCTCTGCACACAAAAACCCATACAATGAGCTCTTTTGCATAGATGACTCTCCCGAAACAACTCCTTCCCACAAATAGCTCTTTAGACAACCATGTGAATAGTTGGAATGCAACCATGGGAATATTTGGAATGCAAAATTACACATCATGAATGCATTAAAACTCCATAATTGTTTTCTCATTTAGTGGTCCATTATCTTGATTTATAGCAAACACATTTCATAATTTTTTTTTTTTAAATAGATTACAATTGGCTTGTCTTTTCTCTGCAAATGGATCATAATTTTTTGGACACAATTTATCAATGTTTCCCCCCTCCAGGCTCGCCAACATAAGGTACCTGCAACATTGAGAAACACACTATCATTGTCAGAGAATTCACATAAGGAATGGTCACTCACATTTTTTTTTTAAGTTAATTGTCATGCAGTAACAAATACCAAAATAAAAATTCCCTCTATGAGGGGAATCATGTTCCATCAAAGTTATCTAAGGCAATTGAAAATTACAAAAAAGACTTTTAGGAAATTAGAAAATTGATTTTGAATTTTCCAAAAATAGAAATCTTGAACATTTTCATGAAACTTTAGTAAGTAAAAAATAGAAAGATTAGGCATTTTCTTGAAGCTTTAGTTAAAATCGCAAAACATGACAATATAATGCAAAGTCAGTGCACTTTGACCCAATGGATAATGTTATACTCCATGTAGCCACATACTAATAAATACTGAGAAAAGTTGATAATTTAAGAATATTTTTAAAAATTTCATGAAAGTTATGTCCTTATTATCCAAATAAAAATTATTTATAATTAAATAAAAAATTTAGAAAGCCTATTAAAAAATAAACACTGTGCATTTACTATACACTATTATTAATATAATTATTCGCTACATCAATTATATTATTAATATTATTTTATCCAATTTTAATTAAAATTTTAGACATCCTATTCCAAAATAAACACTCTGAATTTACTATACACTATTATTAATATAATTATATCACTACATCAATTATATTATTTTTATTTTTATTATTATACTAGCCTCTAGAATGACCTGGGTCTTGGACTAGGGTCTGAGATTCCTCTATAACCGAACCGGGTCAAAAGTTCATGTAATAAAAGTTAATAAAGGAAAAATAAAACCACAGTTAAGGGACACTTATTCCAAGTTGAATGTTGGGCATATACATGCTGGTGGGAATCACTGGATATGTGTTTATGGATAAGGAAAATCAACAAAGGCAATGGCTAACGTATTAAAGAGTAAAAAATCATTTTTGTCACATTTATTTATGAAAATAAAGGAAATTAGGAGGAAAGGAAGGTAAAAGGTCACAGGTTACATGTGCGGAGGAAATGAATGAAAATAATGGAAACTGAAGAAAATAGAGGCATCGGTGATAAAAAAGGCTCATGAGGATTAGTAGCTACCTATTGTCAGTTCAGTTTTGGAGCTCTCTCATTATTCTCTCTCTCACACTCTTGGATACTTAGGGTGTTCTCGGAGCATTTCATCCTTGAGCCGAGAAAGAGGAAAGTAAGGAAAGGAAGGACAAGGAAATAAAAGGAAAACCAGGATCAAGCAAGGAAGAGCGAGATCTAGTAGCTTAAACATGAATACTTGTAGGTAACATATTGCATGTGTAATTTCCTAACTGGTTTGGAAATGCATGGCTTATGCATGTTGGTATTTTGTCCTCTTATTGTTGGTGGCATGGTTTTGTCAGGTTTTGACAATAGTTTTCAATGTAGAAATTATACAAAAAATATGTATACCAATGGATTCAATCTAATCATTCAATATACTAGAGCAAGATATTGAACCCTTCTACTAATTAATTATGGAAAATAAACATGATTGCACAATCACACCAAGTAAAATAAAGAAGAAAATCAATCCACAACACAGATATTTTTCCTGAGGAAAGCTTGATGCTCAAAACCCCTCTATCTGTATTGTATAATGAACCAAGGAATCATGAAACAATAAAATGCACTCTTCTCACAAGAGTCTGTTGCACTATCATGACTGTCTCACACTGATCCATACAAAATCGAGCTAGTACTTAGCCAATTCTCAGCCTCTCTTCAACCTGCCTTACTCACGCAATTCACATGGAATGCAATCCCTATTCTTTAGGAATTTTAGCCTTCCCTGACTATACAAACATCATGGGAAATCCTATGGTGTTTTAACTACATTTGGAAAGTTTTCTAAAAATACAACTGATATTTAACTTCCCTTTAACCTCTGTCTCAACTGGGTCTTCATCAGAATTGACATGCATGCAGCTATTCATTGTCAATCATTAGTCACTTAACATCATTACATGTGAATTAAATCTGATTTAATTCACTTGATCTCTCACTATTTCAACAATCAGTTACAACTAATTAAATTGATTTTAACTCACTTAATTGAGTTAACTGATTTCTCATACATTAAACTAATACACTAACTACATCTTGTTGAACCCTTAGTTAAACTGAGAGGGGGGGTGAATCAGTTTAACACATACATGGACTTTTAAAACTTTTCTTTTAAATCTTATTTACACCTTCATTTCATGGTCAACTTAATATGTGAGCAACAAGTATTACTATCAAACAGATTTATTAATGTAATAGCAGATTGAATATGAGAGCAGCAAGTATTAAGTAGATGAGATAAATCACATCAACACATAAACATCATGCACAGAGACACCAGATATAAGTGGAAACCCATAAAGGGAGAAAACCACATCTTATTATTGTTGTGATGCTAAGGCAAGCTCCCACTCCCTCTCACCACTGTTTTCTGCAGGCACCAACCTACAAGAGGCTCTATCCTCAATTCTGCAAGCTACAACTTGCAAGGAAGCTCCAACTCCCATCAATTTTCCGTAGGCACCAACCTACAGGAGGCTCCAACCTCAGTCAGCTACAACCGACATTTTATCAAGCTACAACTTGATGTGGAAGCACCAACTCCCATCTATTTTCTGCAGGCACCAACCTACAGGAGGCTCCTACCTCAGTCAGCTACAATTGACATCTATCAAGCTACAACTTGATAGGGAAGCTCCAACTTCCTAATTCTTTCAAAAGAAAAACACTTGCTGATTTACCTTGGATATCAACTCTGTTCTGTACTTTCTCTTCTGCTGTTCATAAACTCTTATATCAGACCTGCATCATATCTGCTCAACCCTTCCTTCTTCTCTTCTTTTCTCCTCAATTCTTCATACTCAACATTCTCTATATTCACACTCTCTGACCTCTTGCAGCTTTCTTATTTTCTTCAACTATCTTCAATTCTGCTGCACACTCTCTCCTCTTCTCATTCTGTTTTCATCAATCTCTCCTCTTGGATATTACCCCATTTTATACAAGATAGCTTCATGACTATTTGTATTCTACTGGGAATTCGAAATGGACAGTCATGTCTCTTTGCCTTCTGCCTTCTCATCTCTTTTCAGCTTACTCAGAAAAATGTAACTATAGGTGCTTATTTTAATATTACAGTGGAATATTTGCTCTCTTCCAGAGACTTGCCAATGCATCACAAACAATAAAAACAATTAAAACATTTACATTCGAATTACAATGTGAACTCCAGCTCACTCATTTTGTCTCTTGGCTTGCTGCGCATTTGTCTTTTCTCTAACTGTCTCTTTGTCCCTTTCTCTTCTCTGTATGCCTTTCTGTTTATGGCTGCTGCGTAACTCCCGAATTTATGAACTGCATTTTTATTTTATTTTTATACCAGCGCTTTATATATAAATGAATCTGCTGACTGTAATTCAACCCTTTACACGCAGCAAGTGTCTTGTTGATGTGGCGAGTTCCGCAGGCTGGAACATACATATATTACAATTGTATTACATTAATAATCGCCCTCCCGTTAAGCTGAGGCCCGTGGGTCTACAGACCACGCGGCATGTTTTAATACAACCGCAACCATGTTTTATATATGTCACAGCAATTATTTTATATAAACAATCGCCCTCCACCTTAAGCCTTTGGTCTTATATTACAATCCAATAAATCAAATCATAGCCTCTAATATATGAAGGGGTCTGGCCCCACATCTCCGTCGGCGGATCGGTGGTGTCAAACAAAACTTGCGATTGCGATTGATCAAATGGACGCGATGACCACATAAAACATGGCTCATAGCGCAATCGGGTTCGAACTTTGAACAAATGAAATCGGGGCACACAGTATAAAAGTTCTGATTGCGATCAGAACACGGATGCGATTTGCACATATTAACTCCCGCATATAACAGGATCGGGTCCGCCACTTCAATCGCAACATATTACACAAGTCGTGCGATCAATCGGAAAGTTTCGATTGCGATTAAGATCCCGGATGCGATTGAACCTATTAAATCCATCGTATAATGCCATCGGGTCCGCCACTTCAATCGCAACATATTACACAAGTCGTGCAATCAATCGGAAAGTTCTGATTGCGATTAAGATCCCGGATGCGATTGAACATATTAAATCCATCGTATAATGCCATCGGGTCCGCCACTTCAATAGCAACATATTACACAAGTCGTGCGATCAATCGGAAATTTCCGATTGCGATTAAGACCCCGGATGCGATTGAACCTATTAAATCCATTGTATAATGCCATCGGGTCCGCCACTTCAATCGCAACCGCAAGTCTTTTAATATGTGTTGCGATTGGGCACTGTTCATTGTATTTTGCTGATGCGATTAGAAAAGGACTTCAAACAAGTTTGAATTACAATTCATACCTCCATCGGGTCCGGACTTCCAATCGCAATCGCAACTCATATGTTCTCCGATGCGATTGACCAATGCCGATGCGATTTGACCATAACTCAAATATGTATTATCCCCCGTTTATCCACCCATCGGGTCCGGGCTTCAATCGCAATCGCAACTCTCAGTTGGTTGCATGTTCCGCTGCCCTTGCGATCTCCGATTGCTATTGGGGAGGGGTCCCACTTTATCAAACTTTGTTTTATGCACTCCATAATATAAATGCCTTGGACCTTTGTTTATGTGATGCACTGCACATATATGTTTATATATATTTTTGCCGCTGGAGTGAAGCGATTCCCGGAATAAGTTTGTGTTATATTATATGTATAACGCCGGTTGGAGTGTGCGATTCCCGGAATATGGTTTTGTATTATATGCATTGTATTGCCGCTGGAGTTAAGCGATTCCCGGAATAAGTTTGTGTTATATTATATGTATAACGGCGGTTGGAGTGTGCGATTCCCGGAATTATGCATATGAATGTCTCTGCCGGCTTGGGCGATTCTCGGAATTTTATAACGGCTCTGCCTCTGCCTCTACTGCTCCTGTCGCTTTGCCTCTGCCTCTACTTCTTTTTGCTGCCCTGCCTCTGTTCTTCGCTGTGCCTCTACCTGTTTCTGCTTCAACACTGCCTCCTTTGCTGCCTTTGTTACTTCTTTGTCTCTTCCTTTCTGCTATATCTGTTGTCTTAGTTTCTTTGTGCTCATTTCTCTATTGCGTATATAGAATCCACTCCACCTGTTATACTTGTAGCACATCCTATGAGGCTCCGATCTTCTACGCCTTAAATTCAACAGTTCTTTTCCTCAACTTCGAACTCCGCTACGTTACCAAAGTTCTGTTCCTCATCTTGATTTAATTCTGCAGAATGAATTGATGTATTCTCCCCAATAATGCTTCACAGTCTTCCCACTAGAATAATTGTTCCTCATCACTCTGTCTCATTCCTCAGCTACTTGTCTTATGCTCTCTTTGTTTCATCTGCTCCTTGACTGATGCTACTCCTTAATTCTCCTTTTGCTGCCTTAGGTGTTCTTCCTTTTCCATCTCCTTTGCCTTGTTGCTGCCTCAGGTGTTCTTCCTTTGCCATCTCCTTTGCCATCAATGACAACATTTCCAACAGTCTCCCCCTTTGGCATTGATGGCAACTCACTTTCTCTGTTTTCTTTCTCTTTCTCTGTTTGCTTTCTCTTTCTCTTGTTGCTTTCTCTTCCTCCTACTATTCGTTCTTCCTCCCCCTTTGACATCAATGGCAAAGGATGACTCATCATCCCTCTGTATGGGTTCTGTCGTTGTATTTCCTTTCTCTGAGTTGTGTTTAGGCATTCTTCTTCTGACTTTGTACCATGCTGCTCTATACTGGTGTACAATATTTGTTGAGAGAACACTTTTGAGAATATTTTAACTTGTATATACACATTAATTCGATATCATTCCAAAGTAATGACAGCTATAATTAGACTTGTATAATAAGAGATGCATCATTGGATCAAGACTTAAAGATTGTGAATGCTCCGAGTGACATATCAGGCTTGCTTCAACTATACTTTGGTCTATATCTGATGTAGTGTGCCAATATATTTCTGTTGAGGAAGATTGCACATGGAATATGTCTTCTTCTGCAATAGACATCTGTAGTCAAAATCTATTCCGTTGTGATGATGCCAATATATCTTCTATTTCTGTGGTTCACCTATACTGCCTATTGTTGGTAATCTGTGCTAAACTGCTGACAAGGATAATACACTTAAAGACTGAAAGGTCCTTGTTGTTATTGTAAATAAATGAATCACACCAGAGCTTACAGCTTATTGTGAGGATAGGCAATATCTTTCAATATAAGAGACTAATGACTTTCACTGCTTACACACTCTTCCAAAACAACCCCTGCAAATTCTTTGTGCTTGAGGTTCTTTTGCCATAGTTCTTTGATCTTGAGGACCTGTATCATATTGTTGTTCCATGATAACTCTTGATATCTATTGATAGATATGCGACCTGTACCTAGTACCAATTGATATTACCTTGATAAACCATGCAGAGATTTCATTTTATCTTGCACATGAACCCATAGTTTCCACTATTGATCTTCCCACTGTTCACACCAGCAATCATCAATATACTAAATCTGATCTTGGCATCATTAACCTGCTACTTATTTTTTCATCCTGATTTGAAAGAATGTCACTGCATTTTATTTTCTATGACAGTTCCAGAATCACTGCTGCTTTATACACTGCTTTATATACCAATTCAACTGTTACCATGGCTTCTTGATGCCTTTTTAATAATCGCAACCAGACTTCATAACAAACCTTTGAAGATTTGAATATACCACTCGATTTATAGTTCGCCGCCCGACCTTGTATTAATACTCCATGCTTTGAAAAACAAATTTTATAATAAGACTTTCGGACTGGCCCACCTATGCACCGTACCTCCTCTATCTTCCGCGCACTTTTATTAAACTTCGCGTATCTTCATCGAATAGTCACCGCCGGATGTCCCCTTTTCAAATCAACAGTCCTGAGAAATTCCGCTCGGTGTCCCGGTACTGACGTTAACTTGCGAAATCGCAGGTTAAACGGTGGCTTCCAATACCACCTATGCCACGTGTCAACAATCTTATGGAATCGCTAGCCCTCTAGATAATACTGCCTCCGTACCAAAAGTGGTGCGAAATAATCCGGAAACCATAAGTGGTTTTGCTACAGTGTTTCACCAAGGTTCTGGTCTTCTTTATTAAATAGTCGTTTTTCAGTATATTATAATGAGTCGAACCCACTCACGAAGGTTTCGCTCCACCATTCACATTGCGCATTTGACTATGGTTCCGCTTCACCATTCACAACCCTTGCACCATACATAACCTTTGCCGATTTCCACCATACATAACACGGTTTCGATTATTCTTATGCAGAAGTTTCTTATGCATTTCTTATAAATATTCTGCTACAGGGTCTCATTCATACGGAATTCTCGTCACAGGATTTAACTAGTCAAATGCCTTTGCTGCCTCTGTTCTCCTTCTAACAATTTTGCTGGCTATTGTGAGTTTCAGATGGTCTTCTTCTTCCATAGATCTCTATTAGAGAAACTTCCTTTCTCTTACTGATCTCATAGCTGTTATCATTCCAAGGAGATCTTCTTAGACTACTTTCATGGGGTAAATATATGAACTGCTCTCCCCCTGGGATGTTGCTTCATATTTGTCACTGGATGGATTTTTGCTTTGCTTCCTAGAGAAGCTCCCCCTAAGACTATGGCGGATTTATTATGTTATTGAGATGATAGGCTCCCCTTTTCTCTTTTCTTTCCATACTCTATTGGGGTTCATCATAATGTCTGCACTCCTTTCTGATTCATAGTTTTGTTTGATTGGATTGGATTTCATCATATGTCTGGAGTTCTTTAATATATATGGCAGTTTACAGTCTTTAGCTTTGTGACCACGCTTGAGGCATACATAACATCTTATTTGACCAAGGTGCATTTGAGCTGATGTATAATATTTCATTCCCCTTTTTGAACATAATTTGCAATCAACATATTTATGTCCAAATTCATTGCATGCATAACAGTAGCCATGGAAATGATTTGTATACCTGGTGGAAGATTGTCTTTTCCCTTTGCTTGCTTGAGGGGTTCTTCTCTTTTGCTGCATCTTTTGCTGGTTGGAGTTGATAGACCTTCTCTTACATTGTGCTACATTATGTCCTGGTTTATGACAAGAGAAACATGTGCTATTTTTCATAGGAGGAAAGAACCTCCTTTGACAACTTCCAAATTTATTCACTTCATCCTTAGGAGCATGTGAGCCTTTAGTAGCTGATTGTTTCATCCCTTCATTCTTTGTCTTCTCATGTTGTTGCTTGGTTATGTTTGTTTCTTTACAAATCTTGTTCTCGCTGGCCTCTTCTTCAGTGGGAATCTTCTGAGCTGCTTCATCTTCCTTTGCTGCCTTTACAAAAATGACATTCCTTTTATCTTCAATCTTGGACTTGCTGGTTTCCCCTTCATATCCTATCCCAGCCTTTATGTGAGGTGGTCTTTGAGCATTGAGAATTTGGTCCAAATATCTAGAGCTTTTCATTAGAGGTGTATTCATTAGTAGTTCTCTTTGGGCTTTTTCTAAGTTCTTTCTTAGGCTCATCACTTCTTCTTCCAATCTTTCACATTCCTGACTTTTCTTTCTCATTTGTTGCAGCAGAGTGTCTTCTATCTTCCTTGCTTCTTCAAGGTGTGTCTTCAGGCCAACAATTTCTTTCTTATCTTCAAATTCTCTCTCATCACATATTTTCATCATTGTCTTAAGGTCTTTGTTTTCATTCTTCAATCTTTCTATTTCAGTCAAAGCAATGTCAAGTTTGGCCCTTTCTTCAGCTGCAATTTCTTCATGGTTCTTACTACCATTCACACTAGCAGGTACTTCATTTGATTGAGAATATTCTTTTTGACATGAATTTCTCTTCTTCTTAATTCTCTTATCCTTCTTGTCAGTGCAGTCCTTAGTGTCTACTCCATGTATGAAGTGCAGTCTATCCCAGATTTCTTTTGCAGAGGTTAAATCCATTATCAACTCAAGGTCCTTGTTATGAAGATTGTCATATATCACACATTTTGCCTTAGCATTCCTCTGTTGTTCTTTCACCGTGGGTGAGTCTGTGCAGTAACCATCACAAACAAGCTTCCATACCTCTGGATCATCAGCCATAAATCC
Source organism: Pinus albicaulis (assembly GCA_034641835.2). NCBI lineage: Eukaryota > Viridiplantae > Streptophyta > Pinopsida > Pinales > Pinaceae > Pinus > Pinus albicaulis. Next base: position 1,492,287,906 of record CM076579.1, read on the forward strand.
TGTCTTAACCTTATCTCTCCATTCAGGAAAGTTAGTTGTATTTAGCACAGGTACATTTTGATAGTCCATGACTCAACCAGATATCCTTCAAGCTATTAAGCTTACACCAAAGGAACTGGCTCTGATACCAATTGTTGAACCCTTAGTTAAACTGAGAGGGGGGGGTGAATCAGTTTAACACATACATGGACTTTTAAAACTTTTCCTTTAAATCTTATTTACACCTTCATTTCATGGTCAACTTAATATGTGAGCAACAAGTATTACTATCAAACAGATTTGTTAATGTAATAGCAGATTGAATATGAGAGCAGCAAGTATTAAGCAGATGAGATAAATCATATCAACACATAAACATCATGCACAGAGACACCAGATATAAGTGGAAACCCATAAAGGGAGAAAACCACATCTTATTATTGTTGTGATGCAAAGGCAAGCTCCAACTCCCTCTCACCACTGATTTTCTGTAGGCACCAACCTACAGGAGGCTCCAACCTCAATTCTGCAAGCTAAAACTTGCAAGGAAGCTCCAACTCCCATCAATTTTCTGCAGGCACCAACCTACAGGAGGCTCCAACCTCAGTCAGCTACAACTGACATTTTATCAAGCTACAACTTGATGTGGAAGCACCAACTCCCATCTATTTTCTGTAGGCACCAACCTACAGGAGACTCCTACCTCAGTCAGCTACAACTGACATCTATCAAGCTACAACTTGATAGGGAAGCTCCAAATTCCTTATTTTTTCAAAAGAAAAACACTTGCTGATTTACCTTGGATATCAGCTCTGTTCTGTACTTTCTCTTTTGCTGTTCATCAACTCTTATATCAGACCTACATCATATCTGCTCAGCCCTTCCTTCTTCTCTTCTTTTCTCCTCAATTCTTCATACTCAGCATTCTCTATATTCACACTCTCTGACCTCTTGCAGCTTTCTTATTTTCTTCAACTATCTTCAATTCTGCTGCACACTCTCTCCTCTTCTCATTCTGTTTTCATCAAAATCACTCCTCTTGGATATTACCCCCTTTTATACAAGATAGCTTCATGACTATTTGTATTCTACTGGGAATTCGAAATGGACAGTCATGTCTCTTTGCCTTCTGCCTTCTCATCTCTTTTCAGCTTACTCAGAAAAATATAACTGTAGGTGCTTATTTTAATATTACAGTGGGATATTTCCTCTCTTCCGGAGACTTGCCAATGCATCACAAACAATAAAAACAATTAAAACATTTACATTCGAATTACAATGTGAACTCCAACTCACTCATTTTGTCTCTTGGCTTGCTGCGCATTTTTCTTTTCTCTAACTGTCTCTTTGTTCCTTTCTCTTCTCTGTATGCCTTTCTGTTTATGGCTGCTGCGTAACTCCTGAATTTATGAACTGCATTTTTATTTTATTTTTATACCAGCGCTTTATATATAAATGAATCTGCTGACTGTAATTCAATCCTTTACACGCAACAAGTGTCTTGTTGATGTGGCGAGTTCCGCAGACCGGAACATACATATATTACAATTGTATTACATTAATAATCGCCCTCCCGTTAAGCTGAGGCCCGTGGGTCTACAGACCACGCGGCATGTTTTAATACAACCGCAACCATGTTTTATATATCTCACATCAATTATTTTATATAAACAATCGCCCTCCACCTTAAGCCTTTGGTCTTATATTACAATCCAATAAATCAAATCACAGCCTCTAATATATGAAGGGGTCCGGCCCCACATCTCCGTCGGCGGATCGGTGGTGTCAAACAAAACTTGCGATTGCGATTGATCAAATGGACACGATGACCACATAAAACATGGCTCATAGCGCAATCGGGTCCGAACTTTGAACAAATGCAATCGGGGCACACAGTATAAAAGTTCCGATTGCGATCAGAACACGGATGCAATTTGCACATATTAACTCCCGCATATAACAGGATCGGGTCCGCCACTTCAATCGCAACATATTACACAAGTCGTGTGATCAATCGGAAAGTTCCGATTGTGATTAAGATCTCGGATGTGATTGAACCTATTAAATCCATCGTATAATGCCATCGGGTCCGCCACTTCAATCGCAATATATTACACAAGTCGTGCGATCAATCGGAAAGTTCCGATTGCTATTAAGATCCCGGATGCGATTGAAACTATTAAATCCATCGTATAATTCCATCGGGTCCACCACTTCAATCGCAACATATTACACAAGTCGTGCGATCAATCGGAAAGTTCCGATTGCGATTAAGACCCCGGATGCGATTGAACCTATTAAATCCATTGTATAATGCCATCAAGTCCGCCACTTCAATCGCAATCGCAAGTCTTTTAATATGTGTTGCGACTGGGCACTGTTCATTGTATTTTGCCGATGCGATTGGGAAAGGACTTCAAACAAGTTTGAATTACAATTCATACCTCCATCGGGTCCGGACTTCCAATCGCAATCGCAACTCATATGTTCTCCGATGCGATTGACCAATGCCGATGTGATTTGACCATAACTCAAATATGTATTATCCCTCGTTTATACACCCATCGGGTCCGGGCTTCAATCACAATCGCAACTCTCAGTTGGTTGCATGTTCCGCTGCCCTTGCGATCTCCGATTGCGATTGGGGAGGGGTCCCACCTTATCAAACTTTGTTTTATGCGCTCCATAATATAAATGCCTTGGACCTGTGTTTATGTGATGCACTGCACATATATGTTTATATATATTTTTGCCGCTGGAGTGAAGCGATTCCCGGAATAAGTTTGTGTTATATTATATGTATAACGCCGGTTGGAGTGTGCGATTCCCGGAATATGGTTCTATATTATATGCATTGTATTGCCGCTAGAGTTAAGCGATTCCTGGAATAAGTGTGTTATATTATATGTATAACGCCGGTTGGAGTGTACGATTCCCGGAATTATGCATATGAATGTATCTACCGGCTTGGGCGATTCTCAGAATTTTATAACGGCTCTGCCTCTACCTCTGCTTCTCCTATCGCTCTGCCTCTGCCTCTGATTCTTTTTGCTTCCCTGCCTCTGTTCTTCGCTGTGCCTCTGCCTGTTTCTGCTTCAACACTACCTCCTTTGCTGCCTTTGTTACTTCTTTGTCTCTTCCTTTCTGCTATATCTGTTGTCTTAGTTTCTTTGTGCTCCTTTCTCTATTGCGTATATAGAATCCACTCCACCCGTTATACTTGTAGCACATCCTATGAGGCTCCGATCTTCTACGCCTTCAATTCAACAGTTATTTTCCTCAACTTCGAACTCCGCTACGTTACCAGAGTTCTGTTCCTCATCTTGATTTAATTCTGTAGAATGAATTGATGTATTCTCCCCAATAGTGCTTCACAGTCTTCCCACTAGAATAATTGTTCCTCATCACTCTGTCTCATTCCTCAGCTACTTGTCTTATGCTCTCTTTGTTTCATCTGCTCTTTGACTGATGCTACTCCTTAATTCTCCTTTTTCTGCCTCAGGTGTTCTTCCTTTGCCATCTCCTTTGCCTTGTTGCTGCCTCAGGTGTTCTTCCTTTGCCATCTCCTTTGCCATCAATGACAACATTTCCAACACATCTTCGTATTCTGTCTGAGAATAGCGTGATTTGAGGGGGTGGGACACACTCGACCATAAATAAATAAGGGGTCATATAAAGAAGAATAGAGCCAATTCGAGATCTAGAGCTATCAGTTCCATATCAATAGTTCGCAGCATCCCTTAAGCAACTAGGGTAGCACCAACAATAGATATAGATCCTGTGCTAGTGAACTCGACATTCATTACCTAACTAAGTGTATCACACTCAGTTATCTATTACAATTGATTATGAGATAAGATTACAATTTATGTTTGTCCAATATATTTAAGGGATAAATAAATTTGACACATATTTCTTATAATTTAATTAAGAAATAATTAAATCAAAATCCTTCATGGTAGCCATTTCTGGATGCCATTTTCTAGATGTTTTTTCTGGATGCCAATTTCACTGTTTCTTGTTGCAAATTTCAACATCCACTCTCAACAAGAAAGGAATCAATCTGTCTTGATCTGGTACCTTTGGAATGTTATACATGCAACACTTTTGAAACTGAATAGCCACCAAATAATTGAATCAGTATAATGCATCTTTCATTAGAGTCTTCTGACTTTTGGATCCTACTGCACATGTATACTGGCTCTCTGTGCTGCTGACTTCTGCATCCATGCACTTTGCATTGCTGCTAACTCTAATCTGCACTCCAGTATCTGACATATCTCACTCTGATTTCTATCCTCGTGACATCTAAATGGATCAATCTAACTGATCCTTCTTGCTGCTATTGTAATATTGGCTCCTCATAGCCAGGTTCAATCCATGAGACACACCATCTCAGTAAATCCTGCCCCAATTTCTTCTTGGGATTAATTCTACACATCGCACCACCTCACACTTTGAGGTATAGCTGCATGTACTATGTATGCCCTTCTGGCTCAAAATTTCCACCTCCTGGAGGTCTCTTCTTGAGTATACTCTTCCAATCAATCTCCTCTCTACTTCTCCATGTGTGGCTACTCCAAAACCTTCTGAGACTACTTCTGAGGCTGCATGTTGAGAGATAATTTCTCCCTCTCAACCACCAAGTCATTAACCATTGATTTGATCCTAAAAGCCTTGCATGCGTGCTCAACCTTGAGATAATATAGGTTATTGAATCTTACATCAATATTCTTCACTTGTCCCATGGCTATGTGTTCAAGGAAAAAAATTATTTTTCTAAACATTACTTCCTGACCATGTTCTTCCAATATTGTACAGAGACAAGGTTATTCCTTAGGCCTGGAACATGCAAAACATCTTCTTGTTTGAGATGGGATTCATTCTCCCTCTGAAAGGTGACTGTACCTATGCCAATAGCGCTATACCTCTGATACGATTAAAACAAGTGTTCATAAACAGTGTGAGTGGTTTCACAAACCAACGGTGGTATTCGAATGCATCCAAAGTGGTAAGTGGTAAAAGCTGAAATGAAAGCGATAGACCTCTGGAAGTGACACGTTGCAAAGAAATACCACCTATTTCATGTTAGTTTGAAAGGATAAGGTGTCGAGCTCAATTTTATGCGATAGCCATCCAGTCAAAGGAGGAAAAGATCTAACGATGTTCGCATCAAAAGTTGTGCAGAGGTTAATGAAAGGTGTGGGACCGGTGTCACAGTGTTGAAAAACGCATCTTATGAGTGTGGTTAAACGTTGATCTGGGATCAATGGTACCACGGGGGTACAAACAGCCCGATAGTTAAACCAAGGGGTTGCCTCCGCTGTTGACCTGCCCATTGGGCGTTGACCACAAATTGACAGTTGTCATTCACTATGGTAGCACAAGCTTGATGATGATTTCGTACCAAGGAGTGCCTCCGCAGTGCTGTGAACTAGGATTGGCTTTCCTAAAGCCCAGAAGTACAATCGTCGGATATATGAGCAATTAGATCGACGGTGTAAAAGGTACGTTGAAATAAAGTTGTGGGCCCGCAAATATTTATATGGTTTATTTGGGGTTTAAACCATAGAGTTGAGAATCATAAGTAGAGATGATATTATGCTAGCGCCTGAGTGTTAATCGGAAGTGCCAGCAGTAACGAGGACCATAGATCTGGAGAGATCAACGGTGATGATCACATCGGCGGAAATCAGATCATATAACGTACATCACAAGCGAATGTGATAGCCATTGGATGGATGAGAAAATTTGTGATGTGATGGATAGTGGCGATGCGAAGGGACACATGGTGGCACAACAAAATATCACACATCGACGATGCAAAGTTCATCGCATACCGCGAAATAGCAATGAGATGCGATGCGATGAGAAGATGAGATGCGATGCGATGTGGCAATGCGAAGGGACACATGGTGGCATAGTTCTATATCGCACATCGGCAATGCGAAGTCCATCACATACTGCAAAGTGGCAATGTGACATTATCATCGCATATCGCAATTGGGGCAGGAGAAAAATCGCACAAACACATCAGAACGCCGAAGTGCGAAGTGCAATAAAGAGAGCGGACGCGATGAAGACCAAAGTTGTAACCTAAAGCATTTCAAGTCCGGAAGTATGTGGATCTACTTTTTTAAATTGTTTCGAAGAAGCAAAGGAGGATTATAACGTAAAAAAAAAATGAAAGTATGAATGCGGGTAGAAAGGCTCGGGTAAGGACCCGGCAGAGAGAAAAGGGCAGGGTCAGAAAAAAAAGAAATGAGAATATGGTGGCACTGTTGGAAACACACTAGTTGGGTTGAGTTAGGCCAAAATGACAGTTATGCTGAACTGTGTTGAATGTAATAGCAGAAAATGAAACGACTCTGACAACAACTAAAAAAGACAAATGCACAACGAACCAAGATCTGAAAAGGATGAATTGAAATATATTTGTTATAACCATAAATGTAAATAATTATTTTTATTGTATGTGATGCAAAGGCAAGTCTCCGTAGCCAAAGCTAAACTCCACTGTAACACACAAATGTATACATTTTTTTATATTATTCTAAATGTGCTGGAGAAGAAAATGAGAAGGGGGAAGGCAAAGAGTCATACATTCTCATTTCAAATTCCCTGTGGAATGAAAACAGTTATGAGGTGATCTCTATAAATAATGTTACCAGCATATGCATAAGAAGGGTGAGAGAATGAAGAAAGAAGTGAGAAAGATAAAGAATAATAAGGAGTAGACAGAGAATCTGTGAAGATCCAGAGATAATCTAAGGCATATATGAAGCATGGAGGATAGCAGTGAAGAAGGAATATAATTGAGCTGATATCCAAGTAAATCAGCATGTGTTTTCATAGTAGTGTGAGGAATTTGGTGCTTCCATATCAAGTTGTAGCTTGATAGATGTCCATTTGTATCTGGCTGAGGTAGGAGCCTCCTGTAGGTTGTAGCATGTAGAAAATAGAAGGGATTTGGAGCTTCCTTGCAAGTTTTAGCTTGCATAATTGAGGTAGTAGCCTCTTGTAGGTTGGAGCCTACAGAAAATCAGTGGCGAGAGGGAGTTGGAGCTTGCCTTTGCATCACAATAATAATAAGATGTGGTTTTCTCCCTTATGGGTTTCCACTTATATTTTTTGTCTATGTGCATGATGATTATGTGTTTATATTCTATATTTAACCTGCTTAATACCTACTGCTCACTTATTAAGATTGTTGTTCCATTGTATATTAATTTTATCACAAAATGAAGATGTAAATAAGTGTAAAAGAAAGTTTTACAAGACCATGACTACATTAAATTGATTCACCCCCCCCCCCTCTCCGTTTAACCAAGGCTTTAAAAATTGGTATCAGAGCAAGTTCCTTCTATAACAGTTTAACAACTAGAAGGAGATCCTAGGTCCCCAAGATGGCTAGTCTAGAAGGATGCTCAACAGATAAAGCCCCCTTGTTCACTGGTACAAATTATGCCTTCTAGAAAATAAGAATTAGGACGTACATAATGTCTCTAGGAATATAATTTTAGGCTGCTGTGGATTTTGGATATGCCCCGAAGGATTCTGACTCAGAGAAAGAAGCCAAACAAGATTTTATAGCTAATGCCAAAGCCATGAATGCTCTCTTAAGTGGTCTGTGTGAGGAAGAATTTATCAAAGTAGTGCACAACAAGACTGCCAAAGAAATATGGGATACATTAGAAAGTATCCATGAGGGAGATAAAAAGGTGAAGATGGCCAAACTACAAGTCTATCGAGCCCAATTTGAAAATATAAAAATGAATGAAGAAGAAGATGTTTCCAGCTTCTTCTTAAAGGTTGCAGAAATTGTGAATAATATGAAAGCTCTAGCAGAAACCATTAGAGAATGTGTAGTTGTTCAAAATATATTGAGATCTTTACTATCCAGTTTTAATCCCAAGGTTTCTGCCATAGAAGAAACGGCTGATTGGGAAACATTGACCAGGAACCAGTTACTTGGAAACTTAATAGCCTATGAGGTGACCACAGAGGAATTCAAATTTGAGGGAGGTAGCCTTTAAGGCTGAGAAGAGCAAAGAAGAAAAGGAAGATACATGCTCCTTCTCTGATGAAGAAGAGGCCAAATTTGTCAGAAGATTGGATAGAGGCTCAGGTAAGTATAAAGGTAAACTTCCATTTAAATGCTTTAACTATGGAAGAGTTGGGCACTATGCATCTAAGTGTCCTCATAAGAAAACAAAGAATCAGACTCAAGAGACAGAGAAAACCAAAACAAATAACTAGAAGAAAGGGAAGAGGTTCAATAGAATATCATTTTATGCTTAGCAAGACAGCAGTGCATCTGAAAACTTAGTTGAATCCTCAAAAGAATAAGGAACCTATAAATTTGTGTTGATGGCCAAAGAAGAATCATAAGGATTCCTTTTAGAAGAGGAGGAAGAATGTGAGGTAGATCTTGAGGGGGAACTAAGAAGTGCCCTGGAGGAAATTGACAGACTTAAACTCAAGTGCAAAAAACAGAAAGACATTCTCCTCAAATGTGTAAAAGAGGAACCAAATTCAGAAGAATTCATTCAATTGAAAGTAGAACTTGAAGAAGCTAAGAATGTGGAATACATTCTGCTAAAGAAAATTAAAGATAAACATCAGGAGCAAGAGAAATTGGAAGAAGAAGTGGTATGTCTGAGAGAGAAACTAGAAAACACCCAAAAGGAATTGTCAGTCAAAACTCCTCAAACGACAAGCACTGAACAACTAGACAAGATTCTAAATTCTCAAAGGTCTCCTCTCATAAAGGCTGGGATAGAATATGAAGGAGAAACCAATAAGTCCAAGGTAGAAGATAACAAGAATATCATTTTTGTAAAAGTTGTAAAGGATAATGAAGCAGCTCAAAAAGGAACCACAGAAGCAAAAGACAACAAGAACTTGATGTGTGATGAAACAAATAGAAACAAGAATCAACATCAAGAGACAAAGAATGAGAGGAAGAAGCAAGTAGGTGCAAAAATCTTAATTGTTCCCGAAGATCAATTGAACAAGTTCGGAAGATCTCAAAGGAGATTCCTTCCTCCTATGAGAAATGTCACTTGTTTTTCCTGCCACAAACTGGGACATATTGCTACATATTGTTAAACAAAGATAATCAATTTCAACCAGCAAAGGATGAAAAAATTTAAAATACTACCTAAAGCAAACAAATGGAGAAGACAACCCTTCACCAGATACACTAATCGTTTCCATGGGTATTGTTTTTGTTGTAAGGGGTTCGGCCATAAAGCCATGGAGTGCAGAACATATGGACAAAGAATGATGTTCAAAACCCCAAGGAGGTTTATGAACAATGGAGAGTTCACTCATACATAATATCATTTTAAAAATATAATCAAATGCTTTGTATGCCATAAAATCAGACAAATGTGTTGCAAATGTCCTCTCAAAGAATATGGTCCATATTCTCAGAAAAGGTGCCAAAAAAATAGTTGCCTACAGTGGAAAAAGAAGTTGAATAAGTGTGACCTAGCTCTAATAGCTCAAGGTCAGAAAAGTCAATGGTATATGGACAGTGGATTCTCAAAGCATATGACTGCAGATCGAAGCAATTTTGTAACCTTTGATGAAAAGAAATTTTGAAATGTAACCTTTGGCAATGATAAAGAAAAGAAAATCAAAGGAAAAGGCTTAGTCAGTCTGAATAATGGAAGAGAAAGGCTCAAGATGTACTATTTTTGGATGGGCTGAATGCCAATCTGCTAAGTGTCAGTCAAATGTGTGATAAAGGCTGTGAGGTCCTTTTCAGAGCCCAAGATTGTGAGGTAAGATCAAGCACCACAGCAAAGACCTTGATCAAATGTGTTAGAACATAAAGTAATGTCTATATAGTGGAAGAAGATAATGAAGCATGGCACATAAGCAAACTTGATGAATCAGGGTTATGGCATAGAAGACTGGGTCACCTAAACTTTGACCACATCATCAGTCTGAGCAAGAAGAACACAGTCAGAGATATGCCAACAATAAAGAAGCCTTCAAATACCATATGTAAACCCTGTAAACTGGGCAAGCATACTTGCACATCCTTCAAGACCAAAGAGATATTATACACAAGTATGCCTCTTTAGCTTGTACACATGGACCTGTGTGGACCTTCAAGAACTAAAGCACCAAGCGGAGAATCTTATTTCATGCTGATAATAGATTATTTTTCCAGATTGAAGGGGGTGGCATTTCTCAAATATAAATATGAAGCACTTGAGAAATTCAAGATATTCAAGGCATTGGCAGAAAATCAAACAAGATGTAAGCTAAAGTGCATCAGATCATACAAAGGAGGTGAATTCACAGACTATGATTTTGTAGACCTATGCAATGAGCATGGGATAAAACAATAGTTTACAATTGCATTTACACCTCAATAGAATGGACTGGCAGAGAAGAAAAACAGGTCAGTACAACGGATTGCCAGAGCTATGATGCAAGAAAGTAACATTCCCCAAACCTACTGGGCAGAAGCAATACACACACCTTTTCACATTCTCAACAAATCTCATCTAAGACCAAATTCTGACAAGACTCCTTACGAATTATGGCATGGTAAACCAACTTCAATCAAGAACTTCAGAGTCTTTGGAAGAAAGTGCTTCATAAAAAATAATGATGAAAAACTGGGGAAATTTGATGGAAGAGCTGATGAAGGAATATTTTTAGGATATGCATCCAAGATTAAGGGTTACAGGTGCTACAACAAAATACTGCACAAAATTGTGGAAAGCATTGATGTAAGATTTGACAAAGATCTACCAAATAGAACAAGAAGCACAAGATGTAACAATCCTCCAGATGATCATGAAGACGAGAACCAAGATAATGATGAAATGAGCAAGACAATATAAGATACTGAATTAAACTCAAAAGGTCCCTCAAGACACACTCAAAAGAACCATCTAGAAGATCAAATCATTGGGGACAAGAGTGTGGGAGTCCAGACAAGAAGACAACTTGTTGAACAGACATAAGAAGTATACCTAGCCATGCTATCTCAAATAGAGCCAAAGAAGTTCGAATAAGCCAGCAAAGAAAAAAACTAGGTAAATACTATGAACGAAGAACTAGACCAAATTGAGAAGAACGATACCTGGGAATTAATTCCAGGACCCACTGGGAAAAATTTCATTGGCACAAAATGGATATTCAAGAATAAGATGAATGAACAAGGGCAAGTAAACAGAAATAAAGCCAGACTTGTATGCAAAGGATATTCACAAATTGAAGGACTTGATTATGATGAAACCTTTTCCACTGTATCCAAGATGGAAGTAATCAGAATGTTTTTGGCCTTTGCATGCTATCATGATTTCAAGATATATCAAATGGATGTGAAGTCTACCTTCCTTAATGGAGATTTAGAGGAAGAATTCTACATGGAACAACCCGAAGGATTCTCCTTAACATATAAACATGACTATGTGTGCAGATTAAAGAAAGCCTTATATGAGTTGAAACAAGCTCCTCGTGCAAGGTATTCAAGGCTGGACAAATGCTTGCAAAAACAAGGTTTTAAGAAAGGAGGAGTAGACAAAAATTTGTACATAAAGGCTAATGAAAATGAACTCCTAATTGTAGTAGTATATGTAGATGATATCATGTTTGGTAGCAACAAAGATGAGTTAACAAAAGGATTTGTTGAAGAAATGAAATCAAAATTTGAGATGTCTATGATTGGAGATCTCACCTTCTATTTAGGACTTCAAATTCAAAAAAAGAACACAAGAACATTCATGTCACAAGAAAAATACTTAAGAGAGATGTTAAAAAGGTTCCAAATGAAAGACTGCAAACCTGTGACAACTCCCATGATCACTGGATGCAAACTATGTGCTAATGATGGATATGGAAATATAGATCAAAGACTTTACAGATCCATGATAGGAAGTCTGCTATACCTAACTACTTCTAGACCAGACATTATGTTGGCAGTAGGACTTGTGGCAAGATATCAAGCAACACCAAAACAAAAGCACTTACTTGCAATCAAGATAATATTTAGATATCTACAAAGAACTGCACACTATGGCCTATGGTATTCAAAAGGAAAAAGTTTCAAATTGACAACATACACAGCTGCAAATTGGGCTAGCTATGTGGATGATAGGAAAAGCACAAGTGGAGGTGCATTCTATTTGGGAAAGATTCTGGTGGCATGGCTAAGCAAGAAGCAAACTTCTATCTCTCTATCTACAGTGGAAGCAGAATACATAGCAGCAATTTCATGTTGCACACAAGTAATGTGGATGAAATGAACTCTCCAAAACATGAAGATAAGCATTGATGAACCTATTTCTATCAAATGTGAAAATACAAGTGCAATAAGTATATCAAAAAATCCTGTACTTCATTAAAAAACAAAGCACATCCCAATAAAGTACCACTTCCTCAGAGAACAAGTAGCACAGAAATTAGTGAAGTTGGAATATGTGCCAACTAAGGAACAAACAGCAGAAATATTCACAAAACATCTTGCTAAAGAACCATTCAAATATCTAAGAGACAAGCTAGGGGTAGTGTCTACAAATGTTACTCTCTAACATGATCAGAAATCAAAAAAAGGGGGGGGGGGCTGCATACAAGAAACAGGATCAGTACAGAAGGCAAGTGATAGTCAATCTCAGTCAAGAAAGCATCATTCCAGGGGGAGAGCAGTCAATAAAATTGTCACAAAAGAGCTAGAGAAATGGAGCAGTTCATGGAACAGGTCATCAAGATCAGAGTATTATGAAAAGATAGAGACCACACTGAGAAAAGTGAAACCCTATGCCATTGATGTCAAAGGGGGAGGAAAAGCAAGCAAAAGAAGAAAGGGTCTTTGGAAAAGCAAGCAGAGGAAGTCCTGGAGGAAGCATTGGAGGATTGCCATCAATGCCAAAGGGGGAGACTATTGGAAATATTGTCATTGATGGCAAAGGAGCACAAAGGAGCAGCACCAAGACAAGGGAGCAGACCAGATTTAGATGGAATTTTTGTAGAGAAAGAAAGTAAAGTGGCAGAGGCTACAAGAGGAGGGTTTAGACAGGAAGAAGTTTTTTTGAACAGTTAGGGTTTTGTTCTGTAAGCCTACAAGAAAATTAGACAAAAAGGCCACTGATTAGAATATCAGGCTAGAAAAGAACTCCTATGTAAATATTTACTGTTAATACAGAGACCAGGTTCCAAATTCATTGATTGAATGCTTGATTCAGTTTTAACTCAAGTAAATATCAGGGTTGGGCACAATATATATGTATGCAGATGAATCAGGAAAATTCAAAGGAAAGTTATGAGACTGTGTGTTTAAGAAGTGTAACATTCAATGAAATAGTGGAAGAAGCAGAAATATCTGGTTATCGGCATAACTTAGGGAACAGTGGAGAGGAATGAAATGAGAGCACAATAATCATTGGATCTGAAGGATCAATGAATGAAATCGAAAGGAAAAATGCAGAATTTATGAAGAAATGAGTGGATACGATTGAAACAAGTGTTCGTAAACAGTGTGAGTGGTTTTACGAACCGCCGGTGGTATTCGCGTGCATCCAAAGTGGTAAGTGGTAAAGGCTAAAATGAATGTGATAGACCTCTAGAAGTGACACGTTGCAAAGAAATACCACTGATTTCGCATTAGTTTGAAAGGATAAGGTGTCGGGCTCAATTTTATGTGATAGCCATCCGATCAAAGGAGACAATGATCTGACGATGTTCACATCAGAAGTTGTGCAGAGGTTAACAAAATCTGTGGGACCAGTGTCACAAAGTTGAACATCGCATCATATGACCGCGGTTAAATTGTATCGTGGAGGAAAAAATGGCTCGATAGTTAAACCAAGGGGGTGCCTCCACAGTTGACCCACCCATCGGGCATTGACCGCAGATCGATGGTTGTCATTCACTACGGTAGCACAAGCCCGATGATGATTCCGTACCAAGGAGTGCCTCCGTAGTGCTGTGATGTTAGGTCCCTATATTACTAGTATAGTCCCTTATTGTTGTTAGTGTAACCCCCTTATTGTTATTATTATACCCTTGTAACCCCCATTTTATTATTATTGTGCCCTTAAATTATTATTGTTAGGTCGGCTAGGATTACATTGTGGCCCACTGGTTACATTATGGCCCCATGGACTCCTATATAGAAAGGAGGTTTTGTAAATTGGATCATCCAAGAATTGTTCATTTATGTAATGTATTGGAGGTTTCCCCCTTGAAGTGGCTTATTTCTAAGGCGTTGATATCTCTTTTCTTCTATTTTTGGAGCTGGTTACACAACATTTGGTATCAGAGCTTTGGATTCTAGGGTTTCACTGCTCCAAATAGGTCATCGTGGCATTTTCGCTGTAACGTTTTTTCTACGAAGTTTCAAAAGCTGAAATTTTTAGGGTGCGAAGCCGCAATCCCGAGGAATATTGTATAAGAATTTCAGAGCTTGGTTCGCAATATTTTCAGAGATATGATCTGTGGAAGTTAGGTCTTGTTTCAGGCTCCTATACAGGTCATCGTGGCATTTGCACTATTTTTTTTTTTCTACGAAGGTTAAAAATCTGAAATTCGTATGGTGCGAAGCTGAAATCCTAAGTAAATTCTTCCAAAAATTTCAGAGCTTGGTTCGCAATATTTTTGGAGATATGATCTGTGGAAGGTAGTGATTTTTTAGGCTCCTGAATTTCATCTCAAAGAGGTGATCGTGGGAAAAGTTCAATAACTCTCTCTCTGGGCATCGGATTGGAGTTCCGTAAAATGTGGTCATAAGTACACGGAATTTAGTTTTTGGGCTATCAATTTTAGAGACAAAGGACGAAACAATGACACGTGGCAAGTCGTACAATTTTTCTCTACTGAATCAGTCCATAATTAGCTCATTGTGGGAGATTGGACACAACTTTGTCTTGGAGAATCCAAATCAGGTCAGACCTATGGCATTCAAAAGATAATTCATAGGTCTACGTCGGTATCTAAATTTAGATATTGAAGTGCAGCAATCACAGAGATAATCCAATTTCAATATCGAGCTCCTCAAAAGCAAGAAAAAGGTGTGTATTTTTTTTCCGAATTGCATAAGTCTTGTTTGAAGAATCAATTTGAATTGATTCCAAGGGCATATTGTAGAATAGATATCAGTATTGGGTTGTAAAATATGCCCTGTAAAAATAATTCAACACCCATTAAGCCTTCAGAAGGGTCTACTATGACTCATGAAGATGAAGAATTGCAACATGATCTATCAAAATTACAAGAGCAAGTGCAACAAATTTCACTCTTGCAAAGAACAACAAAAAATGAAATGGAAGTTTTGAAGAAATGCATGGAAGAGAAAATGGATGGTTTGAAGAAAGGTGTGGAAGCTAAGATGGATGGCATGGAAGCTGGCATGGAAGCTAAGATGGATGACATGAAAGACAACATGGAAAACAACATGAAAAACATTAAGAATGATCTAAAATCAGACATCGAAGGTTTGACCAAGTTGATACAAGAAATGTTTCCTAATGGTGAAAAGATACTAGAAGAACCTCATGATGAGAACAAAATAAATGTTAATCACGATTTCATAAACTCTAATTTTGGCGGGAAGAACCACCATATTCCAAAAATGGATATAAGGAAGTTTGATGGGAAGGATCCTGTAACATGGATACTATAGATGGAGC
The DNA here is from genome assembly GCA_034641835.2 of Pinus albicaulis. Taxonomy (NCBI): domain Eukaryota; kingdom Viridiplantae; phylum Streptophyta; class Pinopsida; order Pinales; family Pinaceae; genus Pinus; species Pinus albicaulis. The sequence goes on from CM076579.1 coordinate 1,492,303,538, forward strand.
AATATTTTGATCTCCATAATGTGCAAAACACACAAAAGGTACACATTGAAACTTTACATTTAGAACAAAATACATTTGTATGGTATCGATGGCTTTGCTCCCGTAAAAAAATTGTCACTTGGTCAATTTTTACGGAGGAAATGATAGCACATTATGAGGATACAAAGAGCAACACCTTCTTTAGCCAAATGATAAATCTCAAACAAAAGGGTTTAGTGGGGCAGCACATTGAGGACTTCCAAAAATTGAATATAAGGGTAACTGATATTCCAGAGGAACATAGGATTGATCTCTTCATAGGTACTCTAAAGGATAACATCCAACATGAATTTCGTGTTTTGGAACCTGATTCATTGGAGAAGGCATTCGGGTTGGCAAGAAAAGTTGAATGTAAAATTATGGCGACAAGGAAGCCTACCACTCAATTCTATAAAGAAGGAAGTGTTGCTACGCCTAGATTTCCACAACCTACAAGGTTGACACCACAACAATTGGAAGAAAAAAGAGCAAAAGGGCTTTGCTACAGTTGTGATAGAAAATACACTAAAGGTCATAAGTGTGCTGAGAAGAAATTATTTTACATAGATTGTGAAGAGGAAGAAGAAAATGAACAAGAAGAGGATATACACCAGGAACCAACCCTAGAAAAGGAAGAAATGAATCCGACCATATCGTGTAATGCACTGGCAGGAATTACCACTCCTCAAACTCTCAAGATAGAAGGACAAATCAAGAAGAAAAAGGTAATAGTGTTGATTGATTCAGGTAGCACCTATAATTTTATTCATTGTAAGGTAGCCAAGGAATTAAATTGTTTCCTATACCCAGCACCAGAATGTCAAGTGATGGTTGCAAATGGAGGAACTATAAATTGCTCTGGAAAATGCCATAATATCAAGCTAACCATGGGGGAATATGTATTGACCAGTCCAATGCTTTCCATTCCAATGGAAAGTGCTGATGTTGTACTAGGAGTACAATGGTTACAATCTTTTGGGACGGTAGATTTTAATTTTCAAGAACTTTTCTTGAAATTTTATTCAGAAGGAAAGGAAGTCGAATTACGGGGTATTGAAGGGAAGCCGGGAAGGATAATAAGCTCTAATGTCATGAAAAATCTTCTAAAGAAAGAACAACGAGGCGTAATTCCACAATTATGCTTAGTAGAAGTTCCGACATCAAAATCATCTATTTCTGCAGATCTCCAACAAGTCTTCGACAATCATTCCAAGGTGTTTGAAACTCCCAAAGGACTCCCACATATTCATGATCATGATCATGCTATTCATTTGATCCCAGGAAGTGTTCCTCCAAACATCAGGCCTTATAGATATCCTTACTTCCAAAAGAGCACAATTGAACGTGTAATTGCAGAAATTTTAGAGGCGGGTATAATTCAACCTAGTCGAAGTTCTTTCTCTGCTCCTGTAGTATTGGTACACAAGAAGGATGGATCATGGCGAATGTGTCCAGATTATAGGGAGCTCAATAAGCTCACCATTAAAGACAAATTTCCCATTCCTGTGATTGATGAATTATTGGATGAATTACATGGAGCAATTTATTTTAGCAAGTTGGATCTTCGTTCAGGATATCATCAAATTAGAATGAAGACTGAAGATATTCCAAAAACAGCATTTCGAACTCATGAGGGTCATTATGAATTTTTGCTCATGCCTTTTGGCCTTACCAATGCACCTTCTACATTTCAAGGGTTGATGAATTCCATTTTCAAACCCTTCCTTAGAAAATTTGTGCTAGTATTTTTTGATGATATACTAATCTACAACAGGTCTTGGAAGGATCATGTTGAACATGTTGATAGGGTGCTCAAACTATTGCACGAGAAACAATTATATGCAAAAAAATCCAAATGTTTCTTTATAGTACAAGAGGTGGAATATCTGGGTCATATTGTATCTCACGAGGGTGTGAAAGTAGACCCTAACAAAATCAAAGCCATTAAGGAATGGAAAGTCCCCACACCCATAAAGAAGTTGCGAGGATTTCTTGGGTTAACAGGGTATTATCACAAATTTGTTAAGAATTATGGGAGAATAGCAGCACCTCTAACAACATTATTAAAGAAAGATGCATTTTCATGGACTCCTGAAACAACTAAGGCTTTTGAACGTCTTAAAGAGGCAATGTCTAGCACCGGTCTTAGATATGCCAGACTTCACAAAAACCTTTATTGTGGAATGTCATGCCTCAGGAAATGGAATTGGTGCAGTTTTAATGCAGGAAGGAAGACCCATTGCTTTTTAAAGTCGTCCAATCAAAGGAAAGTATTTACAGAAAACTACTTATGAGAAGGAAATGTTAGCAATACTGCATGCACTAAATAAATGGCGAACTTACCTAATGGGAAGACACTTCAAGGCTAAAACTGATCATGAAATTTTTAAACACTTTTTGGAACAAATACTATCGTCAGAAGAGCAGCAAAAATGGGTCACAAAGATGTTGGGTTATGACTTTGAAATAATATACAAAAAAGGAAAGCTTTATGTTGTTGCAGATGCACTCTCAAGAAAGAATGAAGAGGTGGAAGCATTTCTTTGTGCCATTTCTATTATCCAACCAAATTGGATAACCAAAGAAAGAGATGAATGGAAGAAGGACAAAGATGTATGGACACTCATTCAAAAGTTACAGCAAGACCCTAGTACATTTGATACATTTAGTTGGAAAAATGATTCCTTATGGTACAAAGATCGCGTATATCTTTGTAAGAATTCCCAACTAAAACAAAATATTCTTCTGGAATTGCACACTTCCTCTTTAGGAGGACACTCAGGATTTTTAAAAACTTACCACAGGGTGAATAAATAATTTGTTTGGGATGGCCTTAAATCTGATATTCAAAAGTTTGTGGTGGAATGTTTGGTTTGCCAGCAAAATAAAGTGGAAACAATTAAGACCCCGGGACTTCTACAACCTTTATCCATTCCAAGTCAATGTTGGGAGGAGATTTCAATGGATTTTATCACAGGTTTACCTAAGTCCGAAGGAAAGAGTGTCATCATGGTGGTAGTTGATAGACTTACCAAGTATACACACTTTTGTGCATTATCTCATCCATTTAAAGCAAGTACAGTTGCTACTACATTTATGGACATAATTCAAAAGCTACATGGAAGCCCAAGGGTTATTGTGAGTGACAGAGATCCCATTTTTACTGGAAATTTTTGGACGGAGTTATTTCCTTGTTTGGGTACTCAATTAGCTCATAGCTCATCTTATCATCCTCAATCTGATGGTCAAACTGAGATAGTAAATAAATGTTTGGAAGGATATTTTCGTTGTTTTGTATCTGATAAACAAACACAATGGGTCAAGTGGTTACCTCTTGCTGAATGGTGGTATAACACTTCCTTCCATACTGCAGCAAAAATGACCCCATTTATGGCACTTTATGGATATCATCCACCATCCATCACATCATCTTTAAGGGAAGATTCGAAGGTTCAAGCAGTGGAAGATCACATCGAGCATCAACAAGAAGTTCTCCAACTCTTAAAGGATAACCTGAATTTGGCACAAAATCGAATGAAACAACAGGCAGATCAACATCGCAGTGAGAGAAGTTTTGATGTAGGAAATTGGGTATTTTTACGGCTACAACCATACAAACAAACGTCCCTCAAGCAAGCTAAGAAGGATAATAAATTATCGCCAAAGTACTATGGTCCTTACAAGGTGTTGAAAAAGATTGGTACTATGGCATACAAATTGGAGCTTCCTGCTTCTTCGCGAGTACATCCAATTTTCCATGTTTCATGCTTAAAGAAGGTTATCGGTGAAAATCTTCCAGTTCAAACTATATTACCAGAACTTGATGAGGAAGGAAAAATCATATTGGAACCTGAAGCGGTCATGGAAACAAGAACTCGAAAACTACAGAATCGATCAATTTCAGAGTATCTCATCAAGTGGAAGAACTTACCCACTAAATATTCTACATGGGAGGATGAGAATTTTATACAGAAGCACCCAGAGCTACTCAAGTGTTGAGGACAAGCCGCGATAGCCGTCCAATCAAAGGAGACAATGATCTGACGATGTTCACATCAGAAGTTGTGTAGAGGTTAACAAAAGCTGTGGGACTGGTGTCACAGAGTTGAAAAACGCATCTTATGAGCACAGTTAAACTGTATCGTGGAGGCACAAACAGCTCGATAGTTAAACCAAGGGGGTGCCTGCGTAGTTGACCCGCCCATCGGGCGTTGACCGCAGATCGATGGTTGTCATTCACTACGGTAGCACAAGCCCGATGATGATTTCATACCAAGGAGTGCCTCCTTAGTGCTGTGAAATGGGACCCGCTTTCCTAAAGCCCAGAAGTACAGTCGTCGGATATATGAGCGATTAGATTGACAGTGTAAAAGGTACGTTGAAATAAATTTGTGGGCTCGTAAATATTTATATGGTTTATTTGGGGTTTAAACCATAGAGTTGAGAATCATAAGCAGAGATGATATTATGATAACGCTTGAGTATTAATCGGAAGTGCCAGTAGCAATGAGGACTATAGATCTAGACAGATCAACGGTGATGATCGCATCAGCGAAAATCAGATCATGTAACGGACATCGCAAGCTAATGCGATAGCCGCTGGATGGAAGAGCAAAGTTGCGATGTGATGGATAGTGGCGATGCGAAGGTACACGTGGCGGCACAACTAAATATCGCACATCGGCAATGCAAAGTTCATCACATACCGCGAAATAGCAATGAGATGTGATGCGATGATGACATGCGATGCGATGAGAATATGAGATGCGATGCGAAGATGTGTTGCGAGGTGATGTGGCGATGGGAAGGGACACGTGGCGGCACAACGCTATATCGCACATCGACGATGCGAAGACCATCGCATACCACGAAGTGGTGATTCAATGCGATGTGATATTACCATCGCATATCACAATCGAGGCAGGAGAAAAGTCGCACAAACACATGGGAATGCCGAAGTGCGAAGTGCAATAAAGATAACGAATGCGATGAAGACCAAAGCTGAAACCTAAAGCATTTCAAGTCCAAAAGTATGTGGATTTTCTTTGTTAAATCGTTTTGGAGAAGCAAAGGAGGACTATAACATAAGACAAAAGGGAAAGTATGAATGCAGGTAGAAAGGCTTAGGTAAGGACCCGACACAGAGAAAAGGGCAGGGTCAGAAAAAAAAGGGAGAATATGGTGGCACTATTGGAAACACACCAGTTGGGTCAAGTTAGGCCAAAATGACAATTATGTTGAACTATGTTGAATGTAATAGCAGACACCGAAATGACTCTGACAGCAGCAAAAAAGACAAATGCACAACGAACCAAGAGCCGAAAGGGCTGAATTGAAATATTTTTGTTGTAACCATAAATGTAAATAATTATTTTTATTGTATGTGATGCAAAGGCAAGTCTCCGTAGGCAAAGCTAAAATCCACTGTAATACACAAATGTATACATTCTGTTATATTATTATGAATGTGCTGGACAAGAAAATGAGAAGGGGGAAGGCAAAGAGTCACACCTGTTCATTTTGAATTCCTTGTGGAATGAAAATAGTTATGAGGTGATCTCTATAAATAATGTTACTAGCATATGCATAAGAAGGGTGCTACATGCATGGATGGATCATGGCGAATGTGTCTAGATTATAGAGATCGAGAAGGATGGATCATGGCGAATGTGTCCAGATTATAGGGAGCTCAATAAGCTCACCATTAAAGACAAATTTCCCATTCCTGTGATTGATGAATTATTGGATGAATTACATGGAGCAATTTTTTTTACCAAGTTGGATCTTCGTTCAGGATATCATCAAATTAGAATGAAGACTGAAGATATTCCAAAAACAGCATTTCGAACTCATGAGGGTCATTATGAATTTTGGTCATGCCTTTTGGCCTTACCAATGCACCTTCTACATTTCAAGGGTTGATGAATTCCATTTTCAAACCCTTCCTTAGAAAATTTGTGCTAGTATTTTTTGATGATATACTAATCTACAGGAGGTCTTGGAAGGATCATGTTGAACATGTTGACGGGGTGCTCAAACTATTGCAGGAGAAACAATTATATGCAAAAAAATCCAAATGTTTCTTTGGAGTACAAGAGGTGTAATATCTGGGTCATATTGTATCTCACGAGGGTGTTAAAGTAGACACTAACAAAATTAAAGCCATTAAGGAATGGAAAGTTCCCACAACCATAAAGCAGTTGCGAGGATTTCTCGGGTTAACAGGGTATTATCGCAAGTTTGTTAAGAATTATGGGAGAATAGCAGCACCTCTAACAACATTATTGAAGAAAGATGCATTTTCATGGACTCGTGAAGCAACTAAGGCCTTTGAACATCTTAAAGAGGCAATGTGCCTAGCACCGGTCTTAGCTACGCCAGACTTCACAAAAACCTTTATTGTGGAATGTGATGCCTCAGGAAATGGAATTGGTGTGGTTTTAATGCAGGAAGAAAGACCCATTGCTTTTGAAAGTCGTCCAATCAAAGGAAAGTATTTACAGAAACCTATTTATGAGAAGGAAATTTTAGCAATACTGCATGCACTAAAGAAATGGCGAACTTACCTAATGGGAAGACACTTCAAGGTAAAAACTGATCATGATAGTCTTAAACACTTTTTGGAACAAAGACTATCTTCAGAAGAGCAGCAAAAATGGGTCACAAAGATGTTGGGTTATGACTTTGAAATAATCTGCAAAAAAGGAAAGCTTAATGTTGTTGCAGATGCACTCTCAAGAAAGAATGAAGAGGTGGAAGCATTGCTTTGTGCCATTTCTATTATCCAACCAGATTGGATAACCGAAGCAAGAGATGAATGGAAGAAGGAGAAAGATGTATGGACACTCATTCAAAAGTTGCAGCAAGATCCTAGTACATCTGATACATTTAGTTGGAAAAATGATTCCTTATGGTACAAAGATCGCTTATATCTTTGTAATAATTCCCAACTAAAACAAAAGATTCTTCTGGAATTGCACACTTCTCCTTTAGGAGGACACTCAGGATTTTTAAAAACTTACCACAGGGTGAAGAAATTTTTTTTTGGGATGGCCTTAAATCTGATATTCAAAAGTTTGTGGCAGAATGTTTGGTTTTCCAGCAGAATAAAGTGGAGACAATTAAGACCCCGGGACTTCTACAACCTTTATCCATTCCAAGTCAACGTTGGGGGGAGATTTCAATGGATTTTATCACAGGTTTACCTAAGTCCGAAGGAAAGAGTGTCATCATGGTGGTAGTTGATAGACTTACCAAGTATGCACACTTTTGTGCATTATCTCATCCATTTAAAGCAAGTACAGTTGCTACTACATTTATGGACAAAATTCAAAAGTTACATGGAAGCCCAAGGGCCATTGTGAGCGACAGAGATCCCATTTTTACTGGAAATTTTTGGACGGAGTTATTTTCTTGCTTGGGTACTCAATTAGCTCATAGCTCATCTTATCATCCTCAATATGATGGTCAAACTGAGATAGTAAATAAATGTTTGGAAGGATATCTTCGTTGTTTTGTATCTGATAAACAAACACAATGGGTGAAGTGGTTACCTCTCACTGAATGGTGGTATAACACTTCCTTCCATACTGCAGCAAAAATGACCCCATTTATGGCACTTTATGGATATCATCCACCATCCATCACATCATCTTTAAGGGAAAATTCGAAGGTTCAAGCAGTGGAAGATCACATCGAGAATCAGCAAGAAGTTCTCCAACTCTTAAAGGATAACCTGAATTTGGCACAAAATCGAATGAAACAACAGGCAGATCAACATCGCAGCGAGAGAAGTTTTGATGTAGGAGATTGGGTATTTTTACGGCTACAACCATACAAAAAAATGTCCCTCGAGCAAGCTAAGAAGGATAATAATTTATCGCCAAAGTACTATGGTCCTTACAAGGTGTTGCAAAAGATTTTTAGTATGGCATACAAATTGGAGCTTCCTGCTTCTTCGCGAGTACATCCAGTTTTCCATGTTTCATGCTTAAAGAAGGTTATAGGTGAAAATATTTGAGTTCAAACAATATTGCCAGAACTTGATGAGGAAGGAAAAATCATATTGGAACCTGAAGTGGTCATGGAAACAAGAACTCGACAACTACGGAATCGATCCATTTCAGAGTATCTCATCAAGTGGAAGAACTTACCCACTGAAGATTCTACATGGGAGGATGAGAATTTTATACAGAAGCACCCAGAGCTACTCAAGCATTGAGGACAACACTTTTTTGAAGGAGAGGGGCATGTTAGGTCCATATATTACTAATATGGTCCCTTATTGTTGTTAGTGTAACCCCCTTATTGTTATTATTGTACCCTTGTAACCCCCATTTTGTTATTATTGTGCCCTTAAATTATTATTGTTAGGTCGGCTAGGATTACATTGTGGCCCACTAGGATTACATTATGGCTCCATGGACTCCTATATATAGAAAGGAGGTTTTTCAAATTGTATCATCCAAGAATTGTTCATTTATGTAATGTATTGGAGGTTGCCCCCTCTAAGTGGCTTATTTCTAAGGCGTTGATATCTCTTTTCTTCTACTTTTGGAGCTGGTTACACAACAATTTGTTGTTGCAAATTTCAACATTCAACCTTCCCTTTCCTTTTCCGGAAGAGATGGTGTTTTGGGATTATGATCTTGGTTTTGAACAGTGGAATTGCCAGATCATTTTCAGAATCTGGGGTGGAGGTGGTCTTAGGATCATTCGGAAAGGCTTAGGAATCCCTTGATCATTTTTTGCAGGATAAACAGTAAATCCTGAGGGTTTTATCTCAATTTAGGGCCTAGTGATCTGAGATTGGATTGCGGTAAAGCCTGAGAGACAAGGAGAGAAAAAATTCCTCAATGATAGTAATGGATTCCTCATGGAATTCCAAGTTCTTCTCAGTTTTGTGATCTGAGCACCAGTTTCGGTGTGATCATAGTATTGTGAGGGTGGAGGTGGTTTAGCCTCTAGATTTCCTTGTTTGTGATTTGGATTGGCTTATCCATCATATCCCACATTCATGCTTAAAATATGGCACGGGGGTGACTAACAGAACAGATATTTGGCTCAGCCATGTCTATGGTCGGATGGTACATGGAAGTCTCGAACCTGGTTAGTTATTGCCTATGTTTAATGGAAGAAAAGTTATGTTTCTTTTGTACTTCTTAATGTGTGTATTTAATGGTTCTTATCTCACTTTTATTTCCATGGATTTATGTTGGTTATAAGCATATTTAAATGAATAGCTCATGTCATGGTTATTTCATGTATTTAATTGTATTTGTTAAAATAGTAGATACTAGACCTAATTGATGCCATATCTATTCAAGGAAGAGGGTGGTGATCCTTCTTGTAATGTCTCATAACAGTTTTCAGCAATTTATTTTCTTTCTTGTATCCTAGACCTATAGATTTCATTCAGGCCAAGTGTTTAACAAAATTCCAGTCCCAGTTGGGGATGGTCATGCCTAGTCTTGGATTCAGTTTTCGTTATTTGGCATTTTCATCATGTGTTTAATGATTTCTGAAAGGTACATGAAGTTCTAGGTATTTTATGGGATTTTGGGCTTAAAAGGTGCCTTAAATCTCACAGACATAGGCACAGGTATGGGAAATTAAGTCCGTAGACGCACACATACCCATGTTGTGGGTGCATCTAGAGCCTCCCAGACCCACCCTTTCCAATATCAAGGGAGCATACATGGTTTTTCTTCATTAGAAGTTAGTGGGACCCAAGGTTAAGTCATCTTGATGACTTGGATAGCCTCTGGGGGTCCTGTAGCATGTGTAGTGAGTCTGTATTGCAGTTTTTTTGTGTTGATTCCACTTTCTTAAAGTCACCAAGGATGCTAAGTCTTCTCTTAACTTCATTCCGTTCATGTTTAGCCCAGTTAGTTGGTTACTTGGTTATATTTTAGGGGATGTGTCTGCTATAGGTGGTATCAAAGCATGGTTTCAATTTCCTTGGGAAGAATCTAATTTTGTCAAGATTATTGTCACTATGCATTGGTATCGGTTGTGCCTGTATTTCTCATGCTTGTGGTCTATGTACTTGTTTGATCCTCATGGTGTTGGTCATGGTGGCAGTGATGTCGCCATGGGAGGGTTGATGGTGTTGTGGTAAATGTGTTGTCATGATAATATGACTGGTTATACATGTCAGGTGCTTACATGTTGTTAAGTGTACAGTGTATGGTTGATGTTGTCATGCATAATGTCATGGTGTGTAGTTGATACAGTCTGTCATTGATGATTGGACTCTAGCTAGAATGATGTATGTGAGTTGATATACCTATGCATTATAAGTCTATAGGTTGTTATAATTATGTTTATACATGTATTAAGTTGATTGGTTGATCTTGTTAATGATATATCCTCCCCAAATTATGCTAAGGTTTATTGGTTTATTTTGATTTGGTTTAATTTGACATAAGATTCCTTGCAGGAATAAATTAGTGATGGCTAGCAAGATGGTAGACTACAAATATTCTCCTTATGAATCTGATGAGGAGCACAATGTGGGAAGCTCATTCGATTTAGCTGATACACTCATAATTTTGAAGGAAGAGATAAGGAGTTGTAAGGTAGACAATGACATGATCATACATGCACAAGAAACACAAGAAATAAATGTGGAAATCCTTTAGAATTTGTCATATTTGCAGTCATAGGCGCCAATCTGGATCAGTTATGGATAGGAGAATGGAACTAATGGTTCATATGGAAGTAGGTCTACTAGTGGTTATAGGCGAGCAAATATGACACTCTTAGAGATGAAAAATTGTTGGGCACTATATAGGAGAGGTGAAAGACACAAGTACTACTCTAGTTTTGGTTCTGAAAGGAATCATGATCTTTATCACTATCATTATTATAAGATGAGAGATAGGTGATATTTTCTAGATGATTTTAAGAAAGAAAATCCACCTAACTTTGGTGGAGAGATGAAGAAACCAAAGGATGCAGAGGCATAGTTACATGGTATGATAAATTTCTTCAAATTGCATGCCTATTCAAAAAATATGAAAGCCACAATATCCACATTCAGTCTCAAAGTTAAAGAAAACATTTGGTGGGAATATGTGAAGAGTGTCAGCAGTATTTTTGAGGAGGAACTGAATCAGAGTGAGTTCAAGAGGTTGTTTCAGAAGAAGTATCTGTTATAGAGGTACTATGATGTTGGAGTTAAGGATTTTTATGAATTACAGATGGGTTCCATGAGAGATGATGAGTATACCAGTAAATTTTTGGAGTTTCTAAGATATGTGCCTTACGTCAAGGAGGAGAAGGTAAAGGTTTAGATATTTATCAGTGGGTTGCCAGTAGCATACACATACCAAATTGAGTTCGATGAGCCGAGATCATTAGAGGAGGCCATTCTAACGTTGAAGCATTGTTATGAGCAGTCAAAAAACAAAGTTGAGCCTAAGCATGATTTGAAAGGAAATGATAAAGCTAAATTAATATGTCCACCAAAGTGGGAAGGACCACAAGATTTAGGTGATAAAAAAAATGTGGTTCCTTACAAAAAGTTCAAGACAACTAGGAAAGGACCTGGAGAGTAGCAAACTAGAGGTGATGTTAGAGCATCATTTCTATGTTGGATATGTTGAAAGGATCATCATAAGATGACATTCCACAGTATGAGAGTGGTAGACCCCATATCTATAGTGCACATGAGGCACAAAAAAATTGGGATATTGGCCATAACATTCCTCATATTTATGTGTTGTGGACAATAAGCATGAAGATCATCAAGCTTCCATCATTGAGATGGATGGTAAGCTGTATGATCAAGTTTTTTCTATTTTTATTGATCTAGGATCTAATTATTGTTATATTAGTCCCGACCTAGTGGGTAAGTGTTGTTTGAGAAAATAAATGCATGCAAAATTTTGGTTGGTGCAGTTGGCTACTGGTACAAAGAAAAGAGTCAATCATTGGGTAATAGATTGTGCATTTTAGTTAAATGGAATGCCTACAACAACTCACTTGAACATATTTTCGTTGAGATCATACAATATGATATTGGGTATGGTTTGACTATACCTTCACAGAGCTAAGGTGGATTGTTATGATAAAGACGTTGAGCGGTTGGATGAAAATGGGGAACCAAGGGTCTTATAAGGGAAATAAGAAACCCACAAAACTTAGGATGGTGACAACATTGCATGGCAAGCACAATTGTAGGAAATGATGTGTGTTATTTGTGTTCATATCTCTAGTTACAAGGGTAAGGAAGTTAAGGATGTAGATGTTTTGAGAAGGTATCCAGTTCTACAACAGTTTCGGGATGAATTTCTAGCAGATATTTCAGAGTTTCCTCCTCATAGGGAGGTAGAATTTTCTATTGAGTTGGTACCAGAGGTAGCACCATCATCAAAGGAACCTTAGAAGATGAGAACACCTGGCTTGGTAGAGTTAGATTTTCATTTGAAAGAGATGCTTGATAAGGGATACATTAGGCGAAGTGTATCATCATGGGGCTCACCAGTGTGGTTCGTGAATAAGAAGGACGACACTCTCAGATTTTACATTGATTACAGGAAGTTTAACAAAGTGACCACCAAGAACAGGTACCCATTACCAAGGATTGATGATTTGTTTGATCAGCTAAAGTGATCCGGATTTATGCAGGAACGCAACAGAATAAACACATAACCATAAATACAGAGATGCAGCGGAAATAACACTTCATTTCATTAATATCAAAGAACTGAAATTTGCTTACAGACAGAACGGAAATAAAACTAGCTAGGGCAACGAGTAGCTATCTACGAGAAGAGATGTAGCGGGCTATAGGCCTGCGAGGCGAGTTACAATGATCTCGAGGGCCTATTTATTGTTGAGAAACAATGTAGAATTTGAAACGTCCAAAAACCTAACCGTAGGAGATGAGGCGCCAAAACTGTGGGCGCCCGTTTGGGTAAATTGGTGGTTCAACTTCCCGGGGGCATAACTTTGGCACCCGATCTCCGTTTTACGCGCTCAATAGCTCGTTAGAAAGATCTATCCGAGGAATACAACTTTTGTGACGATTTTGATGATCAAAATCGCGACAAATTTAATACCCAAAAAACGTCGTTTAGGGCCTCAAAATGGCTCCGGAAGTTTAGGACCCGAAAAACTGCTAAAAATAGTAAGTTTTGCCAAAACTGAAAAGCGAAAGAGACAATGGTGGGGGCCCAAGTGGAATAGGCGGGTGGCCACCAATATCCACCTGGATCATTCCTCCCCCCTTAGGAAGAAATGGTCCCCATTGCGTTAAGTTCCTCCATGAGATGAGGAAACTTCTGCTGAACTTGGTCCCTGGTGAACCACTTTCCTTGGTGCAGGAGTTGGCCAGCTTTGACAATCCGATACAGTTGGATCTTTTGTTGACGAGTGTTCTTGATTTGCATGTCCATGATACAATCTGTGGTGGCATGTTCCATGCAGTCTGGGTTTAACTCTGTTGATGTGAGTTGTTCTGCAATGTGAGAGGTGTCTAGTAGAGGTGGGAGGTAAGGACAAAGGCGGTCCACATTGAATACTGGGTGAAAACCAAGGAATGGTGGAATACTGAGCTTGAAGGCATTGTTCCCTACAGCCCTGGTGATGGTGTATGGCCCATATCGGAGCAGGTGAAGCTTGCGATGGGGTCTAGTGAGGCGCTCCTTCTGCAAATGTAGCCACACTTTGTCGCCCACCTAGAAGTTGTGCGGAACCCAATGTTGATCATGGAATTGCTTGTACTTAGCATTGGATTTGTCCAATATGTCATAAACCTATTGGCGGATGTGCTAAATGCGCTCGATGAAGCTACTTGCTTTGTTGACTTCGGAGGCGGACGTCTTGTTTGAATCGGCTTTGGCTTGTTGCAAATGGCATGGCTACGTCAATGGGACATAGTGGCTGGAATCCCAAGCCCATCTGAAAGGGGCTATGGCCAATTGAACTGTGGAGAGCCCTGTTATAACTATGTTGTAAATAGGGGAGGCTCTCGTCCCATGTGCGTGGATGCTTTGAATTGTACATGCGCGGAAGTGTGTACAATCATTACGGTATGAACCTCTGTACGGCCATACATTTGGGGATGGAAAGGCTGTTGTGGACTTGGTGAGCTTTGTGTCCATCATTGACCAGAGGCTGGACCAAAATGTGTTGAGGAACCTGCTATCTCGATCTGATATGATAGACTGTGGGATCCCAAAGTGCACCCATACTCGTTCAAAGAAGAGTTTAGCAGTAGCTTCTGCTATGATATTCTTCTTACAGGCCGCCATAATGGCCATCTTCGAGAATCTGTCAACGACCACGAAAACACAGTCATTGCCATTCTTAGTAGAGGGCAGGCCCGACATGTAATCCATGGAGATGGATTCCCACGGTCGACTAGGGGTAGGTAGTGGAGTATATAGGCCTTGCTTCTTGATGGTCGGTTGGCAATGGCACAAGCAGTGGAGGATCTGATGTGCTTCTCGACATCCTTTCGAAGGTTCGGCCAATAGAAATACTTCTGTAGTATTGCTACTGTTTTCTCGACCCCGAAATGCCCAGCGACTCGACTGTAGTGTGCTTCCCATATCATCTTGGCAGGCTCGCTTGAAGGAACACAAAGGTGTCCCAGGTGACATAAAAGTGCATCTTGGAGGTGAAAATTTGGAACTTGCGTGCCCCCCAAGAGTGCCTTGTAAGTGTGGCCGAATTCTGGGTCACTCTCATAGAGAAGCGGCCAATCAGAAGTCTCGTGCCCACAAGAGTTGAGCACGGTGGTGAGCGCCATGATCGGTGGTCGACTGAGGCAGTCTGCAACATTATTGGTGCTACCCTTCTTGTACTTGATGTTCAAATGAAACTGTTGCAGATATGTGGACCACTTCTGATGGCGATCATTCTGCAACTTCCCTTGTGTCTGTATGAACTGCAGGGGCCGGTGGTCTGTGTGGATGATTGTTTCCTTCCCCAAACTGTAATGCTTCCATTGTCGACAGGCTTGCACAATGGAATACATTTCTTTGTCATAGGTGGGATACTTGCGAACTGTCTCAGACAATGTCTCACTGTGATATGCCACTAGATGTCCCTGTTGAGTAAGAACTACCCCAATAGCATAGTCAAAGGCATCTGTCTCGATCTCAAATGGCTGCTGCAAGTCTGGTAAGGTGAGCACTGGGGCAGAACAGAGGCGATTTTTCAATTCTTTGAACGCCTTCTGTTGAGGTTCCGACCAAAATAATTTTTCTCTCACTCCTCCTTTGGTGACTTGACTCAAGGGCAAAGTGATATGAGAGAATCCCAGCACGAATCTACGGTAGAAATTAGCAAGACCCAGAAAGCTGCGAAGCTCTGTTATAGTAGTCGGGGCTGGCCAATCCCGAATGACTTGGATCTTGGCTGGATCCACATGCACCCCCCTTTCATCAATAATGTATCCTAGATATTGAACTTGGGTCATGCCAAGCGTGCACTTCTCCAAATTGGCACACAACTTGTGTTGCCGCAGTGTTTGGAGGACTTGTCGGATGTGATGAAGGTGCTCTTCCCAAGTCTTGCTGAAGATCAGAATGTCATCCAAGTACACCACTATGAATGAGTTGGTGAATGGCCGCAAGATGTCGTCCATCATCCTCATGAAGGTTGCGGGGGCATTCGTCAACCCGAAAGGCATGACCAGCCATTCAAAAAGGCCTTCCTTAGCTTTGAAGGCAGTCTTCCACACATCAGAGGGTTCAATTGGTACCTGGTGATACCCAGACTTCAGGTCGATCTTACTGAAATATTTTGCACCTTGGAGTTGGTCCAGAAGGTCATCAATGCGTGGGATTGGGTACCTATTCCGGACAGTGATCTTGTTCAGCGCCCGATAGTCAATACAGAGTCTCCACGTCCCATCCTTCTTCTGTACCAACACGATCGGGCTCCCACAGGGCGATGAACTTGGTCTGATGTGACCTTTCTGCAACAGCTCCTGAATTTGCCTCTTGATTTCATCATTTTCTAGAACAGAGCGTCAATAGATCGGTCCATTGGGTAGCGACGCACCTGGGGTCAGATAAATCGGGTGCTTGACCTGGCAGTGCAGAGGAACCCCTGTGGGTGAGGTGAAGATGTCCCCGTACTCCTCCACGACCTTATCCATTTGTTTTTGTCGTGCAGAGGGGCCCTGTCTGGAGGTCGTGGCCACAGTCTTCTTCTTGCCCTGGGGGCGGATCATCAGAAAAACGAATTTCCTGGTTTGGGAAATGAGCTTACTACATTGTTTTGCGGTAACCAAAGAGATAGTCGTAGGAGGTGGTACCTCTGGTATCCTGTACAACTTATTTCCCAAAGTAATAATAACAGCACGAGGTCGAGACTCATACACAGCATGACGCTTCCACAAGTATGGTTGTCCTAATAATACATCAGAAACATCAATAGGAACAACGTCACATAATACCTCATCCGTGAAGGGCTTGATGCTATAGGGAAGGCGACACTGCCGGCTGACGCGGAGATCTCGTCCTTGGTGAAGCCACCCGATGGTGTATGGATGTGGGTGAGCTGTGGTCGGCAAGCCCAACCGCTTCACGGCGTCTGCTGAAATGAGGTTCTTTTGGCTCCCATTGTCGACGATGAACTGTACAGGGGAGCCCTTTACCCACATCTGGGAGTGGAAGAGACGTTCCTCCTCCTCTAGATCTTCCGGTTCCTCCTTCTGGACCTTTGTAGTGGCAACAGTGGCGTTGGGCTCCGCATCAATAATCTGTTTCCCTTTTTCATTCCCCTTTTCAGGTTCTAATTCGGAGTCGGAGCATGCATCTGACTCAGAAGCCCTCATCTCGGCCACTAGCGACTGCTTGGCCCGACACTCACTTGTGTTGTGAGTGGAGCTCTTATGGAACTCACACCACTTTCCCGTGTCCTTCTTTGGCTTTGCGGTGTTGTTCTTTGCTTGTGTCTTTGGCAGGTTGTCTTGGGCCGCCATGCCTTGGCTTTGTCCTTTGTTCTGCAGTTTGGGGGCACCTTTCCCTTGCTTTTGATTCGCAGATCCAAAGTCTCGCTTCTTCTGTTTGAATTTCTACTCAATCTTGGCAGCATACCGGTATTCCGTACCAAGCAAGGAGATGTCGAGGAAATCCATTTCCTCCTGGATGTGTCTGTGCAGACAGTTGCGATACTTTAGTACCAAATGTTTCTCTGAATCTTTGATACCCAACTTTGTGCGCAGGGTATGGAACAGATTCGTCAACTCATGCACATCTTGATCCCTTTGTTGTCGCAGCGTGGTCCATTGTATGTACTTGTCCTCATAGCTCCCCACAGGATAGTACTGTTCCTTGATGGCGTCTCGGAAAGAATTCCAAGTTGGTACGGCCGAGAACAGAGAGGGTTTTGTTTGGTCCTTGTTCTCACAGTAGGTTTCCCACCAGTCCTTAACATGGGGGGTAGCTTTGAGGAGTGCAAAAATAATCTTCTCCCGGTCTGAAAAGTCATGAGCAGAGAAATATCCTTCTAATAGATTCAACCATCTATCTACGGCATCTGCGTCTATTTGACCCTCAAATATGGGAATGTCAAAATTTACTTGTACCTTAAAGGGAGTCGCAACTCCAGAGTGGCTACTGGATGCAGATGCGCCGCCGGTGGGCGGCCGTTGAAGGATCTGAGCAAAACTATCCATCATCGCGTTCCTTTGTTTTTCGAGGGCCTCCTCGAGCAATATTTTGATAGGATCTCCTGCTCCCTCATCTTTCTTTTCGTCCCCCATGGGTGTCCGTCGAGGTTTGCGAGGCTGGTCTTGCAAAGGTTCCACCAGATCAAGCCCTAGCTCCTTATACCCCGACCTCGTTGGGGACATGCAAAGAAGGATCGAGAAAAAGCAGACCGCTCTGATACCACTGATCCGGATTTATGCAGGAACGCAACAGAATAAACACATAACCATAAATACAGAGATGCAGCGGAAATAACACTTCATTTCATTAATATCAGATAACAGAAAGATGCTTACAGACATAATGGAAATAAAATAGCTAGGGTGCTGGTAGCGAATCTCTGAGAAGAGATGTGGTGGCTACAGACCTCTGAACTGAGTTACAATGAGGCTCGAGGGCCTATTTATTATTGAGAAACAATGGAGAGCCCTCAACATCCCAAAACCTAACCCTAGGAGATGAAGCGCCAAAACTATGGGCCCCGTTTGGGTAAATTGGTGTTTCAACTTCCCAGGGACGTAACTTTGGCATACTATCTCCATTTGACGCATATGATACATCATTAGAAAGCTCTATCCGAGGAATACAGCTGTCGGGACGAATTTTATCAGAAAATTCGTTGGCGCTTTCATACCCAAAAAACGTCGTTTAGGGCCTCAAAACGGCTCCGGAAGTTCGGGACCCGAAAAACTGCTAAAAATAGTAAGTTATGCCAAAACTGAAAAACTGAAAGAGACAATGGTGGGGGCCCAAGTGGAATAGGCGGGTGGCCACCAATATCCACCTGGATCATAAAGGGAGCAACAATGTTATCTAAGGTTCACTTGAGATCAGGATATCATTAGATATGCATCAAATAAGAGGAAATCTACAAGATTTCATTCAGGACAAGGTATGGGGATTATTTGTTTGTTGTAGTTCCATTCGGTTTGACTAATGCTCCAACCACGTTTATGTGTTTGACGAATAGTTTGTTTCTTCCTTGTCTAGACAAGTTTGAGATTATTTTCATCAATGACATCCTAGTATATTCTAATAATGAAGAAGAAAATGCTGAGCATTTGGTAGCAGTGTTGATATTGTTGAGAGAGCATCAGTTGTATGCTAAGCTCAGTAAATGTAGTGTCTTTCAGACTAAGATACATTAATTAGGACGTGTTGTCTCCAAGGAGGGCATCACAGTAGATCCAGAAAAGGTAAGAGCTATCATGGAGTGGGAATCTCCTAGAAATGTAGTTTTGGTGAGATATTTCATGGGATTTACAAGATATTACATGAGGTTCATCAGGAAATTCTCATAGATTTCTTATATGATTACATCATTGCAAAGGAAAGGTAAGAAGTCTGAATGGATGTAAGAGCGTGATGATAGTTTTCAGAAGCTTAAGTAGTTGTTAACGCATGCTCCAGTGTTAAAGATCACATATCCGGACAAAGCGTTTATAGTATGTATATATGATTGCAAGATAGAGTTTGGTGGAGTCCTTATGCAAGATGGACACGTGGTGTGCTACGGGTCACAAAAACTGAAAGAGCACAAACATAAATATTCAATGCATGATATTGAACTAGCAGTGATCATACATGCATTGAAGATGTGGAGGAATTATCTTCTTTGCACAAGGTTTTTACTAATGAGTGATCATAGTGGGTTGAGCTACTTATTTGGCTAGCCAAATCTAAATGCCAGGAAATCTAGATGGTTGGTCAGAATCAGTGAGTTTGATTTTGATATCAACTACATCAAAGGTAAAGAGAACATGGTCGCAGATTCTCTTAGCAGGAAGATACATATAAATCACATTACAAATATGATCTCCTATGGGACAAATTTACAGGATATAATATTGCAGGTAGGTCAATAAGATGTCAGATATATGGATCTTAGGCAAATATTGCAGCATAGTACATATACCGATATAGGTACAGGTATAGGTAGTAGTACAGGTACAAGTACAGTTGCATAGGATGTGGTCTATTGTCTCATGGCAAATGGATTGATGAGGTTTAGAGACAAGATATACGTACCAGAAAGTGGTGAGCTCAAGAAGGTGATTTTGAGAGAGTTTCATGCGAAACCATATTAAGATCACTCAAGGTATTAGAAGACATTGAATGTAGTAAAGAAGTACTATTATTGGATGAATATGAGGAAGGATGTGGCAGCGTTAGTAGCTAAGTGTTTGGACTATCAGCAGGTGAAGGTACAATGTGGGCATCTAGGTGGACTGCTACAGCCGATTGCGATTCCAGAGTGGAAATGGGATGCCATTTCCATGGAATATATTACAAGTTTTGCAAAGATAGTGAGACAACATGATTCTATCATGGATGTTATGGACAACTTGAAAAAGGTTGCACACTAGATTGGCGTGGGTATTTGGCTCAAACCTACGTTGATCGGCTCAGGTATCTCTCTCAAACCTACGCTGATCAGCTTGGGTATCTAGCTCAAAATTGTGCTAATCGTCTTGGGTATCTGGCTCAAACCTGCACTGATAGGCTGACCGACGCGTTTGTTCCTCAAATAGATGCGTTGATCAACGTTTTTTCAAATTAAAAAAAAAAAACTTCATTCAATTATCAGGGGCTTCTCATCTGCTGATTCTTTGTTCTTCTTTCACTGGCTTCTTTTGATCTTTCGATATTTTTCCTTTGGATCTCCGCACCTCAACAATATTAACGTTGTTTCTCTGGAGTCTTACACAACGTAGCTTCAATCTTTGTTTCTCTCAAGGAGTCTTACACAGGCTAAGCTCTGATACCCTGACATAGAATGAATGCGAAAAAGTGGAGCAAAGATGGTTCTTCTCAATATTCAAAAATAGTTAAAGAAATTACATCTCAATATTCAAAAAATAGTTAAATAAATTACATTGTACACATAAATAATAAATGAAAGTAAACTGAACTTTCTACAACACCTTGCACACAAGAGAATTAAATGTAATGACATCTAAAAGACATTGAGAATAATATCTCAACAAAATTTCTTAGAAATTATTTATTTTATGGTGAAAATAGGTAGTCATGTTATTAATTTTGATAGCTATCTCTACCTATAATTTTAATATAACATGATATGAAAAAAATAACTTGAATTTATTCAATGAAAAGGGCAAGTCACGTCAAATAAATTTTCAAATAAGTTTTCAGTGTTCATTTTTACAGCTATCTCTGCCTATAGTTTTACATGGTATGAGGAAAGGTTTAAACCTATTCACTAAGTTCTACGGGTTCTTGTTCATGTAATGAGGTTATAAAGGTGACGTGCTGGTGTAGTGTCTTTCTTTATTCTTTCATTTGCTCGAACTATTTGAATGTGAACTTCATTCGGTGTAATTTGGTCGTTGTATGTGTTGCACCACTAGACATGTGTCCAGTAATTATTCTTTGAGTATAATGTTTTCTATTGTAAATGATATTTGTAACCCAATTAAAGGTTCATTTACCATTTTTTAATTCGTATTCTCATTTGTGTAGTGTCATCCTTTATAGAAAACATTGGTGAAACAATTTCAACTTTAATTACAAATATTTTCCATTTTTATCATTTTAATCGTTATTTGGTTCTCTTTTCCTTAAATCTGGTAACATCCCGTGGGCCATGCTGGAATTATACTATTTTGATAAATAAATGATACATTGCTAAAAATGTCTTAAATTAAGTCGATTGTTACTTATCCAGGATTGTACTGGTTTAGAAATCTAGAAAATAGGTAGAACAGTGGGGTGCGGAGTCCCACAAATTTACCAGAAAGTCGAGTCGTCCACGAGCCTGTCTTTTGAATGTATTATGTCCGCCAAATTTCCAAAATTTGTGAGTTTATCTTTTGCAATTTTTAAAGAAGCTTGGCGTAAGCCCAGATTTAACCTATACAGTTTGAATTGAATTATTTCGCTCCATTTTCAATATTACAGGTGGTAAAAATAAAAAATAAAAAATTCCTGTTAATGAAAAAAATTAAATTAAAATGGGATTAGAACTATAATATCTAAACATGCAACTTTGATTTCTTAAAAAAAAAAAGTTTAGTAACTATAATTTTAAATCTAAAATAGTATAATTTGTGTTTTTTAAATAATGGAAATTTAATGCCCTAACTAGAGGATTAGGACTTCAGTTACCCAACTTTTATTTTTTAATGATGGGAAATTGATTCACTGTTATAATTTCCGGATGTACACGCTAAACTACCTCCAAATATCTTACACATGAATCTGACAGAGAAGTAGTCTATTTAATATTGAATTCATGAAGATTGCAGCTTTTATTGAATAAATCTTGCTCAAAACGAATAGATTATAATTTAAAATTTTGTAAAGTATATTATGAATTAAAAATATGAGAATATTAACTTTTATTCCTAAAGAACAAAGAAATTTAAAACCAGGCCAAGTTGACTATAATTACATTCTTGTAATGCAGAAATTTTATGTTATGAGAAATTTAAAAGTATGCCAAGCAGATCATAACCTCAAATTTCGCGTAAAAAAAATTGAAGTTTAGATGAAGGGATTCCAAAATGCAATTACATTTTTTCTGTACATACTAAATAACTTTCATCAGTTATTTTTCATTAGTCAAATAATTGCTATCATAATTTTTATGTACATACTAAATATGATATTTTGGGAGTTAATCCAATATCATCTTGCAAAGCTTAATGCCATCAAAACAGAAATAAATGAACTTCGCAAGTTAAAATGTATATAAATAGATATTATATCAATTTCTCTATATTATTAAATAGTTTAGTGCAAGAATAAAGGTTTGATGACTCAGATTATATATTTGTGTTTTGATTGTAAAAAAAAATTAAACCAAACCTATGGAAACAATGAAATTGGGAGAAAGTAGAAATAGATTTAATGAAATTCAAGAACTTGAAGGGAAAAAACAAGGAACGATATTTTATTTTTATTCTTAGAGAGCTGTAGCAATCACGTAACTTTTCCCAACACTGTAATTACAAATTTTGATGTTTATAGTACAATGGAAAAAACCTGTGCGCGATATGTTTCGGGAAAAAATAGTTGATGTTCGATACGTAACGTTTACATAAATTAATATTTCCCAATGTCCACCATTGGAGTTGGGGCCGACCACGACGAAGAACTACGTACACAAATTCGGGGTCGGGTCCCATGTAGAGATAGAGAACCATTTCAGGTGTGCATGGTCGACCCCGACCATGAAGCGTATAGTGGAAGCCTACCACCTCTCTGACCGTTGATCTCGTCTGCAATTCTTGGATTGTGGGATAATTGGAAGGTGGGGACCCATTGTGTGCGGGCGTGGACCGTTGATCTCGTCTGCCATTCTTGGATCGTGGGATAATTGGAAGGTGGGGACCCATTGTGTGCGGGCGTGGAGGTAATAAAGCCAAACCACAAACCCTACATTAAATATATATAAATATATTTATCACAAATTCAAAATCGTTGTAAGTGCAGACGGAAGTCGATGCGTAGTTTGGCAGAGTTGGTCGGAGTTTTGGATAAAGGGCATGACAAAGCGAGGTGCCGGGTCTCCACCCCTAATTTCAAGTGAAGTTTCTGCTATAGCTGAGTCCTAGCTCTACTCTGCTGTAACCAACCGGGTCTCCATAGCTCGTTCCAATGTGTGCCCATTGTTGCATCGAAACATTTTGAACATATTATAAGCCGTGGCTCCAGTCCTCTGGCCATGAACAAAGATAATCAATCCATGTATGGGCTTATTTCAAAGCCATATCTACTTCTGACAGGTATAAATTGCATATCTAAGCCAGATCTTAAGCCTGGAGTGCCCCGCCTTTAGAGTCAACGCCAACAAGATAAATTGAGTAGGTTTAATGGTTAAAAATTTGTGATTTTTTTTGGGAGGTTACAGGTTTAAAATCGGCTTGGGTAGGGTTGTCTATTGCCCGTCATGATCAAGCTGCTGGACAAAGCAAAGCTATTGGGCAGCAAGGTCAACCACTACTTCTAGTGTCGTTCACATATTCAACTTAAATAAATAAATTAAGATTAAAGTTTAACTAATAATTAATAATGAATAAATAAAAAATTAATTAATTAATATTTAATAATTAAGTATTTTTAATAATAAGTGGTAATTAATGATAATTAATAATTAATATTTTATAATAAATAATATGAATTGATAACATTGATGATGATGATGATGATGGTGGTGGTGGTTAACGTCCAGCCAGACCAATCTATTGGACCTAAAGAAACGAGTTATTTAATTTGATTTAAGAATTTATTCCTATGCTCAAAAAGCTTGGAGAGAAGCCTCCCAAGCTCACTATAATTTTGACATCTTAAAAGGCTAGGAAGTTCAGTATTGCAACAAAGATTATGAAATTGAGCGCTAATGTGGTCATACACGGGGCACTCTAAGAGGAAGCGATTTTCATCTTCGATGTTCATATTCTCACAGAGATGGCAAATCCTTTCCATCCATGGTGTTTTAGGAACTGTCCAACGACTTGTTTCACTATGGAGCTCATGAGAGTTCGTTCTAATCTTGGCTGTATTAATTTTCTTCTTTGAACTCGTTAAAATAGAGATATACTTTTGATCTTCTAAGGTGGGGTTGATGACCTCCTTATAATACCTTAATTTTCTTTTAGCTTCTAGATCTTTTTCACACCACATATTTTCTTTGAACTTAGAAGTAACAATTTTTTTAATGTTATTGACGTTTTGCAATGCAACATTCTTATCGATCTCCCAATGGTTTAACCAGGCCCTCGTCGATAATAATAATAAACACTTTCAAAAAATAATTATTTAATAATAAATAATTAATAATTAATATTTAATAGTTTATATAAAATAAATAATAATAACGATAATAATTAAATAATAATTTTTAATTTTTAATTATTTATTAATATTATATATCAATTTTGGGATTTGAAGAAGTGGGATTGAAACTAGTGAAAAGTAAGTCATTCATTTATGACCATTTTCATGAGAGGTAGTCGTAACTGAAGTGACTAATTTCTTCATGAGAAGTAGTCGTAACAGAACTAACTAATTTCTCGTGATTTTTGAATAATCCACTTAGCACTCATTCCATCGGGTGATGCTCACAGGGGTGAAGAAGTGGGATTGAAACTAGTGGAATGAATCACATAGCATCAATCATCACTTTCGGGACTTGCACTCGGTAACCAATACATCTCAAGAGGTCACCCATCCCAGAACTCCTCTGGCTCAAGTACGCTTAACTATGGAGTTTTCCCCACAATCAAGCCCACTTAACTTGCTATCCCATTTGCAAAACCTTAGCAAGTATTGTGCCTCATGAATTATTCAAGAAGAGTTCAATTAATATATATTAATATATAATTTTTAATAATTAATAATAAAACACTAGCACCTTTGGGTGCAAGTAAAGTCTTGTCAACCATGGTCAACGATATTTACTTTAGAGATTATAATGTTTATATGAGGGCTAAAATAGCTTGTGTTTATAATATTAATCATTGGGTTAATATTGTTCTTTTGGGTTTACAATCCCTTAGATTTCTAGTATTAATCCTTTGGGTTTGTAATACTAATCCAATGGGTTTTTAATCTAAAGGTTCATATTCGTTAGGTATAATAGTACACATAGGGTTTATAATATTAACCCCCAGGTTTAATATAACTCTGTTAGTTTTATAATCTTGGTCAACCATGATAAATGATGGTCTAATGTCACATTTTGATAAATATTGTCTCAATATGGAAATCAACCATGTTCAACCACCATCAAACATGGTCTAGCATTGTCAACCATTGCCAACCATGGTTAACTATCGAAACCATTATCAACCATCATCAACCATGGTCAACCATAGTCAAGGACGAATGACCTTTGTCAACCATGGTGAGCCATCATCAACAATGATCAACCATTGTTAACCATGGTCAACCATCGTCAACCATGACCAACCATGTTCAACCATGGCCAACCATCGCAAACCATTGTCAACCATGGTCAACCATCATAAACCATGTTTATTTTAGGGTTTATAATATTTATATGAGGGTTAATATACCTTGGGTTTATAATATTAATCCATTGGGATTATTATTATTTTCGTGGGTTTATAATCCCTTGGTTTTTTAGTATTAATCCATTGGGTTTATAATTCAATCCCTTGGGTTTATTAATCTAAGAGTTCATATTTGTAGGGAATAATATTAATCATATGGTTTACAATATTAATCCTAGGGTTTAATATAAGTCCCTTGGGTTTATAATCATGGTCAACCATGGTTATAACCATGGTCAACCATCATTCAACCATGGCCAACACATACAATATAAAACCCATGGTCAACCACATTGTTGCAATGTTACATTACATTGAAATTTATTCAATGTCACCCCTCAACATTACTAAATTAGGGTTTATTAATCCCTTAGCTTTATTAATTCATTAGGTTTGTAATATTAATCCCTTAGGTTTGTAATATTGATCCCTTGCGTTTGTAATATTAATTTGTCGGGTTTGTAATATTAATATGTTTCATTTATAATATGAATCCCTTGGGTATTGATAAACAATTTAAATTTTGCAATAGAGAAAATATGGAAGTCTGTATTTTGGAAAATGAGCAATCATCTGTACATAGAGAAAATTTCACGTATTTATCTTCAAACTCTAATGTTTGTCTCTATTGTGATATTTTTAGAAACATTATTATAATTCATAATCAATCAGCAATTCCTTTGATCACAAATTTAATTCTAGAAAACATAGGAGTTGTCATTAATGATGAATTATTGTTTACTTTTGATATTGGTAGAAAAAAATTAACCAACAATATTTTCATTTATCCTCGAAATTCTCTCAATCTAGAATTTAATTGTCTTCTTGGTTCCGATTTATTTTATTCAAAGGAAAATAACACTAATAAAGTCATATATAATGAAGAAATAAATGCTACGAATGTTGAGTGTCTTCTATCTTTAGAAATGGTTTTAGTTGACTCTCATTTTCCCAATTCAATACATGAATCTATTTTTGAAGATGAAAAGAATATTAGTTTAAATATTCAAGTTAATTCTTAGTCATTTAATCATCGTGATTTTAGTAGTCATTTAATCCATTCCAATTTATGATTTATACAACGATAAGATAACATTTTTAAATCCTCATCTTGAAATCTTCTTATGTTTGCAAGTGAATGTAAATAATAATTTTAATTTGATAATCTATGTTGACACTCACGGGAGGGAATTTTTTTCAAATGGATCTCAGTCGTGTTGTATCATTATTTGTAACATTAATGTAAATTTAATTTTCTTTGTTTTAATTTTCCCCAATTTAAGTTTGTTTGCTTTCAAATTTCATTTTAAAATTTTTGTGGACATTGTACTAGCACCTTGAGCATTCAAAATTTAGACACTCATCAAGTACATTAATAAGATTATATGAAAATCAATTCCAGAATTTCAGGCATGAACATGATACTTCTTAATATGAAATTTTATTTGATGATCATGTTTGGTATATTTATGTTTGATTTTTCAAATAAGTTCTTCACAGATTCAAGTACTTGAGAGTGCATCATTACCTTATAACCAGCAATATAATTATTTTGGAAATATTCTAAATTTACACTCACACTTAATTGATTAATTTGAAGAGAAGATTTATTTTCATGCAAATTCTTTTGCACATAATACAAAGGCATCTATATTTTGAGATCCATCATTTGAAGATGTTTTTTTTATACTCTGAGTTTCTTTCAATCATTAGTAGAAATACATGTTTAATTTTATGATCCTGTAGGCATATGGTTGGAAGAATTTGAAGGTATCAATTTTGTAAATAAATTTATTTTTCCAAATTTTGATCTAAGTCCTAGGTTGAGTTTTCCTTTTAATAATTTAGCTGCAGTTTTATTTTTGCTCATTTTTTATGTTTTCATTAAGGAAGAAATAAAACTGAGAGAGTGGATTCACTATAAGTATGAGTATGCTTAGTCATATGATTTCTTAGTTAGTTAGATTAGGAATATAATTAGTTTACTTATATTTATTTTTCATGTTTTTATTTATTTCAATATTATTGATTTCTAATAAACAAGTAATGAAGCCCAAACATTTACCTTAATATTCATTGGATTTTTTAGTAAAGTGTGGTTCATATTTTCAGAGCATATCCATGCTGGTGGTGCACATGTTTGTCTTTCTCCATTACATCTTAGAACTTTTGAAATTAACCTTTCTAGATATGCGTAGACATGTTCATCTTCAACTCCTGTTAATTTTTCTTTTTGTAGTTTATTTATTATTTACGTTTTGCTTCTTTTGTAGGTGTTAATTGGATTGATTTGGAGGCTTAATTAGTTTTATAAATAAGTGAGTAACTAGTCCTTCTAATATGAAACATGTCCAGGGAAGTATTTTCTTTCTCATCAGTAATAATTCTAATTTTATATGTGTATTAATGATTCTATTTATTTTTCTTTACAAATTCACGAGATGAGAAAATAATCATTTACACCATTGAAATAAAATTCTTGGACTCATTCTTGTTTATATTTTCCAGAAGCAAAAGGAAAATGCCACATAAAATCTTTTATCGGTTATAAAATGCTTCTATCTAGGATTTTACCTATCCTTATCCAAAAATATTGCATTTGTCAGGTTGATTTCCTTTACACTGCACTCGTACATCTTGCATTCACTTTATTAATGTTTCCCCCTCCTGATATTATTTCGAGCCTCTATCTTGTAAACATCATGAATACTAAATCCTCTTCTTTTTGTTTAATTTATAAGAGGCTAATGTTTATGAGATCCTTTCTTCGTGACTTCAAACTTGCATATTTCTTGAACTCTCAGGTCTGTATTAAATCAAACATATTTTATAAAATTTTATAAAAAAATTTATCTTCGATATTTTAATACTTGAAGTATCGAAAACGTAAATTCCCATAGGATACATTAAAGGGCTTCACTATAAAACATTTTTTATATTGTATGTTTTATTTATGAAGTTACGAAATATTTTTATCTCGAGGTCCTTCTTATTGATGCTTTCCTTATATATCAAGACTCCTGATATCGTAAGTGAACTTAAAAAAGTCCTCTGAAATAATACTACTAAGGTTATCAGAACCTTTTGAGCAAATGCTCCAAAATGGAAATTCGGAAATCACAACACTCAATATCCTTTTATGTATAAAGTATTATGTTATTGGGTGATTTCATTACAAAACTACACATTTAAGAAAATTTATTCTTTAATCCTTCTGAAAACAAACCTTCTGAAAAATCATTATATTTCATATATTTTATATCAGGTATATTGATTTTGAGACTCTTATTATCAGATCCTTTATAATTTCAGAGGTGCTCATTTCGCAAAATTACGATATCTTAAGTTCAATTAGAATTTGTTCTCCGATATTCCACGCCCGAAAATCCTACGTGGCATCCATCGGTTTTTTTTTTTAATTATATCATAACATCGAAATCTCAGAACATTTTTACAAACCTGATTTTAAGTCTTTCCAAAAACCCGACCTTCGAGTGACATCATTTCCACTTGGTTCATATTTTATGGGATGTCAGCTCCACTTATTTTCTTTCCCTTGTATTCCTACTTTCTTTCCTAAAATGAATGGTCATATTTTTATTTCTATATATAGTTTATCGAGTTTAAATAAGTAATTGTCATTTCAAAGCACTCAATAAGGAAAATTAGTAAGAAAACAAGAGACATACAGAGGTAATGGCTCATTGATCAATTTCAAATTTTTATGCTAATTTAGTGATATATCGCTCCACTTTAACAATATGTATCAATTTGGGTCGTCTTCATATCTATATCTACAGTCCATTGTTACATTGTTTGGGACTTTGAATTTATTTCTTGAGATTGTATGAATATTTTGGGGCTGATATAAAATGAAAACTAGCAAAAGAGAATAATTGCTGCTTATCATGTCGATCACTTTTTCCTCCCTCTGAAATCATCACAACTTATATCTCCCATAATAACTCCTTATTACTCCCTTTAATACTTATATCTCCCCTCATCATATACATTGTCAGTGAATTTAAATGGAGCCCAAAAAACCACTATGGAATTTTAATACTATTGTTTAAATGGCTTATTTAATATTTTATATAAATTGAATTCTCTAACATAATTAATTTTTAATTAATTTAATTACGAAATTAATTAATTTTAATTTTTTAGTTAATAATTATTAATTGTAATATTAATTAATATTAGTATTTTTAATGAAGATTTCCTTATTTTGGCCCAGGAATGCATTTTTCTCACAATTCTGATAATTTTGACACTTCATATTTGGAGAGGCATATCTCAATATTTACTTAGCAAAATGAAGCTCACAATATCTTGTTGTAAATATAAGATAGTGGAGAATAATATAAGAAGGTTAATTTTAGCATATTCATTAAATTAATGACTGAAAATTTCAGCAAAAGACAAAGTGACGAGTTTTCAACAACAATTAGTTTTTTCGAATTTGATTTGGAAAAATATCATTGGCTTTGGAAAACTATTGTCCCTAATTCATTCTGTAGTATTGATTCAAAGGCTAATCATATTCACTAGAAACAATCACACCTTGGAATTTATTTGGATTTTATTTGTTTTAACTTAGCAATTTCATGAAACTTGTTTTTCCTGATTTTGTAATATCTGATTTAAGTGTGCAATTTAATTTATTTTTGGTTTTGGTTGGTTTGTAACAGGAGATTAGTTGAAGAAGATCACATTTGATGAATTTTGGAACAATGGAAAGATACAAACAAAGAGGGAAATTGTGAATTTGCAGCTCTAATTCACGATTTGAAAACTACTCTGAACATTTTTCTATTTTGGAGATTTCTTGTAATTAATAAATATCAGTCTTGAGAGTGAGGAAGGGGTTATTCTTCTCTACAACTAGAGGATCTAAACGCACTATTGTATACGATTGATTAGATGTAGGTGAGAGGGATACTTCAGATCTGAGGTATTTTGGGGAATATCTGTGAGTTTTTTTGTTGAACATACACACTTTTGTAATGGACATAAAGTTGAGTTGCAGAGAGATACAGAATTTTTGGCTTTGAGAGGAAGAATTTTTTTGCACTACAGTAGACAAAATTTTCTCAAGGAGCTGAAGCTCCTCATGGAGTGCCAAATTGTAACAAGATTCTTGTATAATTTTAATAACTTTCATTTCAATTCACTATTGTATGAAATGTAAGTTAATTTTTTTTTAACTGAAAGTTCTGTAAATGATTTTAATCTATGTTATAAATAGTGTATCACATTCTGATATTTAGCACTATTTTTGTATTCATTATTTTATGTTTTAAAGTTTTGTCAGAGCTATCTATGACGAGCAGAATAAAATTATAATTAATCTGAGTTCATTGAAATAGGAATGTGTTGGGGAGTAATTATTTACTGTTTAAATATCTTTCATTTTGTTTTCAATTTAATTAATTAAATTAATTACTTCTTTAATTGATGAAAATTATATAATGAATTTGATCATATAAACAATCATTTTCCCATGTTTGTTTAGTTCATGTGCTCTCAAATTCAGAGAAATATATCATTTTCAAATCGAGATAGGATTTATTTTTTCTTGCATATTAGAGTAAATATGCATTTAGATTTAAATTTGTATTTCTATAAGTCCCGTAATATAGTAGAAAACCTTATTTGTGGCTTTCCTGAGCCATAAAGTCAACATGTTGAACATGATCCGTCCAAGACTTGTTGTAGATTAGTATATAATCAAAAAATACTAACACAAATTTTCAAGGGAAGGGTTTGAAAATGGAATTCATCAATACTTGAAATGTTTAAGGTGCATTAGTAAGGCCAAAACGCATGAACAAAAATTCATAATGACCCTCATGATTTCTGAATGATGTTTTCGAAATGTCTTCAACCTTCATTCTAATTTGATGATGTCCTGAACTAATATGCAACTTGGTGAAGTAAATTTCTCCATGTAATTCATCCAATAAGTCATCAATTATAGGAATGGGAAATTTATCTTTAATAGTGAGCTTTTTGAGCTCCTTATAATCTAGACACATATGCCATGATCCATCCTTCTTGTGCAACAATAGTACTTGAGCAGAGAAAGAACTTTGACTAGGTTTAATTTTATGAGCCTCTACCATTTCTGGAGCCATATTTTCAATTTCACTCTTTTGGACATAGGGATATATGTAAGGTCTGATGTTTTGAGGAAAAATTCATGGAATAAAATTAATAGCATTGTCATGATCACGAATAGGTGGGATACCTTTGAGAGTCTTGAATACCTTGGAATGTTTGTCTAGGAATTTCTAGAGATCTGAAAAAATAGATGATTTTGATGTTTGAACCTATAGTGAGCATAATTATGCAATAACTCCATTTTTTTAATTTCTTCAAAAAAAAATTCATACCATTAGAGCCGGTTATCTTTCCTGGTTTCCTTTCAATACCCCTTAATTAAAATTATTTTCCTTCCCAGAAGAAATCCAGGAAAATTTCTTGAAAATTAAAATCTATCGTCCCTAAATATTGTAACCATTAGGCTCCTAGTACAACATCAACACTACCAATTGGAATGGAAAGCATTGTACGATTCAATACATATTCCCCCATGGTTAGCTTGATATTATGGCACTCTCTAGAGATATTTATTGTTCCTCCATTTGCACCCATCACTTGACACTAGGGTTTTGGATATAGGAAGAAATTAAATTACTTCGCTATCTTATAATGAATAAAATTATGAGAAATACCTCAATAAATAAACACTATTACCTTTTTATTATTGATATATACTTCTATCTCGAGTGTTTGAGGATGGTATTTCCTACCAATGTATTGAATTATATGGTCAGATTCATTTATTTTTTCTCAGGGGTTGCTTCCTAGTGTATATACTCCTCTTTTGATGTTTCTTGTTCCTTTCCTAATTTTCACAATATATGTAGAATAATTTATTCTCGGCACACTTATGACCTTTAGTGTATTTTCTATCACAATTGTAACAAATCCCTTTTTCTATTTTTTCCTCAAATTTTTGTGGCATCAAACTTGTAGGTTGTGTAAGCCTAGGTGCAACAACACTTCCATATTTATAGTTATGAGTGGTATACCTCCTTGTTTCCATAATTTTTCTTACAAATTTCCTTGCCACCTTGAATGTCTTTTCCAATGAATCAGGTTCCGAATGGAGAACCTGTCGTTGGATGGTATTCTTGAAATTAACTATGAAGACATCAATTCAATGCTCCTATGCAATATTAGTTACCCTGATATTTAATTTTTGAAAGTCATAAATGTGCTTCACCATTGAACCCTTTTCTTTGAGATTGATCAATGGGTGAAAGAACATGTTGCTTTTTGTATCCTCATAATGTGCAAGCATTTCCTCCATAAAAATTGACCAAGTGATAAGTCGTTTACAAGAAAAATTCCATCGATACCATAAAAACTGATTGGGTCCTAAATATAAAGTTGCAATGTGTTCCTTTTGTGTGTGTTGTGCATCATGGAGATCAAAATATTTCTCCATGTGTATTATCCATGTTACTAGATCATTTCCATAAAACTTCTTCATATCGATCTTTGGAATATGGTGGTTCTTGAATGCAATGTTGGATTCTCAAAAAGTCATATTTCATATTATTTGTGTCCTCATCCTGACTTTCATGGAGTACCTTATCACCACTGGGAAGTCTTTCTTGTGGAAACTTTGTCAAACCTTCCATGTATTATCTCAATCCATCCATATCAACTTCAGTGTATCATTTTAAACCATCCATGTGTCCTTATAAACCATCCATGTCCCCATTTAAGCTATCCATGTCCCCTTTTAATTCATCTTTGGTTTCTCTTTGTCAGAGCACAATTTGTTTCACTTGGTCCTATAGTTTTGATATATCATGTTTCAATTCTTCCTCTTCATGTGTCATAGTATAGCCTTATAAGGGCTTAATGGGTGTAGATTTGTTTTGTTTGGGAGGAATTTTAGATCCATTACTGATATCTATGCTTCAATAAACCCTTGGAATCACATAAAATTTATTTTGCTAACAAAATTTATGCATTTTTTAATAAAATAGACACCTTTTTCTTGATTTTAGGAGCTCGATATTTAAATATTTGTAACTATGTAATTTCATATCTCGAAGGTCTAGAAATCAGTATTTTGGTATCTCTTTGAGTCTTATTTCCAAGACCACAAGTCAGACCAAAATTGGATTCTTGAAGGTAATGTTATGCTCAATCTCCCATGACAACCAGATTATGGACCAGTTCAGTAGAGAAAACTTGTATGGAATTCCACAAGTCATTATTTCAACCTTCGTGGAAATTATACATGATAAACTACATTCTGTGCACTTTAAATAAATATTTATAAAATTCAAATCCGATGCTCGGAGAGAAATTTATGATGATTTTCCCTTCTTCACTTGTTTGAGACTAAATTCTGGAGCCGGAAAAAACCCTAATTTCCTTAGATCATATCTCTCAAACATTACGAAAAAACATCTTAATTTTGTACATGAATTTTCATCAAGATGTCACCTCCATTCTCTCACAAAGTTTAGAATGTGAAGTCTCATATAAAAAAAGGTTATAAAAAAAATTTCAAGATGAAATATTTGAACAAGTGAAACCCTAAAATCCGAAGTTGTGATACCAAATTCTATCCAACCAACTCACAAAATAAAATAAAATACAGATCAACGAATAAAAAATTATCCTCTTCAAGGGGGAATCCTCTTTTACATTACATAAATAAAAAATTATTGGATGATACAAATGATAATACCTCCTTGGTATATATATGAGTCTAAGGGGTCACAATATAATCCGAACCTACATAAAAATAATACTGTAAGGGCACAAAAATAAGAATAGTGGGTTTTTATGAGGCATAAAAATAACAATAAGAGGCTACAATGGCAACAATAAAAAGGGGAATGCACTAGTATTATAGGGAACTAACATAACTATGCATAGTTTGATGATAAGAGTCTAAAGTTTCATGTGTATATGTACCTATTTTGTGTCACGCGGGTCATGCACCCTCCAAGTGTCACATATGGAATCACAACATGTACATGCATATGAAAAAAACTAGTTAATCGGTAGACTCATGAGAAATGAATCATCATATAATGGAACTGAAGGGTCATAGGGAAATGGTGGTTATATGCTAATCTCTCCATGTAATGGGACATGCACACTAACTAATGTTGTGTTCATGCTATGTGAAATGGTATCCTTGGTCTCAGCACTGATTTTTGGTGGCTCCTCTAGTTCTTTTGGAAATACCACACTATGATACAGTAGTGGCAGGAATCTCAGAGGTGGTGGCACATGCCTAGGGTCCCTATAAGCTTAGTCACAATCATAGGTATGTCCCAATTCGGATCCATAATAATGATATCTAGTGTCACTATAATCCAACTTAATATTTCATAATAACTCTACATATATATACTTGGAAAAATAAAGGGGGACCAGGTCATGGTGGGGAAACTAGCCCCAAGATCCTATGTATCAATCATACATAAAAGCAGTTACATCAACATTTTTAAAATATTTGATTTGAATTGGACATTTATGACTAGTAGGGAGATCTATAGGGACGTCAAACAACTCCCCATGAACATCAATGTTCTTGGCAGCCTCATTCACCACTTCCCGATTAAGTGGGCCTCTAACATCATGCCAATTAATCTTTTGTATGGAATTTAGGAGGTGGCTCTCTGGGCTGAACCTCTAGTATGTATCAATCAACCTATTAATGATATCACAACATCAAAGACAAACTACACCTAGTAAGTGAACTAGTAAGGATTTTATGTCACTCTTGTGTAATCCATGTATGTTCGGTTGTAATATCCTCCAATTTTATACTAGATTTAGCATCAACCCATGAAGGGATCAATGCTACACTATGATCCTCAACTTTTCCCTGATAAGGGTATGCAAATCATAAATATAATTTAGGATATATATTTAACAAATTAGAAGCATATTAACATATAGATGAAATTCAAACACATTTATTGAAGACTATTTAAAAATTAAAGACAATTTGAAGACATAATCACATAAAGTTTAAATAAGATTTAAAAATGGAGGAGGTGTACCTGCAACAAGTGAAGAATGTCCACTATCAGTAGCATGATCATCAAAACAGATAGAAACACTACCTCTAATGCTTTGATCGGTGTCAGAGGCAAGATCTATGAGTGGAACACATACTCTGAGTAGGCTACGTGATCTATCACGGGCTCAACCATGTATAGTAAATCCCCCCACACCCTTATGAACTATGGTTAGGGGCATATAGGATATGCCTATGCATATTATGTATAATACATATAATACACATAAGCTAATCCAAGAAAAAAATGTTGACTTAGAAAGAATGTTGACAAGAAAACTATTTCTAAACTCAAGTAGAATAATCTAGCCCAAAGACCTAAACTTTAATGTCCATTTTTCGATAATTTATCAACCAAATTATTGAGTTCTATATAAGCACAGCCAAAGTAAGTGGCCAAATCTACCTTCATACTTTTTACCATTTCTAAATAATGAATTTTATTCATAGGGAATAAATATCTAAATCTATATGTCTAAAATTTAAATAAACTTCAAAACTAATAAATTTCATGTCAACCAAATACTCCAATAGACTTTAAGTTCTTTTAATGCTTTACTTTGATACATGACACGTAATAGGTGAAATCACATGAAGAGAATGCTTGTTGCACAACAAACTACAAAATGAAACAATAAGGTACAAGTAAGAAAAGATTCAAAATTCTTTTATTCACGTTAAATGCACCTTTCATGATCAATTTAATGTGTCTATCTATGATAAATTGTTGAAACTTGAAGAGATATATATATATGTTATGGTTATAATTATATTATGTTATATTTATGTTTTATAGGTTACTATATATATGTATATATATTATGGTTATAATTATATTATGTTATACAGGTTTATATATATATATATATATATATATATATATATATATATATATATATATATATATATATATAATTAAATAACAATTTTTTCTTTTTTAGATTATTAACTTTAAATTTTAATATTGTATTTAAGTACTGAAAATTTTAAAACCAATCTTATTATATTATTATTTAAAAATATTTAAAATATAAATTAATTTAAATTTAAAATAATAAACAAAGTACAATTTTTTTTAGATAAGTATAAGTTCACCATGAGTAGCGATATCTATCATGTAAATGTCAAACTCCTAATTTATATATTTATTGGATATAGTTTAGTTGTTTTCTGTTTTGGAGATTTATGGGGTACATATTTCAGCAAATTCGTTTGAAATTTGAAAAACATTTTAAATAATTTTTATTTTTTTTATAATTTATGTCACTAAATTCTTAACAAAAAAGCTTTAAAACCTAAAATGATTAGAAAATAGTGTTTTTACCATTCAAAATTAGAAAATATTCATATTAAATATGTTACCATTGCAAGTAAGAAAAAATTTAAAAGCTAAATTATAGTTATTTTGGTGGTTTTGAAGCGTTTTCTTGGTGGTTTTTTGTGGTTTTGTAGGTTTCTTTTTGTGGTTTTCTAGATTTTTTTTGTCGTTTTCTAAGTTATTTTTTGTTGTTTTGAAGGGATTTTTGTTGTATTTTTTTTTTTTTTGGGTTTTCAAGGTTTTCATGATTTTTGTATGGTAAGTTTTTTTTTTTGGAAATTAATTAATTTATTTTTGCAACAAAAATTAGATAAAATAGACAAAAGGATAGAAAACATGTCTTGGCTTGAGCCTCTAGAACGTTGGCAGGGTTGTTGGTGAGTTTGGTTGGGTTTTCATAGTTCAATCACTCGGTCAAGCTTTATTACACTTGACTGAGTTGTAATTTCATTGTCAAGCTCTTGCTTACCCCACCTTTTGCTCAAAAATGGCTTGCGCAGACCGCAAGTATGCGTTTTAAGAGAAAATAGGGGTTCAATTAATCCATAATGCTCGATAGAGGGTTATTTTTAAACCCTCAATTGAGATATTTTTTTTAGAACTGAAAGACCTCAATTTATCACTTTAAAATGACTTGATAAAATACTTAAAATTCTCGATTGCACTCTCTTTTTTTCACCTAAATGTGCCATCCCTTGCCAAAAAGTGTAACCGAGATCCATGATTTTGTCTTGAACACATTTTTTTGTTCTCAATGCATCTTATATGAGATCATGTCTCACACCTCCTTATTGTACATATACAAAATGCAAGGGTGAAGGTGGAAAATATACAAATAAAGTATCAAAAATATCTTACCACAAGAAGTGCAGACTATTATAATGTGTTGTACATAGATCATATTTTCATCCCAATTTTTTGGATTATTTTGATTATAAACCCTCAAAAGTTGCACCAAAGTCTTGTTGGATCCCTTTATCATTCCATTTATTTTAAAATGGAATGTTTTTTACCACTTAAAATCCATGTCCATATTTTCCAACAATGTAGTCCGAAATGAACTTAGAAATCTTGTGTCTCTTGTCTAAAATAATGCTCCTTAGTATCCCAAAGTGTACCTACACCTATTTAAAGTAAAATTTTATTTCTTAATTCCTTTTGGTTGTGGTATTATAGGGAATGTGGATACACATATTTATAAATATGTTAACTACCATAAATGAGTGATCATATCCATTCCTAGCTGTTGGTAAAGCTCCCACAAAATCCATGGAAATGATTTCCCAAGGAAACATGGGAACAAATAGACGATAATATATACCTTATTTTTAATTAATAGGATTGATGGTAAAAAAAAAAATTGAATACTCTAATGTATTGAGCTAAATATTTCATTCTAGGCCAATACATAATT
Source organism: Pinus albicaulis (assembly GCA_034641835.2). Taxonomy (NCBI): domain Eukaryota; kingdom Viridiplantae; phylum Streptophyta; class Pinopsida; order Pinales; family Pinaceae; genus Pinus; species Pinus albicaulis. The sequence goes on from CM076579.1 coordinate 1,492,342,128, forward strand.
TTTTAAGTTCGAAACTATATTCCCAACACCAAAATGTCCCATAATCTTGCAGTTGTGAGCCTATTTGATACTTTGTAGTCACTCACCTTTAGGAACACAAACATTTTATACTTTGCTATCCTTTGAGATGATTGTGGTCAATAATCAAGGCAAAGAATTTTTGATGTTTTGTTTGTGTTTTGTAATATTGGAGGACCAATGAATAAGATAAATTTTAGCAAACAATTATAGATTTAAATTTTGTATATAATATCAATAATTATAAGTAAGGGCTTCTTGTTTATCTCACATAGTGATTAAGATTTTATAATTCAATTAAGTGGACTTATGTAAGAGAATATGATTATTAAATATTCAAATTGAATTCTTCAATAAACCATAAGCTGGAAAACCTTTTAACAATGTCCAAAAGTTCAACAAAATATATCTAAGATTGTCAAGATGCTAAAAACTTATAAATAAAGGGGACTTACATCAACATATTGTCAAGTAAATCATTCTTTATAATAATAATAACTTTAGGAGGAATTATAAGATTGCTGAAACACAGTCAACCTCGCCTAGTTATCTTGATAACAATCAAATATATGAAGAAACAAAATGGATGAAAACTGAAAAAACTCACAGAGAAGATAGAGATGTATGAGATAAGTTCAGAATCCTTCTTGTATTATTGATGATAAAAAATACTTGTACAACTTCTTCTTACAAAAAATCACTCATCCAAGGGTGCAAGCCTTAATAACTCGAATTGAGAGTTATTTATACTAATTAACAAAAGTTTAGAAATATCTTAACTGATTTACAATAATATGATAAGAAGGAAAAATGAAGGAGACAGATAGATGGAGTTTGTTTTTTTTTTTTCTGGAGGTTGTTGATGATTCAACCCCTTTTGGTGAAAGTTGTTGTTGACTTGGCCTCTTTTGTTGGAAGTTGCTACTGACTTGGCCCTTCAAAAATCTGATGTGTTGGCATGCTGTAAAATTAATCTTTTACTCGATGGTTTCACAAAAATTATCCCACTGATCTTCACTTGGGATTTCTACATTCATCATTTTCCTTAAGTTTTCATCTACTTCGGTGAATATGTCAAAATTTGGTATTTGAATTAATAATTGTTTGATTTGATGTTGAATGATCAAATAAAACTGTAGAGCTTCAAGAAAATCTCTCCCTATAATGTGACCTTTGATACCTCTAAACTTTGATTTGTCTATTGCAATTTTATATAACTTTGTGCAATAATCTTCTAACTTGACCAACTTATCACCTATTCCTACCAAGCCTAGCAACCCTTTATGATTTAAAACATTAAATTTATTATGAAACCTTTGAACAATAACATCTAAAGCTTCACACTTGGTCTATAACTAGTTGATCAAGTTTCTTTTCTGCAAAACCTTCTTTATCTCCAAAATTGTTGCAGTCCTATCCGAGATATTGATTTCTTCCAACTCCTCTTTGTTCTTTAAATTAATAAACTTGATCATGTCAGAAGATTCACTTTGGATTATTTCTGAGTTGATCCTTTTGCTCTTAAATTGATGTTCTGCATTTGTTGATGAGTACATATTGTTCGAAGCTGATCTGTATAGATGGCCATATTTCAGTAATGGACTTGCTGATGTCTTCCCAGATACTCGGCTTGTCTTTTCCTGAAGTTGTTGCCATAAGAGATTCACTTTCCAGTTCTTTGATTTTAAGTTCCAACCGATGAGTCTTATGCATTTCCTCTAGATATAAATTATCATTTTTAATCTTTTGTGACTCAAGAAGTTGAAATTTCTGATGTAACTTCTCATGTGCTTGCTTCTGAATGGCCAAATCTTGTGCCAGCTGTGCTGAATCAGTTATGGTCAAGGCTTCTGAAGGTTCTCTACATGCAGAAGATGTTTGAGTTACTAAAGTACGATCAGTATTCACTTGGAGTGTTGACTTCTATTGCAGCAGTAATTCTTTAGTTTACTCATCCATCTTTCTAATTTGCAGATTTTGATCAGTGATCAACTTAAGCATTTCCTCCTTGTCACATTCATTTTCTACCATATTTTTAAGTCTGGGTCTTCAGCTGAGGGTAGCTTGAGTTGTTTTCATAGAGAAGAAATGTCTGCATTTTTCTTCTTAATGATTTCCTTAACTGCTTGTAGTCCTGTAGATCATATCCCACTTTTACTACAAGTTCTTCCAATGACTTCATCCTGTTGTCTTTAGCCAATGAAGACAATTTCTCAATATTCAATTGGGATTGAACATTTGATAGTGTTACTTTCAATTTTTAAAGAGACATGGCTATGTAGTCATTGTTGAAAATAATATTTCTCCTGAATGCATGTGCATATCCATCTGGTCAATTGGGTGAATCTGTTTTGTATCAAATGAGAAGACGGTCTTCTTATACTCAGCACGAGTCTTTACAAATGGAATTATTTCTTGCAAAAAATGCATCTGAATCCTTCCCTTCTCAATTTCAAAGGCAGTGAGAAGCTTGTGTTGTGATTTATATATTTGTTTCTAGAAATGGTTGTAAACATATGATTTCAGTGCTTAATTCTTGTGCTTGATGTCTAGAAATCTAGAGAAAATAGTTTCCTCTTTAGAAGTGATGGCATCTAAATGCTGGATTATTTATACTGGCTCTCTTACATGTGATGCTGATGGAGGAGTCTGGGGAGCATTGGTGGGTGTGGAGACTTCATTATATCCCAAATCTATGATCTCTGGTTGTTTCTCTTCTGAAAGAAAGTAGGAAGTGAGCTTTGACTTCCTGTGTTGTAAGATAAACCCTTTCATGATCTCTTTGGAATGTGGATTCTCTTCTCTGATCCTTTTATTTCGCTTACTATCAGGAATTGGTGTCTGGACATTTGAAGTGGAAATGACTTGTTCATATGCTTCCTATAGAGTATCTTATACCCATTCATCCGGCTTCATGTATTTCTCTATTTCTGCTCTGGAGGTAAGAGTGTAAGAGGTTGTCTTGATTTCAACCCTCAAAGCAGAAATAATTCCATGGGGTTCATATGACTAACTAAAAATTGATTGAAAACCCATCTTCTTTAACAATGCATCTGCATCAACACTAGTTGCTTTGGTATTGCAGATGAAGGATCCATTATTGGTCTTGAATTTAAATTGGGCTTTCATCTTTCCTAAAACAAAAAGGAGTTCGTCCATATTTAACATTTGTCTTATGTACTCTAAGGAGAAAATTCTCATAGGCAAATATCTTGGAAGTTTGTATGGTGAATTCTCATAGCCATACACCCTGATCTCTGTGTAATTTTTATACAGATACCAATCACTTGTCTTTTCTTGTTCACTGAGGTCTAGAATTACTTTAATGTCTTCTCCAATTTTGGGCTCTAATTAACTGGTAAGGAGCTGCCTTAGTAGGTGAATGAACGAGTCTATGAATTATGAGAAAGAAGTGGTTGTTGATGAAGCTCTGACTAATTCTGTCCAGTGAATCACTAATTGATTCAGTGATTCACGCTCTGCTCATACTGCTTGTGGAAGTGAATATGAAACAAATATTCCTTCTAAAACAAAATCATATGAATAATCATAGAATAATAATTAAGTACTCCTTGTGTGGTGAAGTTCATGAATTTTTCATGTATAACATCAGGCAGGAAATGGTCGTAATTATACACAAACAATGGTGATTTTTCAAGACTAGAGATAGATAAGAAACCTGCAACGGGTTCATCAACGATTTCATCATTTGTGTATCCTAACAGGTAAGAAAGAAGAGATATTTAGTGTTTGGATGCTATAGGAAAGATGGAGGATGCACATGGGGGATTTCTCTTTCGTAATTTTGCATCCTCAGGTAGGAAAATGTCGAATATATGAGCTATATGAGGGAAAGATAATTTATGATAAAGGTCCATGAGGGCAACAAGACAGAAATAGGACAAGGAATCAGATGGAGGGATGAGAAGCATATGGTTAATTTTTTCAGGGGATATGGTGATCATAATCTTTCCATTCTGAGCCACCACTCACCTGGTTATAGAGTCATACTGCTTCTAACAAAACATAATTAGATCTAGAAATGAGTGAGTTTGAGTGAATTTAAACAAAGGAAACATATATTCCAAGAACCTGATAGGGTCTTGGTTATCCATGTGCTTCTGGTTTAGAAACAAATGTAGCTCACATAAATCCAATAAATCCAATTCATAGTGGAAATCTATAATTTTGAAATAGGCATCGGCTAGGGGTCTGAGGTCGAGATTAATTTTCGAAGTTGTAGGGATGTCTTCTGCAATGAGATTGGCAGCTTCAATAATGACTTGAGAAACTGAATGAGTGACCTCGAAGATGACCTATACAACATTGTCAACATTATGGATTTCTTCTGTCACTCTTTTCTTACCTTTACCCTTAGGAGTCATTTTTTTCTTGGTTTTGGCCCTGGGTGCCATGCTTGACTAGTATAGACTAGTACAAGACTTTGAAGCTTCGATTAAAGAAACGATGACAGGGTTTCAGGAATATGAAGGGTGATTGTAGAAATGACAATTCGTTGTGAAATGAAATGAAGGATGAAAGAAATTTAAACGAGGAGGTAAATTAAAGAACGGGAGGATGTCAGTAATTTTATAAGTTTCACTTCGAGTTTAACGGTCATGGCTAACAATCTAATGAGGTTTAATTACATAACGGTGTGATTAACGATCCAAGAGTGGATTTATTGGCCAACATGATGATTAATGGGCATAATTGGATTGTTGGGGAGTAACAGACAAGAGACGTGGAGGGATATGATTTATTGGTGGACCAATAGGTTTGTCACGAGAATAATGGTCATCAACGATGAAAACCAAAGGTAGATTTCAGTTGGGGGGGGGGTACCTCCCAGTTTCTTGTTTTAGGTGGAGGGGGTACAGAGTGATACGGTTCTGCCACATCATGGAAAAGGGTAGTGTTAGGTCCTTATATTACTAGTATAGTCCCTTATTGTTGTTATTTTAACCCCCTTATTGTTATTGTTGTACCCATGTAACCCCCATATTGTTATTATTATGCCCTTACATTATTATTGTTAGGTCGGCTAGGATTAAATCGTGGCCCTATGGACTCCTATATATAGAGATGAGGTTTTTTCATGTGTATCATCGAAGAATTGTTCATTCATGTAATGTATTGGAGGTTTCCCCCTCGAAGTGGCTTGTTTATAAGGCATTAATATCTCTTTTCTTCTATTTTTGGAGCTAGTTTCACAACATTTGGTATCAGAGCTTTGGGATTCTATGGTTTCGCTGCTCCAAACATGTCATCGTGGTATTTTCGATATAAGGTTTTTTCTACAAAGGATCAGAATTTGAAATTTTTAGAGTGCGAAGCCAAAATCTTGAGGAACATCGACGCAAAATGTCAGAGCTTGGTTCACAATATTTTTGGAGATATGATCTATGGAATTTAGGTAATTTTGTAGGCTCCTAAATTTAACCTAAACAGGTCATCATGGCATTTTCACTATAATGTTTCTTATACGAAGGTTCAGAAGCTGAAACCCTGAGGAACGTCGTCGCAAACGTTCAGATCTTGGTTTGCAATATTTGCGGAGATATGGTCTGTGGAATTTAGGACTTTTTTCAGGCTTTTGAATTTCATCTCAAAGAGGTGATCGTGGGAAACTCTTCATAGATCTCTCTTTGAGCATCGGATTGGAATGCTGTAAAAAGTGGCTGCAAGTACACAGACTGTAGTTTTATTTCTATCAATTTCAGAGCCAAAGGAGGAAACAGTGACACGTGGCAAGTTGTACAAATCTGCTCTACTGAAATAGTCCATAATTAGGTCATTGTGGGAGATTGGGTATAACTTTGCCTTGAAAAATCCAAATCAGGTCAGACCTATGGCATTCGAAAGAAGATTCAGAGGACTAATTTAGGGCTAAATTTCAGATATTGAAGATATCAAATCATAAATATAATTCAATTTCAATATCAAGCTCCTCAAAAGCAAGAAAAAGGTGTGTATTTTTTTCGAATTACATAAGTCTCGTTTAAAAAAAAAATATTTTGAATTTATTCCAAGGGAATATTGAGGAACATATATTAGTATTGGGTTCTAAAATTCCCTGTAAAGATAATTCAACACCCATTAAGCCTTCAAAAGGCTCCACAAAAAATGAAATGGAATTTTTGAAGAAAGGCATGGAAACTAAGATGGATGGTTTGAAGAAAGGCATGGAAGCTAAGATGAATGGTTTGGAATCTAAGATGGATGGCAAGTGGGCATGGAAGCTAAGATGGATGGCATGGAAGCTAAGATGGATGACATGGAAGCTAAGATCGATAAAAAAAATGAAAGGAAACATGGAAAACATGAAGAATGATCTAAAAGTAGACATCGAAGGTTTGGAAAAGTTGATACAAGAAATGTTTCCTAATGGTGAAGATATAGTAGAGGAAACTCATGATGAGAACAAAATAAATGTTAATGATGATTTCATAAACTCTAAGGTTGGATGGAAGAACCACCATATTCCAAAGATGGATATGAGGAACTTTGATGGCAAGGATCCCATAACATGGATACTACAGATGGAGCAATATTTTGATCTCAATAATGTGCAAAACACACAAAAGGTACGCATTGCAACTTTACATTTAGAACAAAATACATTTGTATGGTATCTATGGCATTTATCCCATAAAAAAATTGTCACTTGGTCAAATTTTACAAAGGAAATAATAGCACATTATGAGGATACAAAGACCAACACCTTCTTTAGCCAATTGATAAATCTCAAACAAAAGGGTTTAGTGTGGGAGCACATTGAGGACTTCCAAAAATTGAATATAAGGGTAACTGATATTCCAAAGGAACACAAGATTGATGTCTTCGTAGGGACTTTAAAGGATAACATCCAACATGAAGTTCGTGTTTGGGAACCAGATTCATTAGAGAAGACATTCAGGTTGGCAGGAAAAATTGAATGAAAATTATGGCGACAAGGAATCCTACCACTCACATCTATAAAGATGGAAGTGTTGCTACTCCTAGACTTCCACAACCTACAAGGTTGACACCACAGCAATTGGAAGAAAAAAAAAATGGCTTTGCTACAATTGTGATAGCAAATACACTAAAGGTCATAAGTGTGCTAAGAAGAAATAATTTTACATAGATTGTGATGAGGAGGAATAAAATGAATGAGAAACTTCAAAATAAGAGGATATACACCAGGAAGCAACCCTAGAAGAAGAGGAAATGAGTCCGACCATATGATGTAATGCATTGGCAGGAATTACCACTCCTCAATCTCTCAAGATATAAGGATATATCAAGAAGAAAAAGGTAATAGTGTTGATTGATTCGGGTAGTACCCATAATTTTATTCATTGTAAGGTAGCCAAGGAATTGAATTGTTTCCTATACCCAGCACTAGAATGTCAAGTGATGGTTGCAAATGGAGGAACTATAAATTTCTCTGGAAAATTCCATAATATCAAGCTATCCATGGGGGATATGTATTGAATAGTCCAATTATTTCCATCCCAATGGGAGGTGTTGATGTTGTACTAGGAGTACAATGGTTACAATCTTTGGGGATGGTAGCTTTTAATTTTCAAGAACTTTTCTTGAAAAAAAATTTGGAAGGAAAGGAAATTGAATTATGGGGTATCACAGGGAAGCTAGGAAAGATAATAAGCTCTAATTTCCCGACAAATATTCTAAAGAAAGAACAACGAGGTGTAATTGCACAATTATGCTCACTAGAAGTTCCAACATCAAAATCATCTATTTATCCATATCTCCAAAGATTCTTCGACAATCATTCCAAGGTGTTTGATACTCCCAAAGGACTCCCACCTATTCATGATCATCATCATGCTATTCATTTGATTCCACGAAGTGTTCCTCCAAACATCCGGCCTTACAGATATCCTTATGTCCAAAAGAGTGAAATTGAACGTATGATTGCAAAAATGTTAGAGGCTGGTATAATTCAACCTAGTCAAAGTTCTTTCTCTACTCCAGTAGTATTGGTCCACAAGAAGGATGGATCATGGCGCATGTATCCACATTATATGGGGCTCAATAAGCTCACTATTAAAGATAAATTTCCCATTCTCGTGATTGATGAATTATTGGATGAATTACATGGAGAAATTTATTTTAATAAGTTGGATCTTCATTCAGGATATCATCAAATCAGAATGAAGACTAAAGATATTCTGAAAAAAAACGTTTTGAACTCATGAAGGTCATTATGAATTTTTGGTCACGCCTTTTGGCCTTACCAATGCACCTTCTACATTTCAAGGGTTGCTGAATTCCATTTTCAAACCCTTCCTTAGAAAATTTGTGCTAGTATTTTTTGATGATATAATAATCTATAGCAGGTCTTGGAATGATCATGTTCAACATGTTGACATGGTGCTCAAACTATTGGAGGAGAAACAATTATATGAAAAAGCATCCGAATGTTTCTTTGGAGTACAAGAGGTGGAATATCTGGGTCATATTTTATCTCACGAGGGTGCTAAGGTATACCCTAACAAAATTAAAGCCATTAAGGAATGGACAATCCCCACAACCATAAAGCAGTTGTGTGGATTTCTCGTTTTAACAGGGTATTATCGCAAGTTTGTTAAGAATTATGGGAGAATAGAAGCACCTCTAACAAAATTATTGAAGAAAGATGCATTTTCATGGACTCCTGAAGAAACTAAGGTGTTTGAACATCTTAAAGAGGAAATGTGCCTATCACCAGTCTTAGGTACGCCAGACTTCACAAAAACCTTTATTGTGGAATGTGATGCCTCAGGAAATGGAATTGGTGTTGTTTTAATGCAGGAAGGAAGACCCATTGCTTTTGAAAGTCGTTCAATCAAAGGAAAGTATTTAAAAAAGGCTATTTATGAGAAGGAAATGTTGGCAATACTACATGCACTAAAGAAATGGAGACCTTACCTAATGGGAAGACACTTCAAATTAAAAACTGATCATTATAGTCTTAAACACTTTTTGGAACAAATACTATCTTCGGAAGAGCAGAAAAAATGGGTCACAAAGATGTTAGGTTATGACTTTGAAATTATCTACAAAAAGGGGAAGCTAAATTTTATTGCAGATGCACTCTAAAGAAAGGATGAAGAGGTGGAAGCATTGCTTGTGCCATTTCTATTATCCAACCAGATTGGATAACCGAAGCAAGGGATGAATGGAATAAGGATGAAGAAGTTGGGACACTCATTGAAAATTTGCAGCAAGATCCTAGTACATCTGATACATTTAGTTGGAAAAATGATTCCTTATGGTACAAATATCTCTTATATGTTTTCAAGAATTCCCAAATAGAACAAAAGATTCTTTTGGAATTGCACACTTCTCCTTTAGGAGGACACTCGAGATTTTTAAAAACTTACCACAAGGTGAAGAAATAATTTTTTTGGGATGGACTTAAATATGATATTCAAAATTTTTTGGTGGAATTTTTGGCTTGCCAGCAAAATAAAGTTGAGACAATTAATACCCTGGGTCTTCTACAACCTTTATCCATTCCAAGTCAATGTTGGGAGGAGATTTCAATGGATTTTATCACAGGTTTACCTAAGTCCGAAGGAAGGAGTGTCATCATGTTGGTAGTTGATAAACTTACCAAATATGCACACTTTTTTGCATTATCTCATCCATTTAAAGCAAGTACAGTTGCTATGGAATTTATGGAAACAATTCAAAAGCTACATGGAAACCTGAAGATTATTGTAAGTGACAGAGATCCCATTTTTACAGGAAATTTTTGGATGAAATTATTTTCTTGTTTGGGTACTCAACTAGCTCATAGCTCATCTTATCATCCTCAATCTGATGGTCAAACAGAGATAGTGAATAAATGTCTAGAAGGATATCTTCATTGTTTTGTATATGATAAGCAAGCAAAATGGGTCAAGTGGTTACCTCTCTTTGAATGGTGGTATAACACTTCCTTCCATACTGCACCAAAAATGATGCCATTTATGGAACTTTATGGATATTGTCCACCTTCCATCACATCTTATTTAAGGGAAAATTCTAGGGTTCAAGTAGTGGAGGATCACATTGAGCATCAACAAGAGGTTCTACAACTCTTAAAGGATAACCTAAATTTGGCACAAAATCGAATGAAACAACAGGAAAATCAACATCGCAGTGAGAGAAGTTTTGATGAGGGAGACTAGGTATTTTTATGGCTACAACCATACAAACAAATGTCCCTCAAGCAATCTAAGAAGGATAATAAATTATCGCCAAAGTAATATGGTCCTTACAAGGTGTTGCAAAAGATTGGTACTATGGCATACAAATTGGAGCTTCCTACTTCTTCGTGAGTGCATCTAGTTTTCCATGTTTCATGCTTAAAAAAGGTTATAGGGGACAAAATTCCAGTTCAAAAAATATTTCCAGAACTTGATGAGGAATGGAAAACCATATTGGAACCTAAAGCAGTCACGAAAACAAGAACTCGACAGCTACGAAATCGATCAATTTCAGAGTATCTCATCAAATGGAAGAACTTATCCACTGAAGATTCTACATGGGATGATGAGAATTTTATACAAAAGCACCCGAAGCTACTCAAGCATTGAGGACAACACATTTTGAAGGAGAGGAGAATGTTAGCTCCTTATATTACTAGTATAGTCCCTTATTGTTGTTATTTTAACCCCCTTATTGTTATTGTTGTACCCTTGTAACCCCCATATTGTTATTATTGTGCCATTACATTATTATTTTTAGGTTTGCTAGGATTAAATTGTTGTCCCACTAGGATTACATTGTGGCCCCATGGACTCCTATATATAGAGAGGAGGTTTTGTCATTTGTATCATCAAAAAAATTTTCATTCATGTAATGTATTGGAAGTTGCCCCCTCGAAGTGGCTTGCTTCTAAGGCATTGATATCTCTTTTCTTCTATTTTTGGAGCTTGTTTCACAACAAGTAGCCATGAATACAAGACTTCAGACCCCCCCATCACGTTAACAAGAAACTGTCGGGGGGGTTGCAAAGTTGATCTCCATTGTAGATCTGAGGGGAGCTCAAGATCCATCGTTGAAAAATGCAAGAACTTTATCTCAAGTGATTTGATTGCTTTGTCGTTAGTGATCTTATAATAAAATCCCTATCCTCTTATATATCAATTTAATAAATGAACATTAAACCCTTTTTCAAAGGTTTTAACATACATAAATTAAAACTTTACATTTTTGAGAATCTGGTGCATTTAAATAGGGGGTCATTTATTATTTTAAACACTAAAGCTTTAGCATTTTTTTTTTATTTCATGCTTCCCTAACATTTTTTCTTTTTCCTTATTTATTTAGAGAAAACTAATCTATCATTTTTTCTAACATGTATGTAATAAAATATAATTTTCCTAACATTTTTAAATTTTTTTTTTTTTATCCATGTTCTAACTTAGATTTTTGTTTTTTTATTTTTCAAACTACCATGCTAACTTATCAAAAACAAATAATGTTGCAACATCAACTCCAGCTAGGGAATACTTCCCCTTGTGGGATGCAGAGAACAATCAGTTCTCCGTGCCTTCTCCTCGGGCTATGGAGTCTTTACTGTAGAAAACAAACTAACTTTAAATGATAAAAGAAAATGAGTATTTACAATAATGATGTAGGATATCCTTCAGTATTGGATATAGTGTTTCAAAAATCTACCATTGGTAGACAGTGTTGAAAACTGTCCCTCCAAATTTTGTAGAACAAATGTGTTGTTTCCTTTTACCTCTGCAATGCTAAGTGGCCCAAACCATAAATTTTCAAAGTTTCCATGCTTGCCTTTATATTCTGTCCTAGCATCCTACCTTAAAACTAAATCTCCTTCTCTAAAATATCCTTCCCTTGCCTTTCTGTAAAAGTGACTCTTCATTTTATTCTGATATTTCCTTGGTTTGTATTGAATCTGATCTTTGTTTTCATTCAACTTGATAATTTGATTAATACTTCTAGAGAAATCATTAGGTTCATCAGTAGATTCTTGTAGAAAATTGAGCATAGGGAAAGCTAAATTTGTAGGAAAAATAACATCTTTTCAATAAACTAATTAGAATGGAGATTTACCTATTGATCTTTTGGGTGAAATCCTATTTTCCCAAACTGCATAAATTAGATGACTGTCCCAGTTTTTTTTTTGGTATTCTAAAGTTTTCTTGATTACCTTTACTAAATTCTTGTTAAATGATTCAACTATTAGGGGAATTTTGAGGTCTAAAATGGGCCTCCTAAGAAAAATGTACGAGCAAAATAAACTTTATAAGAACAAATAGGATTCAAGATGATGATGTTAAACATGGGGGATGATTCACCATTTTTTAAGTAAAAAAGTAAAACGATTAAAAAATAATAAAATAATAAAACTACTTTTTCAACTCATATTTTCAACTTATCTCCCAAATTTTTTACTCAAATTTCGAGCAAGAGTACTCGCTGGATGCAAAATTTAATTCCTCATCCAAGGAGTACCCATGTTGCACACTTTTGATAGACCCTGCTACATCAAAAATGAAAATTACATGAAAAAACATGATTGCAAACACATTTTTCATGTGTTTCTCATTTTTCATGTAGCAGGGTCCATCAAAAGTATTCAACATGGGTACTCCTTGGATGAGGAATTAAATTTTGCATCCAACTAGTACTCGCGCTCTAAATTTGAGAAAAAAAATTGGAATATAAGTTCAAAATACTGTTGGTGTCCGGATATGAACAGAATTCAACCGTCTTTCCACATAAATTATCAACCTAAGGGTGTTATTTATTTCAATACTAATGGAAAATTATATGCAAACACAAGCACATGACCTGCTATAGATCACAGGTTTAAATCCATAACACACAGACCACTGTAACAACAATTAAATAAACTACAGAATTAAAATACATTCACAACAATTAAGAAGTAAACTGTAACAGTAGTAAGGAAATCATACTAAAACATAAAAAATGGAAGGAAAAAAAAAACGCAAAACCTGATCAGAAGAGTGGGCCCAACTCTCTAATCAGGGTTGCGGTAAACTCACAAATTACAGAAGAAACAACAATATGCTATGCATTTGATTAATGAAAGAATAGATTTGTTACAAGATCTATATATAAAAGGGCTTAACCCTAATTCACATCCCGTAGGCCTCTTTATAAAAATATCCTTGAACCCTCGATTCCCCTTAGTAACTCCATAATTACAAAAATGCATTTTGTTACAACGAAAACCTAGTTTCCCAGAAGGAAACCATAAAAAGGCCTGGAATTGCACTGGTACAAACAAATTCTATTACACTGTAAAAAAAAATGAGGAAAGTGCTGGAGATGATGGGTTTTTCCTCGACTCACAAATGCAATGCTCCTATTTTGGCCGAATCTGTAGAAATATCAGAGCTAATATGTAAAAAGTTAAAACCTCCACAGCAATTACTTCATTTATCAAATTTCCCATGAAAGATAAGGAAAATGGTTTTACTTGATGTGTTTAAGAGTAATAATGGTACAAAGAGATAGAATGATAGGGTAAAATGGGAGAGGAAATTATACAAATCCGGTACCCAACATCTCCTCCCAACTGGTCTATCTGCATGTCCTCATGCAGCTCGTCGTCTCCTCAAATCCAGATTAGACTGACTGTGATCGGCATGAAGTTGTTTGATGTCATAATTTTCAGCCATTTCTATCCCTGTTGGCTTATATCCCTCTATCAAAAAAACATCCTTGCACCAGTCTGGATCAACGTTGTATGCAGGAGTATACGACTTGGTTGGCAACCAGAGAAGGGGGAATTGAAACCTCAATCCCATCCATCTGACCTCACAGGTATGAATGCATGCCATGAAACATGGAATTCTCTCTCAATCCCATGAAAATTTAGGTGCCCCAAATGGTTCTCGTTCTCTGATGGCTGAGGATGACAACATCCACATTTTCTGACAACTGTCTAGCGCTTCCTTGCGGAACATCGTAATCTGGCCGACACATAGGTTAGTACACCATTTCTGGGTTACCAACATGTGGTCTTTATGGCTCTCAATCTATATAAATGTATAGTTCTTGTTATAAATGTTTGAGGATTGACCATGCTCTTTTCTCATCATTAATGGCCTTCCAACTTGGTTTTCTTCAAACGTATCCCAGCCCTTTCTCCACATAATCTGATTTATGGTATAAGAAGTGAAATCTCTTAAATGGATGTCCCCCATGAATGGAACAGGGTTAAAGGACTGATCATGCCTTAAGAAATTCCCATGCATGTAGAACTCACACATTAAGTGTTGTCCTATGATATCATGCATTTTTAAAATACATAGAAATTGAATGGGGTCCTCAATTTTGTACCAAATATCCTTATATACACTTTCAAGACAAAAGAAAAGAAATTTTTCATGAAGGAATAAGGCATAGCTATGTGCAGGAGGTCTGCAGGCCATTACTTGTTGTGCCAGGGAGAATATCTTCTCCTTATCTTTTTGCATCAACTGCACTTGTTCTTCCAGCTCTTCTATTCTGGCCTTCTGTTTAGCTTACTTCAGTTGCGCCTTATATAATTGATCCATGTACCCTATGACGGTTCTGGCAGCTTCTTCTCGAACCCGAGTTGTTTCCTTCTTATGGTCACTCGCAACAGATTACCACTTCTGGATCTAAACGGCCAATACAAATTCTCGACCTTCAAACAACTCTTCAATTCAGCCAGTCTAAGTAGCTGCAGAGGAGACCTCGATTTTTGGCTTTACTTCCCTCCATTTGTAGATTTTTACCTTCTTTTTCAGCCGGGAAACTTTCCTTTTCAAATCTCGAACCTCAGTTTTTAGTCTCATGGTTTCACTGAACTGTAGCTGATACCTCTTCTTGAGAGGTAACCTTGTTTTCTCACACTGTTCAACCCATTCTTGTTTAACAATAAATTCAGTTTCTGGGCCTATGACAGGCTCAAGAGGCGGCAGTATGCTACTGGTATTCTCTGCGGATTCTCTTGTTAAGTATTTTTGGCTGGGCTACCTATCTTCATGGGCTTCTTCCTCTATGTTTTCTCCGAGGAATTTTGCCGTCTAGTTGACAATTTCATTGACCACTCTCTGTTCTGTGTTTCCACAGGAACTCTATCTTCTTCATGAACCTCTAAGTTCTCTAGTTTGATAGTGGTTGGGCCAATCTTGTCTGTGTCAACAAATTTAAGCACTGGTGGAACAGCTATATCCTCCATTAATCGTTTGGGTGAGCAGAATCCCCTCGCCGCTCTAGGAATCATGGACTGGAACAGAGAACGGGGGACAAACTCATCACCTTGATTTCCAGTTTGAGTCAGAACTTCACGAATTACTACCTCAACATGGGTCGATGTTGGTTCTTGTAGAACAACATCGATTCTGCGACCCATTTCCCTTCTGTCCTGTAGGTCTTTGCTCGCCATTTCTTCTTCTCTGGTCGATACTGGTTCTTATGGAGCAGTATCGACCTCCCAGTTCATTCCTTCTCTTCCTTCATTTTCCTCATGAATTGCCTCTTTTTCCACCGTCGGTACCAGCTCTTGAGGGCCAATGTCGATTTCGCAAGCTGACTCTTCTTGTTCTATCTGACTCGGGGATGGTTCTTGTGTATCACCCCCACCTGTATCAACATTTATATCTGCTTAGGTAGGTGATGCGCTTTCTTGCAAATATCATCACTTGCGATTCCTTTGCCTGCAATTTCACTCCCTTGTTCTTCATTAACAAAATTCGATGACTGTATCACAGTCTTGACTTCCTACATGATGTCCATAATTTCTTCGCCTGTGGGCTCTTCAGGTGAGGTTGGTTCTTGTGTGGAAGCCTCGGCCGTGTCATCAATTACCTCCTCCATTCTCATTTCTTTAGGTTCCCCCTGATCAACCATCATCTCCACTTCATCGGGATCCTCCTGATCAACTTCCATTTCTATTTCCTCGGGTTCCTCTTGATCAATTCTTTCTAAATGTTCTTCTTCTACCAGACCAGCCAGAGAGACTGGTTCCTCTTCTCTAGTAGTAATAATGGCTGCTACCTCTTCTTCTGAGTACCCATAGAGTTTTTCCCAGGAGACCCGAAGCCTATCTATTGCATGCATGAGCAATAATCACACCAATATATGGTTGGAAAGCACTGTTGGCATTTAGCGTGAACGCTGAGTAGCCAGTGCCATGTGCTACACCTTTTTCGATAGGAAGAAGGGCATGTTTAAGGTATGCACCTCAGCTTGTGGAAATCGAAGGTGCGTTAGAATTTTAAAATGGTACTTAAACAGAGTTGTGGCTCAGCCTTCGCAAGTTATGTATTTTGTTACAAAACCTGCAACTTTGTTCCAAGGATATGGCACATTTCTGCGCTCATATCCTCTTCCAATTTGAATGACGCTTTCCCCCGCCTATAAGAAAAATTTGGGAAATTCCGGGAGAGAAAATTTCCGAGCAAACCATTGCTGCCCCTGCTATCTCAGCCCACTAACCTCTGAAATTACCTCTTCTGTGACAGGAACTTCCAGAACTTTGACTCGCGAGTAGTTCTCCTCTAAATTGAGTGTGAACTCCATTGTGATTCCTCCATAAAACCCCTACAATCTGTCGAAGTAGGTATCCCACCCTGCATCAACAAAGATTTTCCAAACCTCTGGATTGCTGCGAACTGAAGTTGTGTTTTCAGGCTTATGCTGCACAGCTAGCCCACCTATACAGTGGATACTTGTAGCAACACTTCTTGTAACAACAGACCGTTGGGCGAGCTGGTGGATACCAAATTCGGAAAAACAACATGTTGAAAATGAAAGGTGGTAACGGTAAATACGGATGATAATTTTCGAAAACTGAGAAAAATCATAAAAGAATATGGTAAGTGTGGTGAAAAAATAATAATTATTTCGTATGGAGTGGAAAAGACATATTATGGATCCCGATACATATTAAATGATTATACCAAATGTTGATGGAAATCGTAAGGTGTACCATGAATGGATTGTCATAATGATTTATGAGGTAATTATTATGCTATCCTTGACTATGACGGCACCCCCCCAAAATTAAATTTTTGTCATCCGCAACATTAAAGTATTCACATGGGATACATAATTATATCAATGAAAATCACGTGGAGGCGTACCTGGCGGCCTACTTGGATGAAGTGATGGTTGGTAGGATGACGACACAGTAATGATGTGGATGGAGTAACAAAAGTACGAGTAATAACATTTGGAGTAACAACAGTGTGATTAGCAGCATCCAGAGTAACAACAATGTGAGTAACAACATCCAGTGTAATAGCATCTGGAGTAACATCAGTGCAAGTAGCAACATCAAAGTAACATCATCTGGTGTAACAGCATCTAGAGTAACAATAGTGTGAGTAGAAACATCCGAGTAATAGCATCCGGTGTAATAGCATCAGGAGTAACAGCATCCGGTGTAACAAAATCTGGAGTAACATTAGTGTGAGTAGTAGCATCTGGAGTAACAACAATGCAAGTAACATCATCTGGTGTAAGAGCATCGGGAGTAACAACATCCAGTGTAGCAGCATTGATCAAGGAGTAACAACATCGAGTATCAGCAACGTGAGTAACAACAATCAAGTAATAGCACCATGAGTAGCAGCAACTGAGTAACAACACCGTGAGTAGCAACAACCAAGTAACATCACTATGAGTAGAAGCAACTGAGTAACAACACTATGAGTAGCAACAACTAATTAACAATACCATGAGTAGCAGCAACTGAGTAACAACACCATGTGTAGCAGCAACTAATACTTTGGAAAAAATTTCTTTGATTTTTACTCCTTAGTAGTAACTCCTGCAAAAAGACAATAAGATAAGCAATATAATTCTTTATTCTTTTATTATTATTATTATTATTATTATTTATTTTTTTATTTTTTTATTTTTATTTTTTATTTTTTACAACAAGGGTGCAGAGGAGGGATTCTCTACGCCAATGACCTTCAAACCAGATTTCTCAAAGAGGTGTTTAATAAAAGCATCCTTAGAGGCCGGGCGATGGTATAATCTCAGGCAATGTCCATTGATTATAAATGAAGCACGTGTATCATCAATTGTGACTAGCCTAACTGTTCCATTCTCAATTAGAGTGTCCACCTTGTATGGTCCCATCCAATGAGTGCAAAGCTTCCCCCTAAAATCCTTAAAGTAAGAGCCATAGAGTAGTGCCCAATCTCCACTCTGAAACACCTTATTTTTAATAAATTTATCGTGTCATTTCATTCTCTTCTTCTGGATAGCAGTAGTTCACTGGAAAACCATTGAACGGATTTCATCGAGTTCATTGAGCTAAGCCAGTCAGTGTTTCTGGGCATCTAATAGATCTAAACCAACTTCAAGAGTTGTTTTGAGCATTCTAATTTCAAATTATATTGTAAAAAACAGGGATTTCCCATAAACCAGCTTGAATCGTGAAAAACAATTTGTATTCTGCCATGTTGTTCTGTATGCCTAGAGAGCTTTTGGGAACTTCTGAGCCCAATCCCGATGATGGTATGCCACAGTTTTTTTCAATGTATTTTTTGTGCTTTCCACTTGTCCATTCGACTAGGGGTGGTATGGAGATGTCACTTTGTGCTTGACCCCGTATTTCTGCATGAGCTTTGCTATCATGTGTGATGTGAATTGTGCTCCTCCATCTAAAACAATCTCCCTTGGAGTACCATAACAAGAAAAAATTTCTTCAAATAAAAAATCTGAGACCACCTACTTTGTTGCTTTCACAACCACTTTGGCTTCCACCCACTTAGTCACATAATCAGTATAGACCAAGATGTGGAATTTTTGCTGGGAGGGTGGGTTAAAGGGTCCAACGAAGTCAATAGCCCATTTTTCAAAAGTCTTGAGGACTACCTGTGCCTGCAAAGGCATTTCATTAGCTAGACCGGGCTACCCCATACGTTGGGAACTATCACACCTCCTAACATAATTCTGAGAATCACGAAATATGGAAGGCCAGTAATATACTATTTGTGGCACCTTATGGCCTGTTATTTTTTCTGCAAAATTCCCTCCACAAGGGCCATCATGGGAATCTTTAAATATCTCATAAATATCATCCTCAGACAGACAGCGTCGAATTTGCTTATCTTCTCATGTATGAAAAAGGTACCCTGCCATCCAAGAATATCGAGCACTGTGATGGATAATTTTTTGTTTTTCCCTGTATGACAAATGAGGAGGCACTTTCCCTGCAGCAAGATAGTTAGCAATATCTACATACCACGGAGGTTTAGTAGAAACTGCAAAAAGATGTTCATTGGGAAAACTATCTTCTATAGGGGTGCATTCATCATTGTTATCCATTCTAGATAGGAAATCAACCACTACATTATCTTTTCTTGGCTTTTCCACTATTGTAATATCAAATTATTGAAGCAATAGCAACCATCTTATAATACAACCAGGAATAATAGGTTTATTCATCCAATACCTGATTTCTGCGTGATGAGTATGGAAAATGGTAGAGTACCCGGTGATGTAATGCTGGAACTTATTGATAGCATAAATGACAGCCAAGAATTATTTTTCTGTCCCCGTATAATTTAGTTCAGCAGGAATTAAGTTCTTGCTGACATAGTAAATTTCATACGGTGTTTTTTCTACCTACTATCCTAAAATAACCCCTACTATTGTTTGAGAAGCATCGATATGTATGTGAAACGGTAATGCCCAATCAGGTCCTTGGAGGATTGGAGCTGTGCACACTAGCCCTTTTATTTTTATGAAAGTTGTCTCACAATCTTCAGTCCACAAGAATTCTGCATATTTTGTTAGCAATTGAAATAGTAGGTATGCTATTTTAGCAAAAATTTTTATAAAGCATCTGTAATAACCAGCACAACCAATAAAGCTATGTACCTGTGTGGGTGTTTTGGGTACCGAGAAGTGTAATATTACCTCTAATTTAGCCAGATCAACTTGAATTTGAGAAGTTGAGAGAAAATTTCTGAATACTACTCCTTCTTCCCTCATCATATGACATTTGACTGTACTTAGAGATACATGGGTCTGTTTACATATTTTGAGGACTTTCTCTGAATTTTCCAATCCTTCCTCAAATGAGTTTCCATATGGAGTAAGATCATCCATATAGATCTCAACGCTATCATCGACTAGATCATAAAAGATTCCCAATATTTCCCTCTGGAAGGTAGCAGGAGCATTACACAGGCCAACTGGGAGGACCCTGTATGCAAAGGTTCCCCAAGGGCATGTGAAATTTGTTTTATCCTAGTATTCCAGGGCTATCTGGATCTGGTTGTATCCACTGAATCTAACTAGGAAGGAAAATAAATTCTTCCCATCCAAGGTATCCAAGACTTGGTCAATGAATGGAAAAGGAAAATGGTCTTTTTGCGTTGCCTTATTTAGTTCCGTGTAATCTACGCAGATATGCCATTTACCATTATTTTTGGGAACAATAACTAGGGGGAATACCCATTGGCTATCTGAGATGGGGTAAATGAATCCTACATCCAATAATTTTTGTAATTCTTCCTCGACAATGATTTTAAGAGTAGGGTTCACCCTCTGTTGAGGTTGTCTTACAGGGAAAAAAATATTCCTTAATATAAATATGATAAGTGCATAAGTTGGCAGGGATCCCCTTCATGTCGGTATAATCCCAGGAAAAAGCTTCCTGATGATATTGAAGGACTTTCAAAAGTTGTTTTTTCTGGGATTCAGATAGGTTTGGGTTGATATTAAGTGTTTTCCCTGTTTCAATCTCAATTGGAGTACTATCATGGGATGAGGTTATAGAAATGTCTTCAATGTCATCTTCTGGTTCAATTTTTTTTCCATGTCTCACAGCTCATAGCAGATTATAGAATATGTCAAGTTGAATCAGAAACATAACTGGAATCGTTAATGAAAGCGTTAATGAAAGCGTTAATGGCACTGTCCTCGGTCTCTGTTTTGAATTGAAGGGCCTTTCCAATAGTGAGGACAGGTCTAACATCTTCATTTTTAGGTTCAGTCTCTTCTACAGGTAGAGGTTTCTGACTGGGTAATGATTTTTCATATGGGTGCAATTCTGTAGGAGGATAAAGCTTAAGATTCTTTTTAACTTTCCTATTTGATATGATCATGTGCCCAGATCGGCACCCTATGTAGGCGTCTACAGTTGCAAGCCGGGGTCTTCCTAGGATCAATGGGTGAACCCCTACTGAAGATCGAGTCTGTAATATAGGGAGGTCCATAGGGTAATGCCATGAATCTATTGAAATGATCACATCCTCTAATTTCCATGCTGGTTTAATTGTGGATTTGTATGCTAGTTCCAGGATAGTAGGGGTTGGTTTAATGTTTCCAAGTCCTAATGTGTTCATTGTTTCAGTAGTGATAATGTTGATGGTGTTAGGATCCTATAATAATAGGGTTCATAATTTTTGAATTGACTATGATAGTCTTGTAAATATGTACATACCTTGCTTTCTGCAAGTTTTTTTCCCATATTTTGAAAAAATGAAAAATAATAAAAAGTGAAAAGAGGGTAAAAGTCCTAAAAGAATGATCAAAGGAAAAAGAAAAAAGAAACAAAATAAGATATGAAAGTGAGAAACTCAAAATGCTGCTACTAGTTATTTTTACTGCAAGAATAATGATTATGTGCAGAGTGTCAATAAATGCCATAATCCATGATCAGTTAAACAGTTTAATCTTAACTTTTCATGATTTTAATTTCATGTTTTAGATAGAGAATAAAGATATGTCAAAATGTATAAACTTGACAAATAAGTATATAGGTAGAGAATAATTAGGATCTCAACAGTTTAATTTGAGCCTTCAGATTAAATAAGGTTAGACTTAGATAGATTTATGCTTCGAAGGAAAAATGATTTAGGGTTGCAAACCTAAATGCACCCATGAAAATGATGTAAAAAATGTTAGAAATAAAGATGGGTAGGTAGAGAGAAATTGATCAAGCATGTAATACAGCATCATCAGGAAAAAATCACTAATTTCCCCTCCCCTACAATTTTTCAGTATTCTAAACTATTAGTCAAGGAGGCTCAGAGCATTTCTCTGACTTCTGTTGGGACCGGACCCACGACTTGATGACTGATTGGTTAAAAATATTGGATTCCTACATAAATCATATTCATTAGCATTTGTCCTTCATTCATGATCATAACCCCTTTTCCTAAGTAAAATCCATTTTTTACTTAGTAAAAGTTAAACCCTAAATAACTAATTCCATTCCCTTTCAAAAATCATTCATAAACCCTCAAAATGCATTTATCCTAAGTTAAAGTATGAAGTAATACAACAAAGACAATCTATGTTTTTTACACTTTACTTAGAATTAAACATGTGTTTTTATTCATTACATTCACCCTTTATTTCATATTAACTACTAACTATATTTATTAAAATCGTAAGTTATACTCTCTTGTATAGTAGTAAACCCTTTATATTAAATAACCCCACAAAACCCACTATTTAAGTTTTTAACCAATGTTTAAATATCCCATGTGCACAATATTAAACCCCACCCAAATACCATTGGTTCAAAAATATCGTTAAAACAAATATCCCGCCCCTATAGTGTTCAAACACATGTCAAAATTTTGAACAAACTATATATTAAACCTGTGCCCACACATTGGTTAGAACATTGGATAAATGTTTTAATTAAGACATATGTGAAATTACCCCTCGCCATATTTTAAAGCCTAAGGTTTAACTTTAATAAATTCATATTGATAAAGTTAACAAACTATACCCCCACATTGAAAATTTTGAACCCACTCTCGAATCTCGAGCATCTTCTAGATAAAATTCTGGTCGTTCGCAATCGAACCCTAAGATCTGACGACGGAAAGGAAATTTTGCAAATAAATCTATGCATATTTCCTCGTTTAATTTCTGTGTGAAATGGGAAGTATTGGGATTTTCTCCCTCCTCCATGTGCTCCCTTCTCATTGGATCACATTGGTTTGCTTCAAAACTGCTTACCACCGAAACACCATGTGATAACCGCTTATGGATTAGACCCTTTGAAGCCCAAAATCCACCAGTTTTCATGACTTGACTGCCATTAAATGCCTGCGCCTTTAACGTAATATGCCTAATAAACATAGGAACTACATTCATTTCCTATTTTCTTTCTGCGCATTAACCCTGCAAAAGCTCCCCAACTATAAAAACAAGCTTTTTCTGCCATTTCTATGCCAAAAACCTATAAATTTCCAACTTGCAGCCATTGAAGATTGCTGAGGAGCTCTAAATTACTCCAGAGATCAGCAAGAAGTTGTTCAAACAGTTCGAAGACCTCAAAAACCACTTCAAAACCTTGTAGATGCGAATAACAAGTTTTTCTTCCAAATTAAACATGTTTTCAATTTGAAAAACCTTTCAAAAAGACAATTTTCACTCAGAACCTGAAGATCATTCATAGAAGTACATCAAAAAGACCAAAATACAAGCCAAAACCTGTCAAATTTTTTGCAGAAACCCTGTTTTATTGCTGCGTACCATTTTGAAGGAAAATTGTGAGTTTTTATAGTTTTATAAACTATTTTAAGCTCTAAATTAAACCAAAAACCTCTGAAGGTATCCTAAACCTCTTTACCTAAATTTAAGTGGTTTTCAGCCCAAATTATCACTAAAAGAACTCAGGAAACCTTTGTTTCTTGTTTAAAACCAGTTCAAAAGCCTGTAAATCCTATTGAGAATCCAAATTGAAAAAAAAAACCATAATTTTCATGTTTTATCCAAGAAACCTCTGCTAAAATTAAAAATACTTTTGCAAATTGTCTAAACTTGTAGAAGTAGCCAAAATGCCTAAAAAGCAGAGCTCTAGCAATCCTGAAGCTTCCAAAGTGTCAAAATCCACTCCAGCCATGACTTCTAAGACTGCTATTGTTATCAATCCTTTACAACCCCCAGTCATAGACATTGAACACATTCCATTAGATGATATTGATTACAAAATAGCAGACCCAATTGTTGAGTTTAATCTGCTAGATATTCATAACTGGAGCTATGAGAAGTCTTTAGATAATAAATAAGAAGTCTAGATTTGGGAATCCCACTTGCCCAAATATGTTGTTCCATTAACTCATCCATGCAAAGAGGTCATTAGGTTATGTCAACAGTATTATGTGCCTGAGAAGAGAGCCATAGTAAATGCCAACAAAGAGGTGCTTCTCACCATTACTGCTGAATCCATTAACCAGATTCTACAACTTCAGCCTGATTCTCAAGCAGCCCCTTTATCAATAGAGGCCCTTACCAAGATATATATTGGCCTTGATTTTCCCAAGATATTCATGATTTTCTAGACATTTATGCCTTTTCATGTAGAAATTCCTCAAATAAATCCCCCATATTCCACTTCTAGATTCCCAGAATGTTCAAAACATGTGATTTCTATGCTTTCTTTCATCCTAGGGTACTTTACTGATGAACACACAGATGAATCCATCTTGGGTTTCTTATCAAATTTTACCCCAGGACAACCCCCATCTGTAATCTTTGATTATGTTGGTTACATTGTAGATAAAATTCATTATTAATTGATTAATTTTGCAATTGAATTAGTGTTCAGATACACATCCTTCCTCTTCCACATGTTTTTATATTTTCAATCAGATAATTTTCCAGTTACTCTTCAAAATATGGACATAGAGGACAATCCTCTTTCAGTCATTTTCTGGAATACTTTGCTCAGGAAAGAGTGTGTTGATTTCACTTATGCAGAATTTTCAGAATTATTCATACATCGAGTGATCAAAATGTTAACAAAATCAGAACATCCAAGGATAAATGAAGAAATGAAGAAGATATTATAGTTTTCAAAGTAGAATAAAGTTCGTGATTTGTACTTATATGAAAATCATACTGAACTTAGAGTTTTTGGGTCAATTTTGTTACCCTACAAGTTACCCAAACATGTTTCAATGAGGATCTTTGCCTTGGAGTATATCAGGCAAATCCTAAACTCTGATTCTATAAATTTCATGGCAGCAAAGAAGAAAAATCACCTCAAATTAAAGAATCATATAGGGAAATTCATCTACAATCACAGGGATGCAAAGAAAGAAGCAGCAAAGCAGCTATTGGAATTCAGATTTGAAGAAATATTTCCTTCGAATTATGACCCATAAGGGATCCTAAGTAAAATAAGGGTTAAATGCAATTTAACACCCTTTATTCATGAAGCAAAACTAGACATAGAAAAATATGCAAATCAGATTGAGTGGACAGAGAATAATTTGATAGATGCAGTGAATAAAAGTGATATTAGTTACAGTTTAAAGACTGTAGATCAACCAGAAAAATAGACTAAGAGAATAAGGGAAGAAGGTGCCTATGTTGCTGAAACTACAACTAAAACTAAATTCAAGTTAATATACAACAAAATTCCTAAGTTAAATTCAATGGGTAAAGAGAAGGTGACAATTGATGTTGAAGAAACATATCTCCTTAATACCAACACAAATTTTCCAGAGACAAATGTTGACATTGCTACAATCATCACCAATGAGAAAGTTATTGCAAAATAGATTGAAGAACAAGTTGATACTGAAGATACACAGTTGATAGAAATACAACAGAGCATGGAAGCCTCTTCCTCACATACATCTGAGGAGAAATATCTAGATATCAAAGTAAAATACAAACAGATCAAGCTAAAAAATGAAGAGATAAAAAACAATATTTATTCTCAATATCTCAAGCAAACACCAAGTGGTAAAAATAGACTTCTGTCTACATTTGATTATTCAAACCAAAAGCTAATCATGTCAATGTTGCAGCCAATAGTAAAATCTCCAAAGACAGTGACAGATTATAAAAAATTTGATGTATAAATCCCAACAGAAAATATTCATGCTCTTGATTAGATTGAATTCCATAGACAAACTTCAGAAATGTTGTAATATACTGTTACAAACTAAGCCATGAGTGCTCAGAAACTCTAGAACATCATTGCCAATATGAAAGATCAGATGAAATTGGAAAGAGCATCCTTGTATGCTAAAGATCTCAGGATAAAATCCCTGGAAGAACTAGTTCTACAGGTGGGATATGACCCTGCTAATGTCAAAGCAACATAGTTATTAGTGAAGAAGAAAAATGAAGATGTTGCAGCATTGAGGAAACAAATTAAAATTCCATCAAGTGAACATCCTCAAACCAAGGAAATAATATAAGGAAAAAAAGAAAAACATGACATGATGAATTTGATTTTTCAGTTGACAACACAAATCTAGAAAATGGAGATACAAACGGACAAACTTGCCCTGGAAAAAGAAACACCAAAAGTACCAGAAATTCCTACAGTTATTCCTAGTAATAACTATAGTTGTGCCTTCAACTTTAGCTGAAAATTTTGCACCCAAAGAACCACTAGCTACTGTAGTGCCAGTGACTTCATCCACAACATCAGCTACTGAGTCATCCACAATAAAAGTTCACCCTACAGATGAGGCCAACAAATTAGTGAAATCTATGGTAGAAATGTCTCTCAAGACAAGTGAAATCAAATGGGAAAAGGTCTTGAGAATCCAAACAAATTGGCTAAAATAAATGCAAAAACAAGTGAGCAAAAATCCATCAGACCTAATGAGGAATTGAAGAAATTGCAGAAGGAATTAAACTTGAAGGAACAGATTTCCTATGTGAAAAATCATTTATGGAATAATATCATAGAAGCCATCAATGGTGTATGGCCCTCAATCCAAGTGATTTTGAATAGAGATATTTTCTCAAAGCAGCATTAGAAGAGATTTAGAAGATTAAGGAGGATCTAGATAACAAACCAGAACAATCAGTTGAATTGATCAAGTTCCTTAACAATAAGAACAAACAAGAGCTAGAAGCACTTGAAATTACTGACAGGACTGAAACTATCCTTTATATAAGGAAATTTATCACCAAAAGGAAACTAATGAAGCAAGTTGAAGAAAAATGTGAGAATATGAATACCACCATAACCAGGTTTTTCGTTAAATTTGAGAATTTGAGGTGAAGAAATTTGCCTAATATTTTGGTTATCCATGACAAATTAATGTCTCAGGAAGATTATAACAAAAATATCAGGGAATATGCCAAGGAGAAAGTTGAAAGATCAGGTGGTGGACAAGGCATTCTTACAGGAAAGGTCTTACTTAGTAGTTTTGAGGACCTATTCTATTTACAGCATGAAATAAAACACTTGTTTGTCATGAAACCAAATTTTTCCAGGTACACAGAAGCATGTGAGAATTTCAGGAAGCTAAAGAAAATAAAAATTCCAAGTGATGAAGCTTGGGAGTCATTAACAAATTTACTATAAAAAGTAAAAAGGCAGAAAGGTAACAGTGAAAACAATTTTCTGAAATTTGCAAACAAACAGATTTTTACAATAGTAAATATATTTTACAGAGTTTAAAGAGTATCATATGTTAAAGAGAATCAGTGAAAGAGTATCAGTTAAAGCAGATCAAATTTCAAAATAGATTTGAAATATCTGAAACTAGCAAGAAAGACACCAAGGCAACCAGCTGCACCTTATCCACAAACAATTTCTATTTTATTTGAGTTAATAGGACAACTTGCTAATTTGTTAAGAAGTTGTCTCTATTATTGTTGTAATGATATTTTGTTCATGTGATGAGCTATTTGGAGTGAAGTATTTTCTAAATTTAACATTTTTATCTTTCTTTGTTACATGCAATCCATTATGTGTTCTAAATTTGAATGATGAATAGGAGGATTACTTCAGGATTTGTTAAATACACCCTGTCTTAACTATTTTTCATTTTTATGCTTTCATCTGATTTCCAGTGTAGGGAACCCTTAGTTTCTCCCTCTCTTCTTTGACATATGCCTACTACTTCCCCTTTCCAGATCAAAGGATTCTCAATTTCCCTTTATTCCAATCATACCATCTCACAAAACAACTTTACAAGATCTCCAAGGGTTATCTACCTTGCCCTGAAAACATTTGACTTTTTGACCTTGATCCTAGCTCTGTTTGCTTGACTTTTGACTCCTTAGCCCATTGGAAAAATAGATTTCACACTATCCATCTCTTCAAGTGATTTTTCCCACCAAATCAATCAAAACCAAAACCAATTGCACATTCATAACTTTCCTGATATTTTATAAATAAAAACAAGGTTAAATTTTATAGAGAGAGCCCTCTCTAAACCCTAGGAAGGCTAGATCCTAGAGTTTAAAAGTTGGTCTGTGGTTACCTCTAGTTTTCTTAACTAAAAACCAAAAATCTCACAACTAAAGATTTACTAGAGTGATAACATACTGGTGACCATACTGGGGAACTAACCAATCCTCAGTTGTTAAATCAATCTTAAAGGAAATCATTTTTATTATCCTTTTGCCTTTAAAAATATTTGACTAGTTGTGAGTATAAAAAATTGTAATTATGGCTTCTAGGAAAGTTTACCATACTAGGTCTAACCCAGATCCTAAACTTGTTGTTATAGTAGACAACCCAGACCGAATTGGAAAAACGAAAAAACAGATAGGAGATTTAGATGCTAAAGTTTCATTAATAAGAGTCAATTCATTACCCCAAGAACTAGTAAGTTTGTAGGATATAGAGTTTGATTTAGAATTTGAACATTCGTTATTTAGGACCAAATATGAAAATAATTTTAGTTCTGTTGTTTTAGACCCTGTTTTTATTTCATTTTTTGACACAAAACAGAAAACTATTAAACCAGATTCTGAATTAGAGAAAGTTATAGATCAAAACAAACTTGAATAAATTAATTCTACTATTCTTAAGAAAATTGATGAGGCAATTGAATTAGCTCAACTGTTAGCTTATACATCTAAACCTTCTATTCCTCATTTAGATCCCACTACATAATCTATAGTTACTACTACCATTCAATCCACAGATCCATTTAGTCTTAAATTACCATTACAGCCTAGAATATTGTTTCCTTCAACCCCTGCATCCACTTCATCCACTAGTTCACCTTCTACTTTTTTAAACACATCGTTTTGATTCCCTACTAGTTCCATATATATTTCATTTCCACTTTCTAGTACATAAACTTTAGCTTTTAGTTCATCTGTTGTTGTTTCTAGTTCAACACCTTATATCCTAGTTTCATCAGCCTCTACTTCTAGTTCAGCCCCTAGCACTTCTACTTTACCTCCTAGCCAAGCTAGAATTCAAGCTATGGCTGATAGCTATGCTCCCCTTGTCCTTCTAGGGAAACTTCATGACATGCCCCAAGATTACCAAAGTAAGATTCCATAGTTTGATGCTACTACACACTATATTGCACAACAACACATAAACAAAATGATAGATTACTTTGAACTCCATGAGATAGATGAATCAGATGTTCAAATGAGGTTGTTTGTGAAAACATTAATGGGGGAAGTCAAGAAATGGTTTAAAGGTCTTATTGTTGGTAGTGTAACTGATTTAGCTATTTTTAGTAGATTATTTTTAAATAGATGGGAAAAGAAGAAAAACCCCCTACTAATATTATCTGAATTTTATGCAATGAAAAGAGCTCCAAATGAATCTGTACAAGACTACTGCCCTAGATATAATAGTGTCTACAATCTAATTCCTGTAAATCTCAAACCCACTCCTGACTCTCTTTTACTCAAATTCTCAGATGGATTTGACACTGAAATGGCATACCAGTTAAGAGAGAGTAATGCAGAAACATTGGAAAGAATGCAAACAGATGTTGTAGGTGTAGAAGTAAACATTCTAGCTAAAAAAGAAAGATTGAGAAATGAGAGGAGAGTGACCATAAAAGAAGAAGCCTTAAGTTCATACACCAAAATAGATATGTTAGATAAAATTTTAGAAAGGATGATGGATATGTTATATAACATAGAAAGAATACCTCAATGGGATAACCAATAGAAAATCGGAAAATAAAAAACACAAATTCAGGAAAAGAAAAAGTCTCATCCCCAGACCAAATAATAAGACCTCCCTTTCAGGAGAACTATGTTGAGAGTTCTCAAAATAATGATGTTGAGGAGGATACTATAAATTTAATGGGAATAGATGATAATAATATTATCTTACTCACACAATAATATCAAGAATTATTTGAACTCCAACAACTCCAATTAGATTTAGGGGAATCCTTTGATTACAAATAGGGTTATGATTTTTTCATTAAGGAAGTACATAGTTAGTATAACCTAAGAAGTAAGAAAAACAATGAGTCTTCTACTAAGAAAACATCTCAGACACCAAATAAGAAAATAGTAGAAGCTCCCACAACAAAAGTTCTGCAAATTCTCCCTAGGGAAAATAAGTAAAACACCAGTTCTTCCCAAAATATTTCTAGTCCTAATATTTCACCAAGCCCTAATATTGTTGACATAACTGATGAAGTTGCTAAAGCTACAAAGGATTAACAAAAATATGATGCTACTAAAGCACCTAATTCAGATAAAACAACAAATTTAGATCCTGAGATACCTAATTCTGATCCTAAATCAGCAGATCCAAAAGCTACATCTGAAAAAACAAATTCTGATAAATCTAAAGCTGAGAAAACATCTACTGCTTAATAAACCATTCCTGAAAATAAAACAAAAAGCAGTGAAACTCAAGACACTCAAATTGAAACTAAAAATATAGCTGTAGAAAATCAAGATAAACCAACCCAAACTATAGTCACCAAAGAAGAATTGATTCAAATAAGTAAATCACAACCTTCATTCAATCTAGAGTCTGAAATTGCAAAACTGAAAATACCAATTCCTCTGATAGAATTAGTGAAACATGACTTGTATAAATCAACCATAATTGAAACATTAAACATAAATGATGGAGAAGATTCCATAAATCTGAATGATGATCAACCAGAGTTTATTTTTGGCCTAGATGTGAATGGAAATCATTTAGATGGATGAGTTCCTCAATTTTACATTAGTTTAACCATTCATGATCAAATTCTGCACAATGCAATGCTTGATTCAGGAGCTTCCCATAATCTAATACCCAAAGCTATAATGGAAACCATGAATTTAGATGTCACAAGGCCCTATAAAGATTTATTTTCATTTGACTCAGGTAAAGTAAAATGCTTAAGTTTAATCAAAGACTTATGTGTAACCTTATTTCAATATCCTGGTAAGAGCATATTAATGGACATTGTAGTAGCTGATATACCACCAAAATATGGAATTTTATTATCTCGCTCATGGGGAGCAAAGTTATAGGGATCTCTACAATTGGACATGTCTTATGCTACTATATCAGTTTTCAGTCAGCCAAAGAAATTATATAGGGAAAGCTTAATGAAGTATATGGTAAGTAGTGTTGAAAGGTAAATAAATTACCCAATTTATACCATTCCTACTGATCTAGATTCTTTCATCCTATGTAATACTGAAACTGATAGTGAAATCAAGATTGAACTAAGAGAAGAAAATAAAACACAAGACAATGATAATATTTCTCATGAATCTTTATGGCATTTAGACTTTGATGGTTTAGTAAATAAGTTAGGAGCAGGGGTAGGAGTATGGAAAACTAATATAGAGAAAAATCATGCAGAAGGCCATGGTTTTAGACTGAATTTCAAATGCACCAACAATATGGCTGAGTATGAAGCTCTCATATTAGGGCTCCATATAATTAGAAAATTAGGAGGTAAGAGAATGGAAATAATGGGAGATTCTGAGCTAATTGTAAAGAAAATTAAAGGAGAATATTCAGTTTATAATCCTAGAATAGGCCAATACAAAGAGACTTAACTAGATTTGATTAATGATTTATTGAAATGTAATTTTTTTGCAATACCAAGAATACAAAACTTACAAGCAAATTCTTTGGCAAACTTTGCTAGTACTTGTAATTTACCTTTTTAGCCTAATCACATGTATACTACAGAAGTAAAAGACAGACCAGTAGTTCTAGACAACCTCAAATATTGGCAGATTTTCTCACAAGACCAACAAATTTACCAATTTCACAATAATGAAGGTGAATTTCATAACTGTAAGATAGACACTGATTGTACCATAGATCAAGATTTAGATAGTGAAGTTGATGTAAATAATGTAGATGTAAATAAAGAAAATTTTGATAAACCTACTAGATTTAGTCAATCAGATATAGATAAATTAGAAAGAGTAGAAATTGATGAAATCATTGATGAAGAGTCTAAAATACTAAATGTCAAAGACAATTTCTTACCTAAAGTTTTAACTCCCTTAGAAGACCTATTTGACTCAAATGATGTTGCTACAAAACCCAAAATGGAGCTATTTAGATCTAACATTAAGGAATGAAATATTGGTACAGAGTTAAAGCCTAAAATGATCAAACTTTCCAAAGCCTTACCTCGACCACAAAAATAAAAATACATAGAAATTTTAAAGGAATTTCAAGATGTTTTTTCTTGGAGTTATGAGGATCTCAAATATTATGATAAAAACATAATTCAACATCAAATTCATATAAAAGAATATCAAAAGCCCTTTAAACAAAATTTGAGAAGAATTAACCCTATTTTATTTCTTTTAATAGAAAAGGAAGTAAAAAGAATGTATGATGCTCAAATCATTGCACCAATTAGGTATTCTGATTGGGTTTCTAACCTAGTTCCAACAAGAAAGAAAACATGAGAGATTAGATTATGTGTCGACTTTAGAAATTTAAACACGATATCCTTAAAATATAATTACCCTTTAAGAAATATGGATCACATATTACAAAGGGTAGTTGGTTCTTCTAGGATTTCATTGTTAGATGGTTTTTCAAGATACAACCAGATTTTAGTCCAAAAAGAAGATCAGGCCAAAAAAACTTTTACTACTCCTTGGGGCACTTTTATGTATGTAAAAATGCCTTTTGGTTTAATGAATGCATGGGCAACCTTTCAAAGCGCCATGGATATAGCCTTTTCAAAGGAAATACATGATTTATTAGTAATTTATTTAGATGACATAACTGTATTTTCTAAAACTAATAATGAACACTTGGATCATATGAGACAAGTTTTTATTAAATGCATAAAATTTGGCATCTCTTTAAATCCCAAGAAAAAATTATTTGGATTAGAAGAAGGAAAGTTACTAGGACACATAATATCAAAACAAGGAATTAGAATAGATCCTGCTAGGATAGAAGAAATTCTTAACATCAGTCCAACAAGAAACATAAAAGAGTTACAAGCCTTTCTAGGTAAGATTAACTTTTTAAGAAGATTCATATCCAACTTAACTGATATAATTAGAGAATTAAATTGCAAGCTTAAAAAATATTCAGTTCTTAAATGGACTATTGAGGCCAAACAGTCATTTCAATCCATCAAACAGGCCTTAACCAAAACTCCAGTCCTAATAAGTCCTGATTTTAAGAAGGATTTCATCATTTTTTCATTTGCTTCAAAGCACACCATTGCTGCAGTTTTAGAGCAGAAAAATGACCAGGGTTATGAACAACCCATAACTTTATTTAGTAGAACACTTAGAGATGCATATTTGAAGTATAATATCATGGAGAAAAAATCCTTAGCTTTGGTAAAGGCCATTAAAGACTTTAGAGTTTACATTCTCTATTCTCACATCATTGCCTATGTCCCAACTGCTGTAGTAAATGACATTCTTACTCAGGAAGGTCCTAATGGAAGAAGAGGTAAGTGGATTGCCACTATCTTAGAATATGACATAAGGATAAAACCCATAAAACTTATCAAAGGTCAAGGTTTAGCCAGACTCATGGCTGAATCAAATTGTAATGCTCTTAACATAAATTTTATTGCCCAAGTAGATGATCAGGAAGAGATGGCCACTTCACAGATTAGGGTAGCCTTTTTAGACTCACCATGGTATGCAGATATTATATTTGTATTACTAAACTTACAAGATCCTCCTGGATTATCAAGACCTAAAGCTAGAGTTCTAAAGATTAAGGCAATAAGATTTGGTATTTTAGACAATGTAATTTTTTAGAGAGATCATAGTGGGATTTTATTGAAATGTTTGCTTGAAGAAGAAGTTGACAAAATACTAGAAGAATTTCATGCAGGTGATTGTGGAGGACATATTTACTGGAATACTACTACATATAATATCCTGAGAGCTAGCTTTTACTTCCCTACCTTATTTACAGATGTAAAAAGATATGTGACCTCCTGTCACAAGTGCCAAATCTTTGACGGTAAAAAAAAGTTGTTACCCTTGCCCTTAAAACCCATATCTATTGAAATGCCATTTCAACAATGGTGTCTCGACTTCATTGGAGAAATTCACCCCCCATCATCAACCCAACACAAGTGGATTATGACAGCCACTTACTATTTTACCAATTGGATTGAAGCCATACCCTCTAGGCAAGCCACAGATACTGTCATTATCTCCTTCCTAGAAAACAACATTCTTTCAAGATTTGGATGCCCCAAAATGATAATTATTGACAATGCAATATCTTTCAAATCCAAAAAGATAATTGACTTTTACAATAATTACCATATTACCCTAGGCCACTCTACTGCATATTACCCTCAAGGTAATGGTCTAGCTGAATCTTCAAATAAAAGCCTTGCAAACATCATCAAAAAGTTACTTGAAGATAGTAAAAAGACTTGGAATAAGAAGTTAGTCAATGCCTTATGGGCAGATAGACTTAGAACTAAGAAATCTATTGGTACATCCCCTTACCAGATTGTTTATGGAATGGATGTTGTTTTTCCATCTTCCTTAGGAGTACTAGTGATGAAGATTATCCAAGAGCTAGAAGTTGAAACAAATGACATTCAAAGAAGGATCAATCAAACTATTCACTTGCAACAAACAAGGGAAGAAGTTTATATCATGTCTCAAGTTATCCGGGATAAGATTAAGAAATTTTTTGATAAAAAGAGTAAGGAAGATGATTTTTACATTGGAGATAAAGTGTTAAAATGGGATTCAAGAAGGGAAGACAAAGGTAAACATGGAAAATTTGATTTTCCATGGAAAGGACCTTATGTAATTTATGGTTATAGAGGTAACAATGCTTTCTTTCTAAAAGAAATAGATGGGTCAGAGATATCAGATGGAGCAGTAAATGGAAGAATGATGAAGTACTACTACTCACCTGAGATAACAAATAGTTAAACCCATTTACTTTGAATCACTGTACATATACATTGTAGATTTTAGATTGGATTGGATATTTTAACTGACAAAGTTGAAGCCCAGAGAGAAGGCCCTAAGCCTTGAAAGGTAAATACCATAAGTATGAATAATTGAAGAGATGAGAAAACACTTACAGGATCATCATAGTCAAATTTCAGAGGCTACTAGTCTTAAAAGTTCTTGGGATTTCACCAGGAAATGCCATCCCCAAGTGGAGCCACTGATAGGATCCTATAATAATAGGGTTCATAATTTTTGAATTGACTATGATAGTCTTGTAAATATGTACATACCTTGCTTTCTGCAAGTTGTTTTTCCATATTTTGAAAAAATGAAAAATAATAAAAAGTGAAAAGATGGTAAAAGTCCTAAATGAATGATCAAAGGACTTAGAAAAAGATAGACCCCACAAGAAAAACGAACAAAATAAGACATGAAAGTGAGCAAGTCAAAATGGCACTACTAGTAACTTTTACTGCAAGAATAACGATTATGTGTAGAGTGTCAATAAATGCCATAATCCATGATCAGTTAAACAGTTTAATATTAACTTTTCATGATTTTAATTTCATGTTTTAGATAGAGAATATAGATATGTCAAACTGTATAAAATTGACAAATAAGTAGAGAGGTAGAGAATAATTAGGAGCTCAAAAGTTTAATCTGAGCCCTCAGATTAAATAAGGTTAGACTTAGATAGATTTATGCTTTGAAAGAAAAATGATTTAGGGTTGCAAACCTAAATTCACCCATGAAAATGAAGTAAAAAATGTTAGAAATAATGATGGGTAGGTAGAAAGCATTTGAGTAGGCATGTAATAAAGCAGCATCGGGGAAAAATCACTAATTTCCCCTCCCCTACAATTATTTAGTATTCTAAACTATTAGTCAAAGAGGCTTAGAGCATTTCTCTGACTTCTGTTGGGACCAGACCTAAGGCTTGATGAATGATTGGTTAAAAATATTGGATTCCTACATAAAAATCATATTCATCAGCATTTTTCCTTCATTCATGATCATAACCCCTTCTCCTAAGCAAAAACCCAATTTTTACTTATTAAAAGTTAAATCCTAAATAACTAATACCATTCCCTTTCAAAAATCATTCATAAACCCTCAAAATGCATTTATCCTAAGTTAAAGTGTGAAGTAATACAACAAAGACAATCTATGTTTTTTACACTTTAGCTAGAGTTAAAAATGTGTTTTTATTCATTACATTCACCCTTTATTTCATATTAACTGCTAACTATATTTATTAAAACCCTAAGTTATACCCGCCCATATAGTATTAAACCCTTTATATTAAATAACCCCACAAAACCCACTATTTAAGTTTTTAACCAATGTTTAAATATCCCATGTGCATCATATTAAACCCTACCCAAATCCCATGGGTTCAAACATATAGTTAAAAAAAAATATCCCACCCCTATAGTGTTCAAACACATGTCAAAGTTTGAACAAACTATATATTAAACCCGTGCCCATACATTGGTTAGAACATTGGATAAATGCTTTAATTAAGACATATGTGACATTACCCCCCACCATATCTTAAAGCATAAGGTTTAACTTTAATAAATTCATATTTATAAAGTTGAAAATTCGAGACCCACTCCCGAATCCTGAGCATCTTCTAGATCAAATCTTGGTCGTTTGCAATTGAACACCAAGATCTAACGACAGAAATGCAATTTTGCAAAAAAACTTGCATGTATTTCCCCGTCTCATTTCTATGCGAAATGGGCAGTATTGGGATTTTCTTCCTCCTCCACGTGCTCCCTTCTCATTGGATCACATTAGTTTGCTTCAAAACTAATTGCCACTGAAACAGCACATGATAATCGCTTATGTCTTAGACCCATTGAAGCTCGAAAACCACCAGTTTTCATGACTTGACCACCGTTAAATGCATGCACCTTTAACCTAACATGCCTAATAAACATAGGAAATGCATTCATTTCCTATTTTTTTTTGCGCATTAACCCTGCAAAACTTCCTCCACTGTAAAAACAAGCTTTTTCCACCATTTTTATGCTAAAAGCCTGCAAATTTCCAACTTGCAGCCATTGAAGATTGTTGAGGAGCTCTGAATTACTCCAGATATCAGCAAGGAGCTGTTCAAACTATTCGAAGACCTCAGAAACCACTACGAAACATTGTACGTGCAAATAACAGGTTTTTCTTCCCAATTAAACATGTTTTCAATTTGAAAAACCTTTTAAAAAGACAAATTTCACTCAAAACTTGAATATCATTCATAGAAGTACATCAAAAAGACCAAAAAACAGCCCAAAACTTGTCAAATTTTCTGCAGAAACCCTGTTTTATTGCTGTGTACCATTTTGAAGGAAAATTGTGAGTTTTTATAATTTTATAAACTATTTTAAGCTCTAAATTAAGCCAGAAAACCTCTGAAGGTATCCTAAACCTCTTTACCTGAATTTAAGTTATTTTCAGCCCAAATTCTCACTAAAAGAACTCAGGAAACCCTTGTTTCCTGTTTAAAACCAGTTGAAATGCCTGTAAATCCTATTGAGAATCCAAATTGAAAAGAAAAATCCATACTTTGCCTGTTTTATCCAAGAAACCACTATTAAAAGTAAAAATACTTTTGGAAACTGTCTGAACTTGCAAAAGTAGCCAAAATGCCTAAAAAGCATAGCTCTAGCAATCCTGAAGCTTCTAAAGTGCCAAAATCCACTCCAGCCATGACTTCTAAGACTGCTATTATTGTCAATCATTTATAACCCCTAGTCATATACATTGAACACATTCCATTAGTTGATATTGATTGCAAAATAGTAGACCCAATTGTTGAGTTTAATTTGCTAGATATTCATAACTGGAGCTATGAGAAGTCCTTAGATAATAAAGAAGAAGTCCATATTTGGGAATCCCACTTGCCCAAATATGTTTTTCTATTAACTCATCCATGCCAAGAGGTCATTAGGTTATGTCAACAATATTATGTTCCTGAGCAGAGAGCCATAGTAAATGCAAACAAAGAGATTCTTCTCACCATTATTGTTGAATCCATTAAGTAGATGCTACAACTTCAGCCTGATCCTCAAGTAGTCCCTTTATCCACAGAGGCCCTTACCAAGCTATATATTGGCCTTGATTTTCCCAAAAGATTTATGATTTTCCAGACATTTATGCCTTTGCATGTAGAAATTCCTCAAATAAATCACCCATATTCCACTTCTAGATTTCCAGAATGTTCAAGACATGTGATTTCTATGCTTTCCTTCATCCTAGGGTACTTTACTGATGAACACACAGATGAATCCATCTTGGGTTTCTTATCCACTTTTACCCCAGGACAACCCTCATCTGTAATCTTTGATTATGCTGGTTACATTGTAGATAATATTCATTATCTATTGATTGATTTTACAATTGAAGGAGTATTCAAATACACATCCTTCCTCTTCCACATGTTTTTATATTTTCAATCAGATAATTTTCCAGTTACTCTTCAAAATATGGACATAGAGGACATCCTCTTTCAGTCATTTTCGGGACTACTTTGCTCAGGAAAGAGTGTGGAGATTTCATTTATGAAAAAATTTCAGAATTATTCATACATCCAGTGATCAAAATTTTAACAAAAGAAGAAAAATGAAGGATAAATGATGAAATGAAGAAGATATTACAGTTGTCAGAGAAAAATAAAGTTGGTGATTGGTACTTATATGAAAAACATACTAAGATTAGAGCTTTTGGGTCAAATTTGTTACCCTGCAAGTTACCCAAACATGTTTCAATGAGGATCTTTGCCTTGGAGTATATCAGGAAAATCCTAAACTCTAATTCTATAAATTTCATGGTGGCAAAGAAGAAAACTCAGTTCAAATTAAAGAATCAGATAGGTCCATTCATCTGCAATCATAGGGATGCAGAGAAAGAAGCAACAAAGAAGCTATTGGAATTTAGATTTGAAGAAAGCTTTCCTTGGTATTATGACCCACAAGGGATCCTAAGTATAATAAGGGTTAAATGAAAGTTAACACCCTTTATTCATGAAACAAAACTAGAGATAGAAAAATATGTAAATAAGATTGAGTGGACAGAGAATACTTTGATAGATGTAGTGAATAAAAGTGACACTAGTCACACTTTAAAGACTGTAGATCATCCAGAAAAATCCACTAAGAGAATAAGGGAAGAAGGTGCCTATGTTGCTGAAACTAAAATTGAAACTAAATTCAAGTTAATATACAACAAAAGCCCTAAGTTAAATTCAATGGGTAAAGAGAAGGTGACAATTGATGTTGAAGAAACAGATCTCCTAGATACCAACACAGATTTTCCAGAGACAAATGTTGACACTACTACAGTCATCATCAATGAGCAAGTTACTAAAAAACAGATTGAAGAACAAGTTGATACTAAAGATACACAGTTGATAAAAATACAACAAAGCATGGAAGCCTCTTCCTCATAGACAGCTGAAGAGAAAGATCTAGATATCACAGAAAAATACAAACAGATCAAGAAAAAAATTGAAGAGATAAAAACCAATATTTATTCTCAATATCTCAAGCAAACACCAAGTGGTAAAAATAGACTTTTTTCTGCATTTGATTATTCAACCAAAATCTAATCATGTAAATGTTGCTTCCAACAGTAAAATCTCCAAAGACAGTGATAGATTATAAAAAAGTTGATGTAGAAATCCCAACATAAAAGATTCATGCTCTTGATTAGATTGAATTCCATAGAAAAAATTCAGAAATGTTGTACTCTACTGTTACAACTAAAGCCATGAGTGCTCAAAAACTCCAGAACACCATTTCCAATATTAAAAATAAGATGAAATTGGACGAAGCATCCTTGTATGCTAAAGATCTCAAGATAAAATCCTTGGAAGAACTAGTTTTGCAGGTGGGATATGACCCTGCTAATGTCAAAGCAGCAGAGTTATTAGTGAAGAAGAAAAATGAATATATTGCAGGATTGAGGAAACAACTTAAAATTCCATCAAGTGAACATCCTCAAACCAAGGAAATAATAGAAGGACATAAAGAAAAATATGACATGATGAATTTGATTTTTCAGTTGACAACACAAATCTAGAAAATGGAGATATAGATGGACAAGGTTGTCTAGGAAAACGAAATACCAAAAGTACCAGAAGTTCCTACAGTTATTCCTATAATCACTATAGCCATGCCTTCAACTTTAGCTGAAAATTTGGCACCTGAAGAACCATTGGCTACTGCAGTGCCAGTGACTTCATCCACAACATCAGCTACTGAGTCATCCACAACACAAGTTCACCCTACAAATGAGGCCAACAAATTAGTGAAAGCTATGGAAGAAATGTCTCTGAAGACAAGTGAAATCAAATGGTAGAAGATCTTTAGAATTCAAACAAATTGGCTCAAATAAATGCAAAAATGCATGAGAAAAAAAACATCAGACTTAATGAAGAATTGAAGAAATTGCAGAAGGAATTAACCTTGAAAGAACAGATTTCCTATGTGAAAAATAATTTATGGAATAATATGATAGAAGCCATCAATGATGTATGGACCTCAATATAAGTGATTTTTGAACAGAGATATTTTCTCAAAGCAACATTAGAAGAGATTCAAAAGACTAAGGAGGAACTGGATAACAAACCAGAACAAGCAGTTGAATTGATCAAG
This sequence comes from Pinus albicaulis, assembly GCA_034641835.2. NCBI lineage: Eukaryota > Viridiplantae > Streptophyta > Pinopsida > Pinales > Pinaceae > Pinus > Pinus albicaulis. The sequence goes on from CM076579.1 coordinate 1,492,382,876, forward strand.
TTCCTTAACAATAAGAATAAACAAGAGCTAGAAGCACTTGAAATTACTGACACGACTGAAACTATCATTGAGATAAGGAAAGTTATCACCAAAAGGAACCTGTTGAAGCAACTTGAAGAAAAATGTGAGAATATGAATATCACCATAACCAGGTTTTTCGTTAAATTTGAGAATTTGAGGCAAATAAATTTGCTTAACATTTTGGTCATCCATGAAAAATTAATGCCTCAAGAAGATTATAACAAAAGGATCAGGGAATATGTCAGGGATCAAGTTGAAAGATTAGGTGGTGGACAAGGCATTCCAACAGGAAAGGTCTTACTTAGTAGTTTTGAGGACCTATTCTATTTACAACATGAAATAAAACACTTGTTTGTCATGCAACCAACTTTTTCCAGGGACACAGAAGCATATGAGAATTTCAGGAAGCTGAAAAAAATACAAATTCCAAGTGATGAATCTTGGGAGTCATTAACATATTTACTGTAAAAAGTAAAAAGGCAGAAAGGTAACAGTGAAAACAGGTTGCTGAAATTTGCAGTAAAATAGATTTTTACAACAGTAAAGATATTTTACAGAAATTAAAGAGTATCAGAGGTGAAGGGGAATCAGTGAAAGAGTATCAGTTAAAGCAGATCAGATTTCAAAATAGATTTGAAATATCTAAAACCAACAAGAAAGACACCAAAGAAGCCAACTGCACCTTATCCACAAACAATTTCTATTTTATTTGAGGTAATAGGATAGCTTGCTAATTTGTTAAGCGTCTGTCTCTAATATTGTTGCAAAGATATTTTGTTTCCCTTAGATAATTCTTATAAACATTCTAGGATATTTTGTAAACAATTATGTATAAATACTTCATCTTTAGAAGTATTCTTGTGGAATAAATTGCTGAAGATTTCTATAGTCATTTTTGTGGACTTGAAGGCTTTTTGTGTTCAAATTTAGAGTAGCAGACTGGATCAGATCAACTTGCATCATATTCCAGGATTCATGTGATGAGCTATTTGGAGTGAAGTATTTTCTAAATTTTTCATTGTTATCTTTGTTTGTTACATGCAATCCATTATGTGTTCTAAATTTGAATGAATAAATAGGAGGATTACTTCAGGATTTGTTAAAAGCACCTTGTCTTAACTATTTGTCAATTTTATATTTTCATCTAATTTCCAGTGTAGGGAACCCTTAATTTCTCCCTCTCTCGTTTGACCTCTGCCTACTACTTCTTTTTTCTGGATTAAAGGATTCTTAATTTCCCTTTATCCCGATCATACCATCTTACAAAACAACTTTCCAAGATCTCCAAGGGTTATCTATCTTTCCCTGAAAACATTTGAATTTTTGACCTTGATCCCAACTCTGTTTTTTTTACTTTTGACTCCTTAGCCTAATGGACAAATAGATTTCCCACTATCCATCTCTTTAAGTGATTTTCCCACCAAATCAATCAAAACCAAAACCAATTGCACATTCATAACTAGCCTAATATTTTATAAATCAAAACAAAGTTAAATTTCATAGAGAGAGCCTTCTTTGAACCCTAAGAAGGCTAGATCCTAGAGTTTAAAAGCTGGTTTGCGGTTACCTCTAGTTTTCTTAACTAAAAACAAAAAATCTCACAACTAAATATTTACTAGAGTGACAATAGATGGCAGCTCCCAAATCTACCATTACATTTGGGATTTCAACCCCATTAATCTGTACTGTTAGAATCTAGTTCCCAGGGTCTTCGTATTTTACAGGCATGATATTTCCTAACATGATATCGGATAGTCTACCTATTACATGAATGGTTAATGGATCCTTAGGTTTCTTCCCTGGTTTCTTAAAGTAGTATTCCTTCAGATTTTTTGCGTATATAGGTACATCCCTCGTAGATTGTAGCAGGGGTATTTTAACAAAGAGATTCTGCAGTTCCCCAAAGAATTCAAATTCTTCTTGAGGGTTTGGTTTACTCAAAGTCAGTCTTTTAGGATATGGAGGAGAAGTTAAATGACCTTGATTAGGAACAGATTGGGGAGGTGTCTGATTTATTATATTTTGGTCTGAGTTCTCTCTCACTATTCTTTGTTGTGGTTTTGTATCTTCATTGTCAAATTGTTTTGTAATAATAGGTGAAGTAGGTGCATTTACTACCTGGCCTGACTGTAGATTTATCTCCTTGAGTCCCACAGTATAAATTATATAAAACGGAAGGTTCAAAGTCCTTATTTGTTGGGCCCCTTTATTATTCGAATTTGGGTTGGGCTGGATAGGAAGCTGGGGTCTAATGGCCAGGTTTCTTAGGGGTACATTGGAGGGAAAATGAAGTTGTTGTTGAGGCATAGACTAAGGAAACTGTCCAGTAGGAGAGGGTCCATGCCAGGTTTGATTCCATGAAGGATTTGGATTGGTGTGAGGAACCCATTGTTGCCAAGGGGGATACTGATATTGAGACCACATAGCTGAAAATGGTGTAGATTGGGGACCCATATTAGAATTGTTAAAGCACTGAGATGGGTCCTAAAACATATTTGGATTCATATTTGGTGGTCGTGGTTTCCATGGCTTCTTCTACCCCATGAATTATAGCTGGTCTACCATGCTTTCTTCACTTGCTCCTTGAAAGCTTACTTTCAGCCCGGGCAAGAAGGATATGAACTGGTCGCGTGAGTGTTCAAAAATTGCGCAGGCTTCCACCATGCTCAATAGGAATTTCTTCAAGGGATGCTTCTTTCTGTACTATGGGAATAATATGGCCATGGTTTTTTCCAGCTCCATATGCTTCTGTTTTTTCTGTAGAGTGTCCATCTAGGCTAATATTGTGCTCAGAATATCGATCCTTAGATTTTCCAGTAGATTTCCAATTTTTGCTTTTGTAACCCCTCCACCGGAAGTCTTTGATGACCGAATCCCTTGTCCACTCCTTGTAGGCCCCCGTGAACACTTAATACAATAATCACAGATAGTATCAAAATCCTCTTTCAAAATATCCCCTTTGCCTACTATATTCAAAAGTTGCAGCGAGTCTTCCCTAAGTGCTCAAATAAGAATGATCTTCACAATGTCCTTTTCCAAGTCACTATGTCTAGACCTTTGTAATATGTATTTAAATCGTTCTACATAGTCCTCCATGTTTTCATCCTCTTTTTGTGCAAATTTAAAGATTTACTCCTTAATGTAACAATATTTACAGTATTCTTGGTATTTCTCCAAGAAATATTCTTTCATCCCTTACCATGAGGTAATCATACTCCCTCCTAAACCCATGAACCATCTCAGGGATGTCCCCTTTATGGTAGCAGGAAATATCTTCAATTTCTAAGCATCAACAATATAGTCATATCCTCAACAAACAATATCAAATTCAAAGAGGAACATATCAGGGTCTTCAAAAGAAAGCCCATGGAAACTAGGCAAGGTTGTTAAAGGGATGGGTCCCATTGGTGCATCACCTGTAAAATTTCCAATGGGAAAATCAATAGAGGAACTTGTAGGTGCCATAAATACCCTCCAATACTCACTTGGAATTTCGACTGGTTCTACAACTGGTATCTAGAGTGATTCAACCGTAGGAGGTTGCATCGCACTCCCCTGGTCCCTTGATGACTAAAAATCTTTCAAAAATTCCTTTACCAAATCATAATTGTTTGATTCAGCTACAAGAATTTTTATAGCGCTGCCTTGGTCTCGCGGGTATGAAAAACCTTTTAGAGGTTCTCCTTCCTAGTAAGAGTTGCTCAGTTCTTCTGATCCCCTACTTGTTACTTCTTCCTCTTCTACTGTTGATAAGGATGTCTCCTCCACTGATACCCTGTTTATTGTCTTTTCTCGTAGAAATAATATCCTCTGGTACCATGGATGGCACTAGTTTCTCCACAGACTACCCTTGGGACTTCATCTGAACTCTAACCCTAACAATAGCACGGGATGATGCCTTAGATCTAGTTTTTTCAATAATTTCTTGAATGTATGTCTTCCTTCCCTGATCCTTTCCTTTCTTTGGGGGTCTTGCTCTGCCCCTCTTATTCAAATCCTTGTTCATACAAATTGTGAAGAGGGTTCATCAAAGTAACAACAATCGCTCAGGACCCAGAGTAGGATAGATAGCTTCCTCCCCGGGACAAGAGAATAGGTTCAAACAGATAATAATAAGGAAAAAAACTAAAATTGAAGTGCAGGACCTGAAGTAGGGTAATCACGTACCCTCCTCAGGACGAGAATTTTTCCCAAAAAAAAAAAAGAGAAATAAAAATGAAAAAATGGAAACTATGCCCAGGACTTAGGGTAGGGTTACAAAATACCCTCCCCAAGATAATGGATTAATTTTAATGAAAAAATAAAACAAAAAGAGCAAAGAAAAAATAAAAACAACATGTTATGCTTAGTACTTGGAGCAGAGTAATAAATGCCCTCCCCAAGATGAGAGATCAATTCTACAAAAAAATAAATAAAAAGTAGGAAAGAAAACACAAAGCACTTATGCTCAAGACTTGAAGTAGGGCAATAAATTCCCTTCCCAAGATGAGAGATTGACCCTTAGATCTGTTGCAGATCCTGTTCTTGCGCCTATTAGCCTTCCTCAGCAACGACGCCAAAATTTTGGTGTCCGGATATGAACAGAATTCAACCCTTTTTTCAACTTTAATTATCAACTCGACGGTGTTATTTATTTCAAGACTAATGAAAAAGTATATGCAGACACAAGCACATGACCTATTGTAGATCACAAGTTTAAATCCATAACACACAGACCAATGTAACAACAATTAAATAAACTTCAGAATTAAAATACATTCACATCAATTAAGAAGTAAACTGTAACAACAGTAAGGAAATCTACTAAAACATAAACAATGCAAGGAAAAGGAAAACACAACACTTGATCAAAAGAGTGGGCCCAACTCCCTGATTAAGGTTGCAGTAAACTCATGAATTACAGAAGAAACAACAAGATATTGTGCATTTTATTAATGACAAAATAGATTTGTTACAAGATCCATATGTAAAAGTGCTTAACCATGATTCACAACCCACAAACCTCTTTATACAAATATTTTGGAACCCTCGATTCCCCTCAGCAACTCCATAATTACAAAAATACATTTTATTACAACGACAACCTAGTTGGCCAAAAGGAAACCGTAAAAAGGCATGGAATGGCACTGGTACAAACAGAGTTTGTTACGCTGTAGCAAAAAATGAGGAATGCACTGGAGATGATGCCTATTCCTTGACTCACGGCTGCAACGCTCCTGTTTTGGCCGAATCTGTAGAAATATCGGAGTTAATGTGTAAAAAGGTAAAACCTCCATGAGAATTACTTCATTAATCAAATATCCCATGAAATATAAGGAAAATAGTTTTACCTCACATGTTTAAGTGTAATAATGGTACAAAGAGATAGAAAGATAAGGTAAAATGGGAGAGGAAAACATACAAATCTGGTACCCAACAAATAGGAGTTGAAAAAATAGCTTTTTCTTTTTTTCCCTCTAAAATTTGATGATGTAACAAAATCTTATTTTATTATTTCGATTATTATTTTATAATTTCCTTAGGAGGCCCATTTTAGACCTCAAAATTCCCCTAATGATGACCATTTCCTTTTGGACAATAGCAAGTTGTGTGATGCAGTAGAATTTGATATTTCTGGCAGAATTAAATCATTTTTATGCTGTTGAATGTTGTGGCATTATCAATGACTATTTGCTGCAGGAAACCAAATATAGATAAAATGTTCTCTTCAATGAATTTGATTACAACTAAATTTGTGGCATTTCTTATAGGAACAACTTCCACCCAGTTGGTGAAATAGTTAGTAGGAGTGAAGATCCATCTGTGTTGATTACTAGAGGCTGGGTGGATTTCACCTATATAATCTAATCCCCATTGTAGAAAAGGTGTTGAGAGAACTACTAGAACTAGTGGAAGGGCTTCTAGTTTTTTCTTACTAGCAAACATCTGACATGGAACACAGGCTCTGAATTTTGATCCTACTTGTGAAAACAAAGTAGGCCAATAGAAATCCTCCCTAAGTATCTTGTATGATGTTTCTCTCCAAGCATAATGGCCTCCACATATTGCTACAAGATACTGATCAATGATTCCTTCAGTTTCTGATTCTGTTAAGCAAAGTAGTAGAATCTTAAGAGGATCTTTCCAATATAAGTTGGCATTTATGATAAAAAATTTGATGGATTTCAACTTGAGTGTTTTGCATTGCTTTTTTGAACACTGAGCTGGACATTCAAAATGAATCAGAAAATGAATAATATGTACATACCAATCTGATAAAAAAAACTTATCATCAATATGAAGAGGAACTGTTTCAGTTGAAGGAGAAGGTTCTTGTGTACTCTTTCCTTGCACTCGATGGGAAGGTGCTTTTGGATTCTCCCCTTCTGTATTTAGGAAAGGTTCTTGTGGATTATCCCTTTCCAAATTTGAAGAAGGTTCTTGTAGATTATTCTCTTAAAATTCAAAAATAGAGTTATGACCAAAATTTAACAATTGGATTCAGTTAACAATTTAGCTATACCTTGCCCCTTTACTAACTTGGTAGTTTTAATGGTAAGGTCAAACTCAAGGATTTGACTTATTCATCTTCCTCTTCTCCCATCAGTGTCTAGTTGTGTGAGGATAATTTTTACATCGTTATTAGGAAAATAGGCAATGATAGAAGAATGTAGGACATACATTCTAAAAGACTTCAGGGCTTGAACTAAGGCATAGGCTTGTTTTTCAATAATATCATATCTGAGTTCTACATCTCTCATGACCTTACTAAATAATGCTATAGGTTGATCATGATAATATTCATTCTTTTGCAAAAGGACAACAACAAGGGTGGTTTGAGAAGCAAAAGAGAACACGCTGAAAGGTTCAAAGTAGTTTGGATTTTCTAAGGTTGGGGCTTCAGAGATGGCCTTATTTATTTGGTTAAATGAAAATATTGTGGGAATGGTCCATTTGTCTTCATGGTTCTTTTTAGCATATCTTTTATGTCATTCACTATTTCTTCATAGTTAGGTATAAACCTTCTCAAAAAGTTAATTTTCCCTAAGAAAGCTTGAATATTTTTCTTATTTCTAGGTAATGATAATGATTGAATAGTAGAGACCCTTTTGGGATCAATAACTAATCCATATTTTGAAATAATATGACCTAGTAATTTACCCTATTTATTGGCGAATAATGAATTTTTGGGATTCAAAGATATTCCAAACTTCTTGCATGTGTCAAAAACTTTGATCAAGTGTTTGAGATGTTTCTGATCTGATTCAGAAGAAACAGTTAAATCATCAAGATAAATAAAAACAAATTTGTTTATCTTCCTGACAAAGGCCAGGTCCATGGATCTTTGAAATTTTTCTTCCACATTTGATAGGTGAAAAGGTATTAGGACATACATGAATGTACCCTAAGGCATAGCAAAAGTTGTTTTCTCCTTGTCTTCTAAATTCACCAATATCTGATTATAACCAGAGAATCAATCCAGCATAGAGAGTCTGTTAGCACCTGAAACTCTTTGAAGTAATTGATCCATTTTTGGGAGTGGATAATTATCTTTCAAGGATGCTTTATTAAGGTTTCTAAAATCCATGCAGAGTCTTATTTCCCCATTTTTTTTCTCACAGGGACTGAATTTGCAACCCAATTAAAGGATATTAATGGGACAATTATTTGGGAATATATTTTTTTTTTCAATAATTTTTCTATGGTGGGAAGTAGAACTAGGTTCATCCTTCTTAAATTTTGTTTATAAGGTTTTCATCTGGTTTTAGTGGAATTTTATGCTCAATTAAAGATGTGTCATAAGTTTTTAGATCTGCATAAGATGAGACAAAGACATATTTGTAATTCTTAAGACTTTTGATATATTCAAATTTAAGTTTAGGACTTAATGATGCACAAAGTTTAATGTTTTTAATCTCCTCATCGGTACCAATATTAGTGTCCTCTATGTCATTTTCTGGTGAAGCAGATAACGAATTTTATGGAACATCACTTTGATCAAATAATTTTTTCAAGGGAGCAAGTCCTTTCGGAATAAAATTATTTGATAGTTGAAGTATATCATGATTAGATACCTTTTCTTTAAGATTGTAATTTTCCTTGTCTTTGGTAGCTTCATTAGTGTCTGAGTTATCCTCTTCAATTTGCAATACAGAAAATTCGTCAACGAATTGAAGAAAGGATTTTAATCGTTCATCATCCTCAAATATTTTCCAATGTCTAAGATTTTATGGGATTGATGGCCTATATTTAATTTTTATTTGATATTGAATTTGAAATTGATTTGGAATCTTAAAAGAACTAGCTGAAATAGCTAATGAATCTGCGTGTATGTTTTCATCTCTAGGAATATAAGTGATATTAAGAGCATCAAAGGAATTTTCAATGGTGTCCCAAATCTCATTTCTATAATATTTGAGCCTAGGGTGCTTTGTTTGACAAAGACTCCTAACCTGTCTTACTATAAGTTATGAATTAGTGAAGACACTCAAATTTTGAGCCTTTAAACTTTTAGCAAACTGTAATCCTAGGATTAAATCTTCATATTCAACAACATTATTTGTGACCTCAAAATCTAACTTGCATGATTGAGTGATATTTTCTTTATCAGGGGAAATCAAAACAACACCTGCTCCAACTCCATCTTTGGTGCAAGATCAATCAAAGAATAATTTCCAAATTTTATTTTGAACCGATTTAGAGTTGTCAAATATATCCTCAATATTGAGTTGAGAATTCTCTGAAGTATCTAATGATAGTTGAAAGCAACTAAAATCCTGATCAATTGCATAAATGGGATGATCTCTAGCCTGATCATCTTTGCAAACAATGTTTAGGAATATGACTTCTCTATATAACCTAAGGCTCTCTCCACCATATACAGGAATGGTGGAAAAATACATGTCCATTTGAAGACTTCCTCCCAATTTTTCATAACATGATATTGATAAAAGCATTCCAAATTTGGGAGGAATATCAGTGACAACTATGTCTAATACTACACTTTTAACTGGTATTTGATGTAGAGTGACTACTAGATCTTTAATAAGTCCTAAACATTGAACCCTCTTAGAGTCAAGGGTATATAAGTCATGATAGGTTCGAGTGATATCCAAATTAAGTTGTTCCATGATGGATTTAGGCATTAGGTTGTGTGAAGCACCAGAATCAAGCATACAGTTGTATAACAGAGATTCATGAACTTTTAAAGTCACATAAAAAGGTGGTATGGTTTCATCAATCATATCAAAACTAGGACCAAAAGCTATGGCGGGTCATTCATTTTGCAGATTAATAATATCCCCTTTAGCATTCATACTACATTTTTGGATCCATTTGGAAACTTGACTTTTATACCCTGGGTTTTCAGAAAGTTCTGAAAGTGGAATTGGAATCTTAACTCTTTCTAATTCTTTCTCAACATTAAAGGCAATCAATATAGTTTTATAAATATAAGCAGAATCACTTGACTGATTTAGAGGTTGAGCAGAAGTAGTTTGATTTTTGGCAGGTTTTACTTGAGGCTAAATTATTACAAGGTTTTTGGGAGGTCTACGAGGACCAGCTCTAGGTCTTAATTCATATCTTCTATTGAGTTTTGCATTCAGAAACTCAGAAAAATCTTGATACTTAGAAACCTGAGAAGTATCTTGGTCTTCTTGAGGGGTTTGAATTTGGGAAAAAAGGACAATGGTAGTCTTAAGGGATGTATGATCTACATTATTAATGTCTTCAGTAATAGGAAAATTATTGTCATCAGGTTGTTGATCATCAATCAACAATGTTGTGGGTACCTGTTGGTCATTATGAAGCCTATGAAGAATTTGCAATGGATTAGCTTTTTATACTGACCTTAGACCTATGTTTGTGGTCTAGAAACAATCTATTGAATCATTCTTGGTTGAGTTTCAATCTTTGAAATTATATTGGATAAATTTCTAAGAAGTCTTGTGATTTCATCAATTTTTGCAGTTTCACTTTTCCTGATTTTTTAATTTCTTTTGGGCTTTTTCGGCTTTAGATTTTAAATTAGCAGATGCAGACCTATTTTCTTCAACCTATATAGCATTAGTTTGCATGTACTCTAAGGTTTAGGATGTCCTTTCCCTCAACATGACCACAAAGTCATCCTCAAAGTCCTTTGAGAATCTAACCTTAGCTGTTGCTAGACGGGGTTTTCAATCAGGAGGCATTTTATTGTAAATCTTATTGAATATTTTGATGAAATCAACAACTGGTTCTCCAAAATTCATTTTTAGTTCTTCAAGTTCAGTTAAGAAATATACAGGATCCTTTTCGACTCCCCATTGATTTTTAAATATGGTGGTTAGTTCTCCCCAGGATCTAATAGAATTTTCTTGAAGTTGTCTCAACCAAATCCTAACATTCCCTTCTAGAGTTTGGACAAAAGGTCTCATGTAAAAATTTTCCTATTTAATGTTCATGTTATCTACAAAATTGAAAAATGATGACTGATGGCCTTCAGCTGATAAGCCAATCTCTCCGTTGAATCTGGGAATGTGTTTTAGATATCTAGGTGGAAAATCATTGAGGATATTAGGAAGTAAAAGAGGAGAATATCTTGCTTGTACAAATCGTCTGAAACCAACCATACTTGAAGATGTTGAAGTAGATGAGGAGGAAGAAGTAAAGTTGTGGATGAAGATGGAGAAGTTGGGGGTGAGGAATGAGGTGGAGAATGAGGAGGAGAATAAAATGAGAAACTAGAAACCCTTCAAGACCTTAAAGGAGTTATAATAACCAGTTTTTGAACCTCTTATTCTTCTCCTTCTCTAGGTTCGAATACAGGATTGGAATAAACATAATATATTCCTCTAGTTGATATGAAGTTTAGGGTTCAGAGTATGTAACAAGGGAAATGAAATCAGTAGGTTTGAATCCAGGCAAGTTTAGATCCTAATCCTACTCTGATATAGGAGATTCAGAAGGATCCTGAGGTATTTTATAAGATTCTAAATAATGAACTAACAAGTTTGATTGAAAATCTACCCCTTTAGATACTAGTTCACGCACTCTATAAGGAACATCTTCTGATTCTAAGGGGACGGGTCCAGATCTGAAGGGATCATGAATTACATTGATATCCTCTTGAGTAATAGAAGAAGAAGGGGTTTGATGCCTTCTCCTAGAATAATCTCTTCCCACCAGTCTCTATGGATCTGATAAGGGTTCAGTAATCTCAGAGTTAGATCGAGATCTGGTGTGCTTTGAAGGATCCAGTTTGGTCATAGTGGAATCATCAGGTGAGAAATTTTTGACCTTAGTAAACCTTTAGTCACCTTAAAGAAATAGGGTTTTATCGTTGTCCCGGGGAAAAGAAATCAAATTCGTTCCTCGAAAATGACGCCAAATTGATGTTGTCATTTGAGATGATTGTGGTCAATAATCATGCCAAAGAATCTATGATGTTTTATTTGTGTTTTGTAATATTGTAGGACCAATGCATAAGATAAATTTTATCAAACAATTATAGATTTAAATCTTGTAGATAATATCGGTAATTATAAGTAAGGGATGATTCTTTATCTCACATAGTGATTAAGGTTTTATAATTCAATTAAGTGGACTTATGTAAGATTATATGATTATTAAATATTCAAATCGAATTCTTCAATAAAAAATAAGTTGGAAAACCTTTAAACAATGTCTAAAATTTCAACAAAATATATCTAACATTATCAAGATGCTGACAATTTATAAATAAAAGGGACTTACATCAGCATATTTTCAAGTAAATCATTCTTTATAATAATAATAACTCCAGGAGGAATTATAATATGTTGAACCCTTAGTTAAACTGAGAGGGGGGGGGGGGGGTGACTCAGTTTAACACATTCATGGACCTTTAAAACTTTTCTATAAACTAATTTACACCTTCATTTCAATATCAACTTAATATGTGAGCAATCTTAATTTGTGAGCAGCAAGTATCATGCAAATTTTTTAATGTAACAACAGTCTTAATATGTGAGCAACAAGTATTAAGTAGATTAGATAAACCACATCAACACATAGACATCATGCACATAGACAGCAGATATAAGTGGAAACCCATAAGGGAGAAAACCACATCTTATTATTGTTGTGATGTAAAGGCAAGCTCCAACTCCCTCTCACCACTAATTTTCTGTAGGCACCAACCTACAGGAGGCTCCTACCTCAATTATGCAAGCTACAACTTGCATGGAAGCTCCAACTCCCATCAATTTTTTGTAGACTCCAACCTATAGGAGGCTCCTACTTCAGCCAACTACAACTGACTTCTATCAAGCTACAAATTGATATGGAAGCACCAACTCCCATTTATTTTCTGCAGGCTACAACCTATAGGAGGCTCCTACCTCAGCCAACTACAACTGACATCTATCAAGCTACAACTTGATATGGAAGCACCAATTTCCTCACTGGATATCATCTTTGTTCTGTTCCCTCTTTTCTGATGTCCATCAGTCCTCATATATGTCTTGTATCATCTCTGCATCTTCTTAGATTCTCTATCAGCTCCTCCTTCTTCTCTTCCTCACTGCTTCATTTCTTCATTCTCTAACTTCTCTATGCATATCAATGTGATATCATTTATAGAGTTCTCTTCCTGACTGTTTGCATTCCACAAGGAATTCACAGTGAACATCCATGACTCTTTGACTTCTGCCTTCTCATCAAAGAAATATTACAATATGTATACATTTCAAAATTACAGTGGGATATTTGTTTTCCTACCGGATAATTTCCAATGCATCACAAACAATATAAAATCAATTAAAACATTTACATTCACATTTTCAGTTACATATGTCAATTTCACTCAGCCCTTTTTCCGGCCCTTGGCTTGCTGGTTTTGTCTTTTCTGCTACTGCTACGTAACTGTTCTGCATACCTATGTTTACTGCAACTCTGTGCACCTATGCATGTACACCTGTCAAACCCACATTTTCATTCCTGTGCATATTAACCTGTTCACTGCAATTGTGTATCTGCTGTATATATAACTACTTTTCCAGTTTAGTCCCAAATAAATCTCAAAGTCTTGTGCATATTAAAATTCCTCTCCATTCATTTTACCTACGTTGGCAATTAAATAAATGTATGCAGAGGCTTTTCTTTTCACATCTGTTGGTTATCAAAACCGCATTCCCCAGATTTCAAATCTGAGTCAATTTAACTCACATTATAGCAGTTATAAAACCATCTGGAAGCTTTTTGTCTATAGGTATGGTGGTTATAAAACCCCACGAAGCATATAATATGCTCATTTAATAAAACCCAACCAATGTTTCTCTCCTTCATTTATTCCGAACAAATTAATCTCGGCCTTATATCTTTAATGTTCACCCTTGTAAGCTATAACCCCAATGGTTAATCCAACTACCTCATCAATCTTAACTCTGTGGGTTAAACCCAATAGCAATTTACCTTCCGTCTATTATATCGTAAGCTCGAGGTATAAACTTAGGTTAACACATAAAACCTTTTTACAGGCTAACGCGTTATATGCGCATATATATTCACCCTCCACACTTATCAACCAAACTTCGTATCCATTTATGCATATGGTACAACCATAATACATATGTCCACATATATATGTGTTCCCGAAATCAAATGTTAAGAAATAATTAGTAAGCCTTAGATTTTATCGACAGACATTAAACTTTGTATGGGAGGTCAAAGGTTGACTTGGTCCCACTAATACACAATGTATGACATTCTATAACCATAATACATCAACATTTCAATTGATATCCAACCTCGACTTTATATGATAACACTTGGACCCACATTTTCTTACGTTAACCTTATACATCGTGCACCCTTTGTGACATTGCATATCAACTATAATATATGAACATATGTTACATCCATCCACCAATGTTAGAACATTATAACAAAAACCACCCCTTTGGAATTACCCAATTGATAACATATATAACCATTTTTGGGCCCACAAAAACTTATAAAACCTACCTCGTTAAACTTCACCCATCGCGCAACGTGACCACCACATTATATATTAAGGTTTGAACTGCATGAAATATTTGAAACCATTATTACATAACCTTTCACTCTACCATCGTTTATTAACACTTCCGGCTATAAAATAACCATTGCATCACATACATCTGGGCCCACAACACAATTATTTTTTATTAACCGTTGAACAGATCCGACAACCCAAATTTTGTTGCATTCCAAGCCCAAATCCGATGATCCTTGGACAATATCTTGCAAATTAACTACACGAGGGATAAACATCAAAATTTGCACAATATAAGTGGTAATCGAATACCGCTTTTGGACACGTGGTAGTCGATAACCGATATCACGTTTTTTCTCGACTTACAACTAACCACTTTTAAAAAGCGCGAGACCGTTGGTTTTCTTCCTCCGAAACCACCTTTACTGTAGCTCCTTTTCACGGTTCCGCCTTCATTTTAGGGCTCTTTCTTTGCCTAGTTTGTTACCAATCCTCTGCACTTTTATTTATATAGCCTCCGCCCTGGCTCTCGCTTGTTCTTTTCACAACTGTGTCAAGAAGTTTCACTCTTCTTCATATATCCTCATGGCCTTTCATTATCATAGATCCATCATCTTTATTGGTTTCGACAGGTTCTAAACCCTTCTATCACTCATCCCCGCTAGTTATCAGTTAATTCCTCCTTCTTTTGCGTAAATAGGATCACCAACTAATTTATGATCGACTTCACTGCCTGGAAGTATTGATTCCCCCTATAATAGATGTTCCAGCATACATACACAATTCTTCTAAGGTCAATCGCCAACACAGTCTCAATCCTTTCGAATTCATCCGAAGGGCCTGTATGCACATTTAATTTGTCAACCATCGTTTATACATGAGATTCAACACACTCCTCACAGTTTATCACTTCCTGAAAAGGAATCGACCTAATTCCTTGTGAATTCTATTGTACAAAATTGGGTTTCAATCTCAGATTCTCTCAAATTATACATAAAACCACACATGTTATGAATAACATCAATTTACTCAGTATTTTCAACTGTAAATGCAAGCCTTATTACATTCAACCTTAAACCCACAGGATCAATACTAACACTATCTCATTAATCAACATTCATTCTTCATTTATATGCAGAGCTTCATTTAAAACCTCGAATTACAGAGTATATTCATGCAATTGTTTATTGACAGCCAAAGCTCATTCACGCAAAGTTAAACCATGTTCATGTAAAACTGAACCATATTCCTTCACTTATACAATGAAATCTCTTACAAACTCTTTTCTTGGCCAGATTTGTCTCCCCAGATCTCCAATCAAATGGCCCTTCTACTACATTACTCTGTCTCTATAGATTTTCACTCCAGACCCCTTTTCAAAATTAGTGGCCCTCCTTTTGTCCTCACTACTCTACACCTTGAATAGCTCTCTGCTTCTTTGCTAACTCTATTTCTCTCTTTTGCTGCCTCTACCACCTCTCTACTGCCTCTGCCTCTCTGCTACTTTGCTTCTCTCTTTGCCTTGCTGTTGTTTCAGGTGCTCCTCTTTTGCCATCTCCTTTTCCATCAATGACAACATTTCCAACAGTCTCCCCCTTTGGCATTGATGGCAACACAACCTCTGCTCCTTGTCTTGCTTGCTTTTCCTCCCCCTTTGACATCAATGGCAAAGGGTTGCACATCTCCCAGTGTGGATTCTATATTTGCATTCCCTCTCTCTGATTTGTGATTAGGCCCTTCTTCCTTTTACTTTATACCTTGCTGCTCCATACTGGTGTACACGAGTTGTTGAGAGAACACTTTTGAGGATTTTTGAACTTGAATAAACACTATAAGTTGATAAAATCCCAAAGAAAAATCTCCTTTCACTAGTATAAAGCTAAAAGTGAAGAGAATGACACTTCATAAAACTCATTGTACCAGCCTTGTCTAATCCGAGATGCATCATTTGGAACAAAACTAAAATACTGAGAGTGCTTCAAATATACTTCAGTCTCTAGTATTATCTTCATCATAAATCCATATCTGTTGAGGAATATTCTAGATGGAATATGTCTTCCTCTGCAATACACATCTGTAGTACAACACCTGTTCAATTTTGATGATGATGTCAATATATCTTTTACAACTGTGGTTCACCTTTCCTTCCTGTTGGTGGTGATATGAGCTAGGATTCTGATAATGATATTACACTTAATAGCTGCAGGTCCTTGTTACTGATGTGATCAATGAATCAATTCAGAGTTTACAACTTATTGTGAGATTAGATAATATCTTTCAATATAAGAGACCAAATGACTTTTTTTCTTGTATAGTGTACTTTCAGAACAAACCCTTCAATGTATTGGTCAGTCTCACTTATCAACCATGCAGTTTTATTTATGACATAAGGGGGTATGTATGTCAATTATCAATCTCTTTTTAAAGGTGAATTACCAGCAAATCCTTTATGCTGAAGTAGGATTTTGATGATTTAATAAGAGACTTTTGAGCTTCAAATGGTAATCACAAATAGTCCTTCATGCTTCAGATACATTAACTGCTCTATCATAATGATCTTCAGTAAAACATCTTCAAGTTGTTTGATTGCAGTCTTAGCAGACGGACTTCACACAGTTTTATGAATGATCTTAAGAAAGAGGCCTTGAAGATATATATGTACTGACTTGAGAATGGCATGTAGTTATATCTAGAAATAGATCATGCTCAATATTCTACTTCAAGTGTAAACAAGGTAATGATACTTTTTCCCTTTCATGGACCCTTTTATGTTTTTAAAAATGTAGATAACGCTGGGATACTACCTTGTCGTACTCTTTCCATAGTCCTTTGATCTTAAGGACCTATACCATACCAATGCTCCACTGATGACACTCGATATTCTACTTATAGGCATGTTTCTTGTACCAAATACCCATTGATACTACTTTCACTTCAACTCACATGTGAACCCATAGCTAAGACAACCTTCATAATTTCTATTATTGAGCTCTCCACTATTCTCAACAACAATCATTAATATACAGAATCTGATCTTGGCATCATTGACCTTTTGTTTAGTCTGTCGTTCTGGTTTAAAAGAATGTCACTACATTTCCTTTCTAGGACTGCTCCAAAATCATTGCAGCTTTATATAAAATTCAACTGTTCTAACATAATGATCTTCAAGAAGACATCTTCAATTTCTTTACTAGGAATCTTCATGGGCTGATCACTCAGATATTTGTCACTTATTTCACTTCATTCCTCCAAGGGGAATTTTCATCAATGAATGATGTAATGACATAAAGATGATAGGCTCTTCTATTACTCATCCTCCTTAAAGTGATTCACTGTTCATTCTAGCAGAATGATGCACGATGTGATCATCACTTAATGTGTTGATGTCTTCTTAGCTTATATGTTCATGGCTGATGTTCTCTCTACTACCATGGTTGCTTACTGCCTTCTCTTCTTCCATCAATCTGTCAGTTATTGAATGCTTCAGGTATTCTTCTTCCTCTTTAGTTCTCTATTAGAGAAAATGTCCTTTCCCTTTCTGATCTTATAGTTGTTCACATTCCAAGGAGCTCTTCTTAGACTACTTTCATGGGGACTATTTATGAGCTGCTCTCCCCTTGGGATGTAGCTTCATATTTATCACTGGTTGGATACTTTCTTTGCTTCCTAAAGCAGCTCCCCTTGAGACTATGATGGATTCATTATGTTATTGAGGTAACAGGCTCTCCCTTTCTCTTTTCTTTCCATACTTTATTGGGGTTCTTCATAATGTCTGCACTTCTTTTTTATTCATAGTTTTGTTTGATTTGATTAGAATTTATCATCTGTCTAGAGCTCTTCAATGTATATGGAAGTTTACAGTATTTTTCTTTGTGACCAAGCTTGAGGCATACATAACATCTTATTTTACCAAGGTACTTTTGAGCTTATGTATAATATTTTGTTCCCCTTTTTGAAAACAATTTACATTTAACAGATTTATCTCCAAATTCATTGCTTGCATAACAGTAGCCATGGAAATAATTTGTGTACCTGGTGAAAGATTGTATTTTCCATTTGCTTGCTTGAGTGGTTATTTTCATTTTCTGCATCCTTTTCTGGTTGGACTAGATTTGCTTTGTCTTACAATCTGCTGCAATATGTCCAGGTTTGTGTCAGGAAAAACAAGTGATGCTTCTTATAGGAGGAAAGAACTTTCTTTGACATCTTCCAAATTTATTCAATTCATAATCAAGAGTGTATGAGCCTTTTTCAGCTGACTCTTTCATCCTCTCATTCTCTATCCTTTCACGTTGCTGCTTGGTTTTTTTTGTTTCTTCGCACATCATGTTCTTGTCAGCTTCTACTTTTGTAGGAATCTTCTGAGCTGCTTCATTATCCTTTACAGCTTTTACAAAGATAATCTTCTTGTGATCTTCTACCTTGGACTTACTGGTTTCTCCTTCATAGCCTATCCAAGTCTTTATGAGAGGAGAACTTTGAGCATTTAGAATTTGGTCCAACTATCCAGAGCTTTTCATTTGTGCAGTATTCATTAATAATTCTCTTTGGGATTTTTCTAATTTCTTTCTCAGGCACACTACTTCTTCTTCCAGTTTCTCGCATTCCAGACTTTTCTCTTTCAGTTGTTGCAGGAGAGTGTCTTCAACTTCCCTTGCTTCTTCAACTTGTGTCTTTAGGCAAACAATTTCCTTCTTATCTTCATATTCTTTGTCATCACATATTTGAACCATTGTCTTAAAGTGTTTATTTTCATTCTTCAATATTTCTATTTTAGTCAAGGCTGTGTCATGTTTGCCTTTTTCCGCACCTGTAATTTCTTCATGGAACTTACTTCCATTCACACTAGTAGGTACCTCATTTGATTGAACATTTTCCTTTTGACATGAATTTTTCTTCTTCTTAATTCTCTTCTCCTTCTTGACTATGCAGCCACTAGTGTCTTCTTCATCCATGAAATGCAATCTATCCCAGATTCCTTTTGCAGAGGTTAAATCCATTATTAACTCAATATCCTTGTTATGTAGACTGTTGTATATCACACATTTTTCCTTGGCATTCCTTTGTTGTTCTTGCACCGAGGGAGAGTCTGTGCAGTAGTGTTATAGCATCATTTTTCACCCTCATGTGATTCATGATTGTCTTTTGGCCTTGGGCGCCCATTCCTACAGACTTGGATAAAATTTCATAAAAAATAGTGTTTCAAATCCCATACGCAAGTATGCCCAGACTTTTTCGCGTGTATACGCGAGTCCCTATATAATTTTTTGCGTGTGCCATTAAAATCATTAAAAATATTTATAAAATTCCCTATTTTCAAGGTTGGGTTGATGGTTATTCCAATAATTCAACCACCCAACCTGTGGCCTACTGTTTCCAACTGATTGAAAATACTTTGAGGGAGTATAAAAGCCTCTCATGTGCATGGCCTAAGGGAGAGAGAGAAATTATTGATATTATACTCTGTTGGAATCCCAATTCAAGTCTGATTTCCGGTGCCTCCTACACTTCCCAGTTTATTACAGGAAACCTTTGTTTCCTGGAGATGTTCATCTCTCTATATATCATCTCGTGTGCACAAGTCATAGAAGAATCTTAGCGAGGCAAGGGCGGGACAGATCCGAACGATGGTCTGTTCAAAAATCATGGAAGGATTCAGGTGATATCACACTTTTTTACTGTACATGTTGTTCATAATATAGAAGGACTATCTTGTTCCTGAATTAACTTGTCAATATCTGCTTGCATATGTGAAAAGATTGTTATTTAAGCATTTATTATTGTGTATATGATGTTTCACATGGATTAAACTGACATTTAGGGTAGATATATGTTGTACAACCAGATTTCCGTGCATTTTTCTCCTTGTTTTTCAGGTTAAGGAGGAAAAAGGGTTGCTGGGGGTTTGGACCCCGCGGGATCTGCATCAAACGTAGGACCTACGGGTGAGTTCTTCAATCTATTATATCTAGTTTTTTGTGTACAAATATGGTTGTGTGAGTCCTTCTTGAATAGCATGCCCTGATCTGTGGAGGTTTCAACCCAACAAACCTCTAGGGAGTTATTTCCCAAAATAGAACTAGCGACTTCGCTGGGGCTTGCATTCTTGTGATTCCCCTGTTGGGTGGTTTCAGCTGTTTTAAGGGTTTCCGACAGTTTTAATTATCATTTCTAGTCCAGTTAGTTTTTTCTCAGTCAGACTGAAGACTTGGTTCTTTATCTAGGCTTGATCATTTTTATTTTTCATTATTTACCTTTCCATACACGAGTTTTCCTGTAGACAGTCGCGTATACACACTGTTTTCTGTAAAGGAAGTCACGTATACACGGGTTTCCTTTACCATAGTCGTGTATGCACGCTTGTTGCAAAACTGATAAGTAGCGTATGCCTGAGAAAATTTTGAAATTTTTGATTTTATGACTTTTTGGTCTTGTCTGTCTGTGGTGACCTGTTCCTGCAGTGTCTTTATAGTCTCTGGATTGTGTTGAAAGCGGTTATTGGTATTTTTCTCTCTTGTTTCTGTGAAGACTGACTTATCTGGCAAATCTTGTTGTTTAGTGCTTGCATTTCTGGTTCGAGTACCAAGATCTCTTTCTGGGGATTCTTGGCTATTTTTCTTAATCAGGACAAAGAGCTTCTGCTCATATAATCTTTCCTAACTTTATGTTTTGCATTGCACTTTAATTTTTGCTTGCTCTTTGGTTGGTTTTCTTGATTTCATTTGACTAGGTCTTGTTGCAATTTTGGAAGAGTCATTCTTGGTTCTTTGAAGTTTTGTTTGCTACAAGATTGTGCTATTCTTCTGGGCTAAGTTACTGAGTTTCTTGTCTTCCTTTTTCTCGTATGAATCTTTCTACTAAGTAGTGTTTGGTCAATTTAGTGTGTCCTAAATTGCTAACATAAATTATCAACCAGGGATTCGTAAGTTGACGAAGTGCGGCGCACTATATGTGCAAGATAACCTATCTCTTACTTTTTGTCGTTTTTGGATTTTATGAAATTCTAAAAGACAAGTATGGTTATGGATATTCAAGGCAATGATGTCCTTTATAATGATTTACCAACTTGAAACTGAAAAAAGAATTTGAAACATACAATGACAAAACTTGAAGGGAAATGAAAATGTGCTACTGAAATGAAAAAGGTGCTGCTAATCTAATAAATCAAAACAGTGAACTAGTGAGCATGAAACCAAACTATTCTTGCTGCTGTCTAAACACAAAAGAAACTATGCTGAAAGAAATCCAAAAGTTGCAATAAAGTAAATATAAATCAAATTACATCAACTTGTCTTCTGATCCCTCATCATTAGTCCAGCTATGATTTTCGGAAGTAACCATAAACAACTTGAGTAACTGATATCTAACTTGCGGAAAGTAAACTAATATCAAACCACACATTCATAATTCAATCCCTCACCATCAGTCCAGCTGTGGCTTTCGGAGGTAACTGAAGATGTCATGCACAATTTAATATTTCTAACTTGCAGAAAGGAAACTAATATCAAACTACACACTCATACTTCAATCCCTCACCATCGGTCCAGCTGTGGCTTTCGGAGGTAACTGAAAATGACATGAGCAATTTAATATATCTAACTTGCAGAAAGTAAACTAATATCAAACTACACACTCATACTTCAATCCCTCACCATCAGTCCAGCTGTGGCTTTCGGAAGACAGCGAAGATGTTATGAGCGGTTGTATATCTAAATTTACTGGAAAACTAATATCAAACTACACATTTCATAATACAATCCCTAACCATCGGTCCAGTGGCTTTCCCAATGGTTCGGGAGGTAACTGAAAATGACATGAGCAATTTAATATATCTAAATCTATCTCTTTTGAAGCAATTGAAACAAATGTGCAAGACTGAAATAAACAAAGCAGTACTGGAATTAAACAAAAACTAAGAAAAATAAATTAGCAGCAGAACAATATTGATTCCATGTCATTAGTCAAAAGATATGCAAATGCCCGGGCTACCATGAAAAATTATGCTAAAAGCTATGATTTCAGAAAGCAATCTAAGTAAGGAAATATGACAAAACAGAATTGAAAGCAACTTATCTAGAAAACATGTAAAAGCCTCCTTGGATAGCAGGGGCCCTTTGCTACCAATTTGGTGAAGTCCTTCAGCTCCTTAAAGTTGTAATCAAAACAGCATCAAAGAACTGAATTTCTCTATTAAAAAGAACTCACAAATCTACATCCCATTCCATCTTGAACTTAGTTACAAATCTACTTCCTCATTACTTTCTCATTACTTCTTCATTACTTATGATAGGAGAAAGCTTCTCCTATTTATACAAAATATGAGGAGACATCTCATTAATGGGAGTCCATGAATCTCTCCCTCCATCTCTAGAGTTACAATCAAAATAGGAAATGATAAGACACATGTCTTTCTAGAGTTTCAACACAACTTGAGGAATGAGAGACATATCCTCTTAGAGTTTCAATACAAAAAGGAAGTGAGACACATATCCTCTTGATCCCATAATCTTCTCCAACCAAATTCGAATTTGGCCTTAGAGGCTACATAAGGGTCTTCTAGAAGTCTCCTTTTGACCTACACATGTCACAAAACTCATAACACATATATAGATATATGAAACTATGTTAATTTTTTAGTTTCTAATCATAAATTCACTTTAAATACATAAAATAAATAACTTTGGAAAACAAGGATCCTAACCCATATATTTATGAAAATGGTTACTTGATGTAGGGTTTTAGGTCAAATGGCTATGAAATAAGAGCTAAATTGTTATGACATAATGGAAATATGTATGAATATGGAGAACATTTTTGAGACTCAACATACCCCCCAACTGAAGTTGTTGCATGTCCTCATGCAACCATTGCAATGATTCATTTGTCCATGAGTTGATCTTTTATGAGTTTTGACTCATATAGATTCATTCCAAACTTTGCTTCTTGATTTTTCCTTTTTGGAAAAGTATAATACATTTGATTGCAACTTCTTCTTCTTCTTCTTCTTCTTTTTTTTTTTTTTTCATTGGTTGGTTCTTGTGTGACAACCATTTTTTTTCCTTTTTTTTTTTTTTTAAGCATTCGTTCTTGTGTAACAATGCTTTATTTTTTTTTATTTTTTTAAGCATTGGTTCTTGTGTAACAATGCTTTATTTTATTTGTTGCATCAAAGTTCATGAAAACATTTAGAATCAATTTCTTTATCAATGAATTGATCATTTGCAAGGCATATAATCTTTTGGATCATGTTGCAACAATAGTTGGTTGGGAAGTATATGTGGGTGGAAATGAAATGAAAATGTGTGATAGTATATGACATGTGGATATGAAATGATGTCCCTTCCCCCCCAACTAAAGATATGACAATGTGAAAAAGGGAGTGAGGAATTTTTCCAAAGTTACAATTTTAGCATTCTAATGAATTACATGACTAAAAATTAGAAAACAGCATACCTTCACTTACCTTAAATGTGGATGAGTTGTGTATGTGTGGTGGCTGCAAAATTCTGATCATATTCTTCTTCAAGTGGCTGAACAAGAGGAGTCATGGATAAAGAGATGAGATGACCTTTTATTGCTTCTACTAAAACTTGCTGAAATCTGCTCCAAAATGCTGAAAATAATAGTCTTCATGTCTTCAAAACTCATTAGCATAATTCCTACTATGTGAAAAGATGTTCTGATGTCGAACATAGTAGGAAATTGTTGAATTAGTGGCCATTAATGGATGCCACTAGTCAACACGAGAACTCTCACCATTGATGACAATGAGAGTCAATATGCCCAAACACATCTTGCTAGGTACGAATGATTTTGCTGATGTCGAGTCACCTAGAAGATTTGACGAACAAGAGACATTAATGTATTCCCATTGTTTGTCAGCATGAGAACTTGTCATTAAGGCATGCAAGCCTCAAGGTGTTTTTACAAAGAACTTTGACTCAAAGGACTATAGACTCAATAGTTTGCATTGAAGCAAGGCTTATTTGCGGAATGAAAATGACAAGAAATGGAAGATGAAAATGGAAATGGGCAATAAGCATGTGAATGAGCCTCTTGCTTTTATTTATGGGTTATGAATGGACAAAAGGAAATGGAAAAGTGGATGTGAATGTAAATGGAAAATATGAAGTGAAATGAGGTGAATAGTTTATTATGAGGTATGGATGTGATGGAGACAATAGTATCTGAAAGTTTTTCAAGTATTTGGATCTGATTTTACATCAGCATATTTCCTCTTTGTTGCTGATCATCCTCTTATGAAACAAATTGGTCTCTTAGAGAGACACCATTCTCTTGTAGTCATTTGTCCTTCCTCCTGGAACCTGCAAAAAAAACTAATACTTCTTCTGCAATGGAATGTAAGATTATAAAAGGGAGAGAGGTGATCAATCTCTCTAGTTATGATATATACACACAAAACTAAGAATTTGTATTAATGAAACAAGTTCTCAAAGGAAAAATCAAAAGAATTTATACCTGTTTTGGAATTAGTGCCTCAAGTTGAATGTAGATTCTTTTCAGCAATTTATTTCATTATTTGTCATTTCAAACTCTAATGATGGATTTCTCATTGTATAGATCTTGTTGAGACCTTTCCAACGATACTTAAATCATCAAAATCTGATTTTGTATGAGAAAGTTAGGCTGATTTGAACAATGAGGTTTTTTAGCTGCGGAATTGCAGAACAGCTGCGGAATTGGACTTCAGCTGCGGAATTGGAGAACAGCTGCGGAATTGGACTTCAGCTGCGGAATGTTGACGGTTTCTATAGCTAAAAATCTTGAATAAAAAGTTAGCCATTCATCCTTCATCATCAGTCCAAAATTAACCAATACCTTCAGAAAAAGTGAGCAAATAACTTATTCATTTCATTGATTCAAAATTATTGATTTTTTTTTTTTTTTTTTTTTTAACAACAAAAGAGAAATGCAATTTTTTTTTTAAATTTCAACAAATGATGCTAAATAAAGCAAACTCAGATACATTGACCAATCGCGACCTTGCAATGACCATAGAATGGTAAGTGGAGATCACATAAGATGAAAAATAATATACTGGTGAGCATTGAAGAACATAAAAGGCATGATTGCTATTTCAAAATATAATCTTTCATCTCTTCAAAATTTATTTTTGTATCTGTTTGATCCTTGAGGACTATCACAATCAGTAACAATTCAGGACCACCCCCTCAGTTGGAATTCCAATTGCAGCAGTTGCCATTACAAACACGTTCAATCTCAATTGAGCTTACCTTTATGCTACTAAGGTTCATTGTGCCATCTGCACGACCATGTGCTTGATAATATCCTCCTGTAGTTTGTTCAATTCATCCCCATGCCCTCTTAATGTCTTTCCATAGTGATGTGGCATCCCTTTGAAATAAACATCATAATGGTTGGTGTTTAATAATGTCATTGAAGCACCAAAAATTGCTGGGCAGATGATAAAGGAGATGTGAAATCCAACATTTAGAAAACGAAATTGAATTAAATTCAAAAATGAGTGGAATGTGCATTGAATGCCATGATAAGAGTTTGATTTTGATTAGAATTCCTCTTCCTAGAAATCAGGAAACCGAATTATCAATGCAGAGTGCCGTTTTCAAATTGTTCACTCAGAAAAAATCGTTTTTCCTCACGCGGCAGGCAAAAATGGTCTTCAAAGAACCGAGAATTTCTCCCAGACCGCCACGAATTGCTTAAAACGGTTTCTGGGTTATCTAATTGACCATGTTGGAGAAAAAACCCATGTTTTATTTTTTCTAAATTCATCTCCGTTTGGCCAAATCGTGCTTTCAAAGTTCGGCGTTTTTCTCTGTTTTGCGTTTTTCTGGGTTCTGCCTCAGCAAAAAAAAAAAAAATCGTTTTCTTCAGAACGTGGTTCAAAATTGCGTTTTTCTGAGAATGAAATACAACTTCTGGTTTGCTGATTTCCATATGTAAAGAATGTTGTTATCCTGAGCATTCTTCAGTTCAGTCAAGGCACATTTTTTTTTTTCTGTTTGAAAATTTTGTTAATTTCATTGCCTTGTTCTCTTACATGCCATTTTATGAATCTGAAGGAGCGTTTGATGATGGCAGGCGGCATTGGCAAGGCTGACAGGCCTGGTATAATAAAAGGAATTGGCATTTGGAAACTTGACAGGTTTGAATGGCAAGAGATTGCATGAAGGCCTCACAAATTCTTTCAAGGATTTGGGGAATTTGATGATGTTTTCAGCTTGAATCCTACAGGTCGATAATGCTGTCATAAGCTCTGAAACACAGCAACCTAGCAGCCTTGCAACATCTCTAACTCCATCATTTTCAACTTCTACATGATTTTCATTATCAAAAGCAAAGAAAATCTGATGTTTCCGAGTCATAATACAGCTGCAAGCATCGTAAATGGTTGAATTTTTATGTTTTCTGTTGAGAGTAATTCATTTTTTTCAAAATGTCATGGCCATTTCATTTTTGTTTATTGATTTGTTATTGTTATTGTTTTGTTTGTTTGCTTTTTTTTATTTGTTTTGTTAATAAAACTATATATGTTATATTTCAAGAATTAAAAATATACATATATGTTTTACTAAACAAAATGATTATTATTTTTTTTTAAATTGTTTTGTTAATAAAATTACACATGTTAAATTTTGGAAAATTAAAAATATACATATGTAATTTACTAAACAAAACAATTTATTGAATTTTTTTTTTAAATGATTTGTTATTAAAATTATATATATATTTTCAAAAATAAAAAATATACATATATATCTTAGTAACAAAACAATTTAATTTTTTTATTTTTTTATTTTTTTTATTTTCATTTTTTTTTAATTGATTTGTTTAATAAAATTATGTATGTGATATTTTCAAAAATTTAAAAATACACATATATATTCATTAAACAAAACAGTTTATTGAAATCAAAGTTTTTCATGAAAACAATTTTTTTTTAAATTGTTGAATCAATTGAAATGATAAAGTTTTATTTTGTCTCCTTTTTTTTTTTTTTACATAACAATTCTTTTTCTGATCCTCTAGATCACACAAAGTGCAAGAGGAGAGCATACTCAAGAATTATTAAATTTTTTTTACATAACAATCCTTTTTCTGATCCTCCAGATCACACAAAGTGCAGGAGGAGAGCATACTCAAGAATTATTAATTTTTTTTTAGATCTAAGAAATAAGGCTACCTAGTTACACTTCCCCGGCAACGGCGCCAAAATGTTTGGTCAATTTAGTGTGTCCTAAATTGCTAACATAAATTATCAACCAGGGATTCGTAAGCTGACGAAGTGTGGTGCACTATACGTGCAAGATAACCTATCTCTTACTTTTTGTCGTTTTTGGATTTTATGAAATTCTAAAAGACAAGTATGGTTATGGATATTCAAGGCAATGATGTCCTTTATAATGATTTACCAACTTGAAACTGAAAAAGGAATTTGAAACATACAATGACAAAACTTGAAAGGAAATGAAAATGTGCTACTGAAATAAAAAAAAGGTGTTGCTAATCTAATAAATCAAAACAGTGAACTAGTGAGCATGAAACCAAACTATTCTTGCTGCTGTCTAAACACAAAAGAAACTATGTTGAAAGAAATCCAAAAGTTGCAATAAAGTAAATCTAAATCAAATTACATCAACTTGTCTTCTGATCCCTCATCATTAGTCCAGCTATGATTTTCGGAAGTAACCATAAACAACTTGAGTAGCTGATATCTAACTTGCAGAAAGTAAACTAATATCAAACCACACATTCATAATTCAATCCCTCACCATCAGTCCAGCTGTGGCTTTCGGAGGTAACTGAAGATGTCATGCACAATTTAATATTTCTAACTTGCGGAAAGGAAACTAATATCAAACTACACATCCATAATTCAATCCCTCACCATCAGTCCAGCTGTGGCTTTCGGAGGCAACTGAAGATGTTATGAGCAATTTAATATATCTAACTTGCGGAAAGGAAACTAATATCAAACTACACATCCATAATTCAATCCCTCACCATCAGTCCAGCTGTGGCTTTCGGAGGCAACTGAAGATGTTATGAGAAATTTAATATATCTAACTTGCAGAAAGGAAACTAATATCAAACTACACACTCATACTTCAATCCCTCACCATCAGTCCAGCTGTGGCTTTCGGAGGTAATTGAAAATGACATGAGCAATTTAATATATCTAAATCTAACTACTGAAACAAATGTGCAAGACTGAAATAAACAAAGCAGTACTGGAATTAAACAAAAACTAAGAAAAATAAATTAACAACAGAACAATATTGATTCCATGTCATTAGTCAAAAGATATGCAAATGCCCGGGCTGCCATGAAAAATTATGCTAAAAGCTATGATTTCAAAAAGCAATCTAAGTAAGAAAATATGACAAAACAGAATTGAAAGCAAC
This sequence comes from Pinus albicaulis, assembly GCA_034641835.2. Lineage (NCBI taxonomy): Eukaryota > Viridiplantae > Streptophyta > Pinopsida > Pinales > Pinaceae > Pinus > Pinus albicaulis. The sequence continues at coordinate 1,492,411,280 of CM076579.1, forward strand.
TTATCTAGAAAACATGTAAAAGCCTCCTTGGATAGCAGGGGCCCTCTGCTACCAATTTGGTGAAGTCCTTCAGCTCCTTAAAGATAAGATCACAATAGCATCAAAGAACTAAGCTTCTCTATTAAAAAGAACTCACAAATCTACATCCCATTCCATCTTGAACTTAGTTACAAATCTACTTCCTCATTACTTTCTCATTACTTCTTCATTACTTATGATAGGAGAAAGCTTCTCCTATTTATACAAAATATGAGGAGTCATCTCATTAATGGGAGTCCATGAATCTCTCCCTCCATCTCTAGAGTTACAATCAAAATAGGAAATGATAAGACACATGTCTTTCTAGAGTTTCAACACGACTTGAGGAATGAGACACATATCCTCTTAGAGTTTCAATACAACAAGGAAGTGAGACACATATCCTCTTGATCCCATAATCTTCTCCAACCAAATTCGAATTTGGCTTTAGAGTGCCACATAAGGGTCTTCTAGAAGTCTCCTTTTGACCTACACATGTCACAAAACTCATAGCACATATATAGATATATGAAACTATGTTAATTTTCTAGTTTCTAATCATAAATTCACTTTAAATACATAAAATAAATAACTTTGGAAGACAAGGATCCTAACCCATATATTTATGAAAATGGTTACTTGATGTAGGGTTTTAGGTCAAATGGCTATGAAATAAGAGCTAAATTGTTATGACATAATGGAAATATGTATGAATATGGAGAACATTTTTGAGACTCAACAAGTAGCACTATAAGATTTGGAGCATTTTTGTTGAAGTTTTGCTTGAAATTCGGGGATTGTTTGGCTTGGTAATTGGATAGTTTTCTTGGTCTCTTTGAAGTCTTCTTTTTATAAAATTCAAAAGCACCAAAACATGTTGTTTTTCCTTTGCTTTTGTTTTGCTTTTTTTTTTTGTTTCTTTTCATCTTTTGAAGCCTTGTTGAGATTTCTTGCCTTCGGTTTTTGACTTGATTTGGGAAGAGAATTTTCATTGGTTTCTTTCTCTTACTTCGAGCATATTTTGGTGTCTTTATGCTGAGGGTTTATGATTTGGGAACTAGCTTTGTGGACAATTGGAAAAAGTGATAGAACTGAAGGATTTTTGGGAAATTTCTCTTTTCTTTGTTAGATTTTGCATCTTAGAATTGGGATGCTCTTAGAAATTTGCATTAGGTGCACTTAAGCATTTCTAGTCTTTTTCATAATTTTTGCGAGTGTGAGTTTGATATTTGAAAAGAAAAAATTATATAATCTCATAGAACTCGTGTAGAAATTTCTTTTCATCGAAAGGAAAATACTGTATCTGCATGTAGTTTGGTTTTCATTAATTTCTTTTCTACGTCATAAAACATCACAAGTTTCATTTCCATATCCCTTGACTTAATATAACAACCAACTAAAATAAGCGCAATAATCTAAAATCAACTAGCAAGTTTTTTTATTAAGTGTCATAGACCAACAAGCTAGGTTGTAGGGCCTTGGATTATGTGAGTGGAGAGTTAACTCTCCAAGGCAGCTCAAACTAAAACATAGAAGTTTATTAATTGAGCAAAATCCAACACCGTTAGGTGGACTGGGAAAGCTCTCCTCCAGAGAGTCAAGTGCAAGGGGAAGTGAAGGCCGAGAAGAGAGATACCCCCTCTTTGATTTGCTGGATCCCTCCTCAAGACTGTTCCACCCGGCTGCTAACATGGATTGGTGCCCATAGTTGCCATTCCTAGGTTCCGCACAGGTGACTGCGGGGGGGAATACCCGTGGTACCTGAGGCAGACGTCGTATCACTTCCAGCAGTACTTCTGGGGGGTGCCCTGGTGAAGCTTGGGTACTTGTGCCAGCAAAGGCTATTGTTAAGAGGTCAACGTAACTGTTTCTGTTACCTTCGCTAGTAGGCCTGGGCCGTAATTATCCCAAACTACTTTCGGGAGGTCCTATATTTCGCTTTCTCATATTTTGGTGTCCGGTCCTAATCACCCAGAGCGGAAATACTTGAAGGTTGCTTTTTTGGTTTCATCTTAGGGATTTTTTGTAGTGAGTGATCTTTTCTCCTAGATTGCCTAGCTTTATACTTTTTTGAGTCTAATTAATCTGTTAAAGTGGCTGATCAGGCACCTCGTCGATCGAGGAGAATCCGGGGGTTATATCTTGAGACTGCTGAGCCTTCTTCAAGAAGGCGTAGGAATAATATAGCAAGTGAATATCACCTAGTGGTATCTGATGCAGCGGAGAGAGATCCTCCACCAGGGCTTGAAGGTTTTGTAGTTGGTTCTATTGTTGGTTCCTAGAGGAGCGTTACGCTCGCTTCGAGAGTCTTATTTCCGCGAGAGTTAGAAATAGAAGTAGAGGAAGTACCTGAGTCTCCTTAGTCACTTCCATCTCCTCTTCCTTTTTATTATCCATTTGTTGTTGAGTACATCGGACCTGAGTCAGAAAGACTAGAAAATCCTCCATTTTATTCATACCTTTCGATGGCCACGACTAGGAACGCGGCTTCAGTTGTGAGTGCTGCAAGCATTCAAACTCCTGCTTCAGTAGAAGGAGGAGGCACATTTGCTATATCTTCAATTGCTTCTAGTACTGATGTGTTTGGCTCTGGCTTCACCCAAGCACAAGCTTCTCAATCTGGTCCCTTTTGTTTTGGGATTCCCACTAGTGGGATTCCTTCATTTTCCTTTTCCACTGCTGCAACTGCATCTGTACCCATGTCCTCCATGGCTAGTGGGTCAGCTTATTTTCAAGGGTTCCCCTTCGGAAGTGGGCATATTCCTAGTTCAAATCCTTCCTTAGGGTCTTTTCCTTTTACTTCCTAGACTCAGAGTTTTAACCCTTGGTCTGGAGGTCAGAGCTGGACTACCTTTACAGGTTGGAAACCTATCTTTACAGTAGTGGGGGCAGGGAATCAGTTTTACGCTGGTCAACAAGGGAATCTTTCTTTCCCTTCGTCGAGTGCTTATCAAAACTTTTCCCCTCTTTCTAATGCTTGGAACCCCTATCAGGGGCTTTCCTCTTCATTTACTACTTCGGGGGGGGAACTGGTCTGGTCTTTGGTAACTCTACGTTGGGAGGGGGTCCTTCTCCAAATGCTGGGTCTTTTGGCCCAACATTTTCTACGAGTTCTTTCTAGCAACCTGGTGCCTCATCAAATCCAGGTTATTCTTTTCAAAATGTTGGGAATTCATCCCATCAAGGATGGAATCCTCAGGCTCCTCCTCGTTTACCTTTTCTGGCAACGTTGAACTTGCCGGATTTGTCGAAATTGATGAATGACCCGATCCGATATAGTCCATGGTGGCCTCCGGTTCCTACTAAACTACCTTCAGGCATTCCAAAGTTTGAAGGCAAGAATGGAGAGGACCCGGCTGATCATATCACCACTTTCCATTTATGGTGTTCATCTAACTCCCTAATCGAGGATTCGATTAGGTTGAGATTGTTTCAACGCACCTTGACTGGAAATGCTGCCAAGTGGTACATTGAGTTAGCTGGGAGCAGTTTTGCTACTTTTGGAGATCTGGCTACTACATTTCTAAACCATTTCCAGTTTCCTGTTCGATATGATGTTTGGACTGAACTCCTAGCTAATTTTAAGCAGGACAATGCAACCCACATTTCTGACCATATTCAGGAATGGAGAAGAAGGAAGAGGCTCATTAAAGCTCATATTCCGGGAGAATTCCTCTTGGAATGGTTTTTGAAATATTTGCAGTCAGATATTTCTAAGGATGTATCCCTCTCAGGGGTATTTTCTAAGGAGAAGGCCATTTTTAGGGCCCAACAGCTTGAATTGATATATTCTCAATTTGGTGTCCTTCATAAATATTTTCCTAATGCTCCTCACTCCAAATTATATTTGTCTAAGACTAAACCTGGTCCTCATGGTGATGGAATTATTGGGTCGGTCAATAGTGGTGCAGCTAACCTGCTTATTCAATTGCAGCAGTTGTCTATACAATCTGCTCCTTCTGGTTAGGCTGTGCCTGCTGAGTCATCGCCTTCTCAATATTTGTTGGTAAATGTCATTTAGACTTCCGACCCCAAAAGAAATCAACAATCCGAAGGGAAGAAGAAGGGATGTAATAATAAGAAAAAGGGCAAGAATGGGAAGGGTAATGCAAATAAATCCAACGAGCATGTTGGTGAGGGTTCAAAGGATAAAAAGAAAGTGAAGTTTCCATGCAAGTTATGTGCTGGAGACCATCTTACTAACCTTTGCCCTAAAATTCAGGATGCGCAACGCTTGTTAGCTCAGCAAGGTTCTTCTAGTTCCCAGGCTCTGTTGACAAACCCTTTTCCCCAACGGCAACAGCTAGTTGTTGGCGCGAATCAAAATACTGGGGCTTCCTCTAGGGGCACCCAGGAAGGGGAAATTCCGTCAAACATATATATGATGAGTGCTCACGTGGATATCACTACGAGATCTCGTGATTATGGCAAAGCTGAGTCTTCGAAAGCCAAGGGTGCTCCTGATGCTACTGAGCCGCTTCATATTACAAAGCCTAGTGTTGAGCCTATATCTCGGATGCCAAAAACATCTACTAAGCATACGACAATTAATACAAATGCTAAGGCTTCCTAGAACTACTCTATTGTGGAAGATATGGCACAGAGTCTTTGCGCCATGTCAGCTCTTGAGGTGCTCCAGTCTTGTCCGGCTCAGTGCAGTGCTTTTCTCACTGCTATTGGAGTTGTAGATCCGAAGAACTCTCTTGTGGCTACATTCGATATGTCTAATGTTAAAAAGAGACTCCCCCATCATATGGCTTTTCATATTAAATCATCGTACCAGAAATGCAATATTTTTTGGACAGTCGTTGATGAGGATGCTTCCACATGTGTGATGTCTCTCACGTGTTGGAAGGGAATTGGATCTCCCGCAGCTGTTCCATCTGCTACTCTTCTGACTGCGTTTGATGGTCATTCTCATAGACCGCATGGTATTGTCCCAGCTTTGCCCATCTGTGTTGGGGGCAAAAATGTAAATATAGAGGTTGAGATAGTTGATGCAAGCTTGGACTACAACCTTCTGTTGGGGCGAAACTAGATTTATGAGATGGATGTTGTTGCATCCTCATTATTTCAGATTATTTGTTTCCCTCACGAAGGGAGGATTGTTACAGTGGATCAACTGGACTGTCCTCCTATAGACCCGAATGCATCTACTGAATCAACTATTCCAAAATTGGATAATACCAAGCCACCTGTTGAGAATTTAGGGGTTGGAATGTATTCTTCTTTGATGGGTACTTTCGATATTCCACCTCCTACTGTTCACATAAATGCAATTTCATCCTCCATGGCTCCTATTCGAAGAGAGTTCTTCAGAACTCATTATTTTTAGGACCCTTGGACCTTACCTTCCCCTACCTCCACATTAGCGGAAGGTCAAGTGGGTGGAATGGCATTTCGGATGTCTGCAGCTGAGATTTCTTATCAGTCTATTGTTGACTCTGCAGAGTCCATTCTAGCTTCTCTTTCTCCTGAGGAGTTGGATGGTGATGTGGATCCGCCTTGGACACTTAGTTCTTCTTCCGCCCAGGATTGCCTTGATACCACTCTTCCATCTGGAGAGGCCATCCTGGAAGCTATGACTGGTATAGATAGACCGTGGGATGATTTGCATCATCGGTCTTACTTCTTACCTGATTTGGGTGAAGTTGAATCAAGTTTTGCAAGTCCTGTGTCTCTTGGACCTGTTCGCCCAGTCCTAAACCCTTTAGCACCAACACAGGTATATGCTGAAGGGAAAATGGCTGTGATTTCTCCAACTATCCTGGTGAACATTTCCAGGGATCCCAATGTTATATAAAATTTCTTCATCAGAGCTGAATGTTCCCCTGAAGAGATTCAAATTTACACTGATCTCTTTAAAGAGTTTAGGGATGTATTCACTTGGTCTTATGAGGAAATGCCTGGTATAGATCCATCTATTGTTCAACATGAGATCAAGACTTATGAAAATGCTAAGCCTGTGAGGCAAAAGCTTCGTCCGGTCAATCCTAGGAAGGCTGCAGCTATCAAAGCCAAGGTGGAGAAGCTGCTTAAGGTAGGATTCATTTTCCCTATTCCTTTGACTAAATGGGTTTCAAACCCTGTTCCCGTAGATAAAAAACAAGGAAAAATTCGAGTTTGCATTGATTTTAAAGACCTTAATAAAGCATGTCCTAAAGATAATTACCCCACACCATTTATAGATCAGATTATCGATGAGTTAATGAGATTTTCTCCTTCATGGACAGTTTCTCCGGATATAATCAGATTACTATCTGTCCTAAAGATCAGCATAAGACTGTCTTTATTTGTCCCTAGGGTACTTTTGCTTACAAGAAGATGCCTTTTGGTCTTAAAAATGTTGGGGCTACGTTTCAGCGGGCCATGTCATATGCCTTCCACGACATCAAACATATTATCGAGGTGTATTTGGATGATTTAGCTACTCGTTCTCGCGAGAGAATCGATCATCCTGATCACCTCCGTCAAGTATTTGAACGGTGTCATTTCTACAAGATTAGGTTGAATCCGAACAAGTGTGTTTTCGCGGTTACATTCGGTCGGTTATTGGGATTCATAGTGTCAAGGTAAGGGATTAGGGTAGATCCCTTCAAGGTTGAGGCAATACTTCGGTTTCCTCCCCCGTCGTCTATTCATCAACCTCAAAGTCTACAAGGAAAAGCTAATTTTCTTCAGAGATTTATCGTAAATTATGCGGAAGTTACCAAGGGATTTATGAGATTGTTGAAGAAAGGAGTTCCATTCTTTTGGGATGACTTCACATAGAACTCATTCGATGCTTTGAAAAAAGCATTGACCTCTGCTCCTTTATTGATTCCACCTGATTATAGCAGGGATTTCCTTTTGTATCTTGCAGCAGCAGAATCTACCATTGGTATGGTTCTGGTTCAGGAGGATGATGCTCTTGCAGAGCATGTTATATACTATCTTAGTCGAGGCTTGGTAGGATCTGAACTCTGGTATACTCTGACAGAAAAGCTAGATTTAGTAGCTGTTCATGTTGTACAGCGGCTTAGACATTATATTCTTTTACGAAAAACTTATGTTTTGGCAGCAGCCAATCCATTTCAATTTGTTCTCAGTAGGCGAGTGATTGGGGGCAAATACAATAGATGGATTGTGATTTTGCAAGAGTTTGATCTTGATTTTATGTCTACCAAGTCCAAGAAATCATTAGTTTTCACGGAATTAATCTCTGAGTTTCCCTGTGGAGAAGAGATAGTCTATGATGAATCTTTCCTGGATGAACATTTATTTCTCATCTCTACACAGGATCCTTGGTATGGAGATATCATCTTATATCTTCAGACTGCGAAGTTTCCCTCTACTTTTTCGAAATATGAGCACCGTAAGTTGCATCACTTGGCTAAAAATTACTTGATTATTGGTGATGCTTTATACCGTCGAGGGGTTGATTCAATCCTGAGACAATGCTTAACTCTCGAAGAAACTGAGGCTGTGCTGAATGATTGCCACAGTGGAGCTTGTGGTGGTCATTTATCTGGGCTTGCTACAGCCCAAAAAATCTTGCGTGCTGGGTACTTTTGGCCTTCGATTTTCAAAGATTGTGTGGATTCGGTCAAAAAGTGTCATCCGTGTCAAGTTTATACTCGAAAAATGCGTGCTCATCCAGCTCCGCTTTTTCCAGTCATTACTATCGATCCGTTTAAAAATTGGGGTATTGATTATACTACTTGTAATCTGCATTCGGCTAAAGGTCACAAGTACATTATTGTAGCAGTAGACTACTTTACGACGTGGGTCGAGGCTATGCCTACTTTTGGGAATGATGGTGAGATTGCAACTCTTTTTCTTTTCAACCAGGTTATTGCTCGTCTTGGTATTCCTAGAGAGATTTTCACTGATCATGGAAGTCATTTTCAGAATAGCATGATGGCTGAGTTGGCTCTAAAATTAGGTTTCCGACAAGAGAATTCATCTCCATATTATCCTCAGGCCAATGGGCAAGTGGAAGCCGTGAACAAATCCTTGAGGACTATTCTTCAAAGGAGGATTGATAAAGCTTGATCCAACTGGCATATCATGCTGTATCCTGCACTTTGGGCATACCAGATTTCAGTCAAAACTGCAACTGGCTTTACTCCGTTTCAACTAGTTTATGTGTTGGAATTCGTATTTCCCATTGAATGTGAGATTCCTTCTCTTAAGTTAGCTGTTGAACTCCTTCCTGACACTTCTAGTCTTGAAGAACGTCTCCTTCATCTGGAACATCTTGATGAGCAGCGTCGGGATGCTGCCACGATGAATGAGGTGCATAAGAAACGAGTCAAAGTCCAGTACGATAAGGCGGTCAAACCTAGGGTTTTCTCGGAATGTGACCTCATTTTGGTCTATGCCCAAGAGAAGGATGCCCTGGGGGTAGGAAAGTTTAAGTCTATGTGGTATGGCCCCTTCATCATTAAAAAATTCCTTAAGAAAGGAGCGTATACCTTGGTTGATTTCGAAGGAAATGAGTTGCTGGAGCCTAGAAATGGGCTCTATTTGAAAAAATATTATGCGTAGGCTTCGGCCTGGCATTTTTATTTTGTATATAGCAGTTTTGTTTTGTACATATTTGGTTTTTGTCTTTGATGTGATGGTGATGTTTTTTGATCTGCTTTGGCAGGTTGTGTCGAATGTCATGAGTCGTTATGGTTTCACCGATGGTGCTAGTAGACACACCCAGAACTTGGCTTCCGCGGCTTGGGTGCTTCATCATCCATTCGGTCAGTTGTTAGTATCAAGAGGAGTCTGCATTGGTCATGCTTCCAATAATATAGCAGAATACAATGTAGTTATTTATCTACTCTCGGAGGCAATATCTTTGGGTGTTGATTCGTTGGTATTTTTCTTGTACTCCCAACTGGTGGTGCCGTAGTTGAACAATACTTATCGGGTTCGAGATCCATTTTTACTCCAGTTGTTTTTGAGGGTACGTTTGTTACAAAGATCATTCCAATTTTTAACATTCATTCATATTCCTCTAGCAGACAATTGGATGGCAGACTCATTAGCTAATCAAGAAATTGATTGGCATATTATTCATTCCATGCATTAAAATTTAATTATCAAAAACATCATACATTTTTTCATACATTTGTCACATCACATCAAAAATCGCTGTATATATATCAGTGTTAAAAAAACTATACAAAATTTGGATCCATAAGTCATAAAAAATTTGGGCTTATGCCCGATCATGTTCAGTATCAAAAAATATACAGTCATCTGATAATCATATCTATCTAATCCTATGGTCCCTGCCCAGTATTCGTGTTCCTATAGAACACAACTGCAGTAGTGACACGGTGGAATAACCGCACCCAGTCACGTGGTACTCCTACTACCCATCTCTGGATAGCCTCGGAAGATCTTCCACTGCAACCATAGGCACTTGGCGGGTTAAACCCTCCAAGTTCCTCTGTATAGCATGGAGGGTTATATCTAGGTCCACTGTATCCGCTTCACCTCTGCGGCGCTTATGCCGTGGGTAGTCCTCAGGTCAGACTGGTCCAACATCTGTATCATGGTCATCATAACATTGTAAGTCATTTGGAATCCAATCAAAAACATGTTTAGTTTTTCACATATATTGAAAAAATCATAAAAATCACATAATTAAAAAATTGCAATCTTACCAATTGCACCCGATGCCGCGCCAGGTGGAAGGATGAGGTCTGGATCACCACGGAAGTCCATCCCAGCATAGGGGTAGTCCTCCACTGCTATGAATTGTTCTTCCCACCATTGGAAGAACTCGTCATCCCAAGTGGTTTGGGGAACTTCACTTCCCCCCAGTCTCTTGATCAAATCTGCCCATTGGGCAATTCTTGGGTCTCTTGGGCTGCTGATTGAGGAGATCACTCTGGGTCGAAGCCCAAGAATCTTCTTAAAAAAGAATGTCTTCAAAATTGTATCATACCCAAAATGTTTGGTTTTATTTTTTTGGATGGAAGTCAATTGTTGCTTCATGTTCATTAGTAGAGATGTGCACCAATCATATAGATGAACTAAGCATTCTACTGCTATGCTCATCTGCGTCTTGGATGCCTGATGTAAGGAAGCAAATCCTGCTACCCTGCCAATGCTGAACAGGAGAATTTTCATGTGCAAGTCTCTTAAATCTTTGATAGCAATTTGGGTCCCCACTTTCTTAGACCCCTCTATACAGTAGAAGTGGACATAGTCATCCACTGTAAGCCCTCCCAAAGGCTTACTGTGCAAATCTACTGGGTCTCCCCTCCGGGAGAGTCCAGTAATAAAATAGATGTCTTCCACCTCGATATGTATGGAAATTTGATCTATTATAAAGCAATATTCTTCCGGTTCCCAGTAATTTACAAGCATTTCGAGCAATCAGACATTACTCTTCATATTTGGCATTTTGAAAAATTTGAGCAATCCACAATTTCGGAGGACATTGAGCGACTGTTAGTCCTGCGTTACTTAATTGTCAATGGCACTGTGCTCACGTTCCCTCCATCATATAGTCATCCTGAAAAAAATCATCAATTTGTTCATTAGCCACGCATTTTTACATTTCGGGTTGCGCATACGTGACTTCCTCTGTACACAGTCGCGTATATACGCGACTTGGTCTACATAAACCCGTGTATGCGCAGACCGTAATGGAAAATACATATTTCTACGGTGAATTTTACCAATTTTAACCTTATGAATGGACAAAATTGATGACAAATATGGATTAAGAGCTTACCTGACTAGTTTGGCAGAATTTGACGGTCGATTGCTCTTGTTTTGATGAAAGAGACTTTTTCTCCAGAGCTCTTTTTCCCAAATCAACAAGTAACAATGAACCAAATATGAGGTAACATGTGTATTTATGCCTAAAAATTGAAAAATTTTGCAAAAAATTGTTATGCTTAGTTTTTTCAATTTATCTTAAGCTGCATAACCTAGAAGTTTGGAAGTGCCCAGATTGGTATATTTTCAGGTATATTTTGACGAAGTTGAGATTTTTTCCGGTTTTTGATCCATGACTGCTGACCTGTCATGGTAGGTATATGATCTTCACTGGCATATAGGTTAGGAAATCCATGTTCTATTTCATTTTTCATACTAGCCTCCATTCTATTCACTTGCCATAGGGTAGATCCCATCAGGTCATGAGTATTTCACCCATTTAACTCGTCGATTATTTAATCATGACTTGGTGGTAGAGCCTTCCTCTACATGGGATTCTTAGTTAGCTCCTCACTAGAATTTGTTTCCCATGCTACGTTTTCTATAGGCTCGGGAGTCCTCTTTAGTCCCGCCATGAATTATGTGTTGAAGCTTCATTCTTCTTTTTCTTCACTATCATTTTTCTGGCTATTACCCTAGAGGCTCCCTGGTGTTGTTGAGTTGTATTACTGCATTGCATATTGGCTACTTTTTTATCCTAGCCTTTAGCCGGCTTCATTTGGACTCGATGTCTAAGCCATCTTTTGACCTTGACTGTCTGTACAAGTTAAACCATTGCATGCACTTTGCTATCGCGACTTGACACCCTTTTTACCCATGGATGGAACATTCCTTTGAGTATTGCTTACCAGTTTCCACCTCCTTGCATTGAGCATAGGATTGTTCCTATCCTAGGAACTAGTGCATCTGTTTCCTGATACTCGTTCTATCCATTTTATTATAGCATTCTTTTATTCTTTTTCAGGCTTATTATATGAAAAAGACAAAAAACTCAAATATTAAAAAAAAGTGCGGGAACGGGATGTTACTTCATAGTTTTATGGCAGTAGAGTGTCAGTTTTTCACCCTTGAACAAAGCACATACACTTATATATTTCCTTCATTTGGGATGGTTTTAGTTTTGACCTAGGTTCAGCCTTATCCTTGTTTCACTGGTCAGTCCTCCCCTGGTTGGTTATCTCTTCCAATCATATGGAGAGTTTGTTTTTTCCTCCTGCATAACAGACTTATACAGTGTCATTTTTTACTACCATGGTCATCACGAGTCATAATTTTGTTCAAGGGAAGTTAAACCAAAGTCAGACATTCTGCGGTTTCTCTTGAATCATTATTCAGTCGGCCTTCCCAGTATTGTCAGTATCTTGTTCTATCACATCAGATGTTTTAGTCTTCTGCTCCTGCTGGTTTGAGAAGGTCTCCATTGACTTCTTGCTGGCGGGTTTGTCTCTTATCGACTACGACAAATTGCTCTGAGAGCAAACCTAGAGCCGCACCCTGGCCCTATTTCCGTCATTGATAGGTGACCTTGTGCTCAGCATTTGATCATCATTATGGGTCTTTGACTGAGTGATTTTCATTGTGTTTGACATCAGCATACATTATCACACTTGGGATTCGTGCAGTACCTTGATTTCCATTTGACCCTATCGGTGGATATCTTGCCTCTGTGTTAGCTTTCATTATTGGTTGTTTTAGAGGGTTTCTTCTGTGTGCTAGCTTCATCTTGTGCATGTCGGAAACGTACTTCGGTTTGGTTTCGTCACTTTGCTTCGTCCAATTCGTTCCAAATTTTGGCCCGCGGGTTACACTCGTGCTGGACTGATGTGGGATGCCTTAATTCCTTCCTTCGAGCAGATATTTTCCCATTGACTCTGACTCATTGCTCTAGGAATAAGGTCTAGAGTATTTTTGTCAGTACCTTAGGGTTTGCAGTCATCCATGGTAGACTCTTCACTATCGACAGTGGGGATTCATCATTGCCTCCTGATTGGTAGATTCTTCCAATTGTTTGACTTCAACTCATTTATTCGCACTTGTTAGATTGTACTGGGGCACCTTGACACTCATTTTCATTATTGGTGGGTTGTCTCGCATTTGTTAATGGAATACATCATTGACCAGTAATCAAACGATTTCTCACATGGTTGACTTCAGCTCATTTATTCCCATTGTGTAGAATTGTGCCATAGTGATCGGTGAAGACCTTGGGTTGCATCAACATCTTTCGGTTCACTGTTGACAGTCCATCCATTTTTTGCCAGTGATGCCGTCCACCCTTATATGTTGCAGTGTCAGTACAACAACATTCTATATGTTGGCTCCCGAGTTGCGTGATTGTACCATGTGTTCCACCCTTTATGATTTGGTACTTCGAGATTCAGTTACTTTTGTGATCAGACATCTATTTTTAGCACTATTGATCAATTTGATATATGTGATACTTGGACATTGATTCTAACTTGTACTTCCGGGCCCTGCTCAGGTGATTCATTGTGTACTTTCAGTTCAACTATACTTGTATACATTCTGGATCTATTATGTACTTTCCATATGGACATATTTTTTACTGAGCATGGGTATGCCTGCCTCAGATATGAGTTGACTCTCTGTTTTCTTTCATTGGTTTTTGATAAGCTGAAATCTGGTGAAGTCCTCTCTTGCCCTTACGAAGTTATTTCTATGTGCATAATACATTTCGGCCATCATGTACCCCTTCTGACCTCATATATTAGGGGGCATCTTTTATAGCATCATTTTTCACCCTCATGTGATTCACGATTGTCTTTTGGCTTTGGGCACCCATTCCTGCAGACTTGGATAAAAGTTCATAAAAAACAGTGTTTCAAATCCCATACGCAGGTATGCCCAGACTTTTCCGCATGTATACGCGAGTCCCTATATAATTTTCCATGTATGCCATTAAAATCATTAAAAAATATTAAAAATTCCCTATTTTTGAGGTTGGGTTGATGGTTATTCCAGTAATTCAACCACCCCAACCCGTGGCCAACTATTTCAAACTAATTGAAACTACTTTGAGGGAGTATAAAAGCCTCTCATGTGCATGGCCTAAGGGAGAGAGAGAAATTATTGATATTCTACTCTGTTGGAATCCCAATTCAAGTCTGACTTCTCGTGCCTCCTGCACTTCCCAGTTTATTATAGGAAACCTTTGTTTCCTGGAGATGTTCATCTCTCTATATGTCATCTCATGTGCACAAGTCCTAGAAGAATCTTAGCGAGGAAAGGGCAGGACGAATCCGGACGACAGTCTGTTCGAAGATCGTGGAAGGATTCAGGTGATCTCTCCACTTTTTTACTGTACATGCTGTTCATAATATAGAAGAACCATATTGTTCCCGAATTAACGTGTCAATATCTGCTTGCATATGTGAAAAGATTGTTATTTAAGCATTTGTTATTGCGTATATGATGTTTCACATGGATTACACTGACATTTAGGGTAGATATATGTTGTACAACTAGATTTCCATGCATGTTTCTCCTTGTTTTTCAGGTTAAGGAGGAAAAAGGGTTACTGGGGGTTTGGACCCCGCGGGATCTACATCAAACGTAGGACCTACGGGTGAGTTCTTCGATCTATTCTATCTAGTTTTTTGTGTACAAATATGGTTGTGTGAGTCCTTCTTGAATAGCATGCCCTGATCTGTGAAGGTTTCAACCCAAAAAACCTTTAGGGAGTTATTTCTCGAAACAAGTAGCCATCACATACAAGTTTCCATACCTCAAGTTCATAAGCCATAAAATCTGTTTTAACCTTATCTCTCCATTCAGGAAAGTTTGTTGTACTTAACATAGGTACATTTTGATAGTCCATGACTCAACCAGATATCCTTTAAGCTATTAAGCTTACACCAAAGGAACCTCACTCTAATACCAATTGTTGATCCCTTAGTTAAACTAAGAGGTGGGGTGAATCAGTTTAACACATTCATTGACCTTTAAAAATTTCCTTTAAACTAATTTACACCTTCATTTCAAGATAAAATTAATATGTGAGCAATCTTAATTTGTGAGCAGCAAGTATAAAGAAAATTTGTTAATGTAACAACAATCTTAATATGTGAGCAACAAGTATTAAGAAGATTAGATAAACCACATCAACACATAGACATCATGCACATAGACAATAGATATAAGTGGAAACCCATAAGGGAGAAAACCACATCTTACTATTGTTGTGATGCAAAGGCAAGCTCCAACTCCCTCTCACCACTGATTTTATGTAGGCACCAACCTACAGGAGGCTCCTACGTCAATTCTGCAAGCTACAACTTGCAAGGAAGTTCCAACTCCCATCAATTTTTTGCAGGCTCTAACCTACAGGAGGCTCCTACCTCAGCCAGCTACAATTGACTTCTATCAAGCTACAACTTGATATGGAAGCACCAACTCCCATCTATTTTCTGTAGGCTACAACCTACAGGAGGCTCCTACCTCAGCCAGCTACAACTGGCATCTATCAAGCTACAAATTGATATGGAAGAACCAACTCCCTCACTCTTTCATAAGAAAACACTTGCCGATTTACCTGGATATCAGCTCTATTCTGTTCCTTCTTTTCTGCTGTCCATCAGTCCTCATATCTGTCCTGTATAATCTCTGCATCTCCTCATATTCTCTATCAGCTCTTCCTTCTTCTCTGCCTCACTGCTTCATTTATGCATTCTCTAACTTCTCTATGCATATGAATGTGATATCATTTATAGAGTTCTCCTCGTGATCCATAGGGAATTCGGAGTGAATAGCCATGACTCTTTGACTTCTTCCTTCTCATCAAAGAAATATTACAATATGTATACATTTCAAAATTACAGTGGGATATTTGTTTTCCTACCGGAGAATTTCCAATGCATCACAAACAATATAAAATCAATTAAAACATTTACATTCACATTTTCAGTTACATATGTCAATTTCACTCAACCCTTTTTCCGGCCCTTTTCTTGCTGGTTTTGTCTTTTCTACTACTGTTACATAACCGTTATGCATACCTCTGTTTACTACAACTCTGTGCACCTATGCATGTACACCTGTCAAACCCACATTTTCATTCTTGTGCATATTCACCTGTTCACTACAATTGTGTATCTGTTGTATATGTAATTGCTTTTCCAGTTTAATCCCAAATAAATCTCAAAGTCTTGTGCATATTAAAATGCCTCTCCATTCATTTTCCCTACATTGGCAATTAAATAAATGTATGCGGAGGCTTTTCTTTTCACATCTACTGGTTATCAAAACCGCATTCCCCAGATTTCAAATCTGAGTCAATTTAACTCACATTCTAGCAATTATAAAACTATCTGGAAGCTTTCTGTCTATAAGTATGGTGGTTATAAAACCCCACGAAGCATATAATATGCTCATTTAATAAAACCCAACCAATGCTTCTCTCCTTCATTTATTCCGAACAAATTAATCTCGGCCTTAGATATTTAATGTTTTCCCTTGTAAGCTATAACCCCAATGGTAAATACAACCACCTCATCAATCTTAATTCTATGGGTTAAACACAATAGCAATTCACCTTCTGTCTATTATATCGTAAGCCCGAGGTATAAACTTAGGTTAACACATAAAACCTTTTTACATGCTAACGCGTTATATGCACATTTATATTAACTCTCCACACTTATCAACCAAACTTCGTATCCGTTTATGCATATGGTCCAACCATAATACATATTTCCACATATATATGTGTTCCTCAAATCAAATGTTAAGAAACAATTAATAAGCCTTAGACTTTATCGACAGACATTAAACTTCATATGGGAGGTCAAAGGTTGACTTGGTCCCACTAATACACAATATATGGCATTCTATATAACCGTAATACATAAACATTTCAATTCATATCCAACCCCGAATTTATATGATAACACTTGGACCCACAATATTTTCTTATGTTAACCTTATACATCACGCACCCTTTGTGACATTGCATATCAACTATAATATATTAACATATGTTACATCCATCTGCCAATGTTAGAACATTATAACAAAAACCATGCCTTTGGAATTTCCCAAGTGATAACATATATAACCGGTTTCGGGCCCACAACAACTTATAAAACGTACCTCATTAAACTTCGCCCATCGCGCAACGTGACCGCATTATATATTAAGCTTTGAACCACATGAAATATTTGAAACCCTTATTACATAACCTTTCACTCTACCGCTGTTTATTAACACTTCCGGCTATAAAATAACCATCGTATCACATACATCTGGGCCCACAACACAATTATTTTGTATTAACTGTCGAATGGATCTAACGACCCAACTTTTGTCACATTCCAAGCCCAAATCCAATGATCCTAGTGCAATATCACACAAATTAACTGCATGGGGGGATAAATCTCAACATTTGCACGATATAAGTGGTAATCGAATACTGCTTTCAGACACGTGGCAGTTGATAACCGATATTGGGTTTTTTCTCGATTTACGGCTAACCACTTTTAAAAAAATGCGAGACTGTTGGTTTTCTGCCTCTGAAACCACCTTTACTGTAGCTCTTTTTCACGGTTCGGCCTTCATTTCAGGTTTTCGTCTTTTCCTAGTTTGTTACCAATCCTCTACACTTTTATTTGTATAGCCTTTTCCCTCGCTCTCGCATGTTATTTTCACAACTGCATCAAGAAGTTTCACTCTTCTGCATATATCCTCACGCCCTTTCATTATCATAGATCCAACATCTTTATTGGTTCTGATAGGTTCTAAACCATTCTATCACTCATCCCTGCTAGTTATCAGTTAATTCCTCCTGCTTCTGCGTAAATAGGATCACCAACTCATTTAGGATCGACTTCACTGCTTGCAAGTATCGATTCCCCTTATAATCGATGTTCTAGCATACAAACACAATTATTCTAAGGTCAATCATTGACACAGACTCAATTCTTTAGAATTCATCCGAAGGGCCTGTACGCACATTTAATTTTTCCACCATCGTTTATACATGAGATTCAAGACACTCCTCACAGTTTATCACTTCCTCAAAAGGAATCGACTGAATTCCTTGTGAATTCTATTATACGGAATTAGGTTTCAATCTCAGATTCTCTCAAATTATACATAAAACCACACATGCTATGACTAACGTCAATTTACTCAGTCTTTTCAACTATAAATGCAAGCCTTATTACATTCAACCTTAAACCCACAGGATCAATATTAACACTATCTCATTAATCAACATCGATTCTTCATTTATATGCAGAGCTTCATTTAAAACCCTGAATTACAGAGTATATTCATACAATTGTTTATTGACAGCCAAAGCTCATTCACACAGAGTTAAACCATGTTCATGTAAAACTGAACCATATTCCTTCACTTATATAATGAAATCTCTTACAAACTCTTTTCTTGGCCAAATCTGTCTCCCCAGATCTCCAATCAAATGGCCCTTCTACTACACTACTCTATCTCTACATATTTTCACTCCAGATCCCTTTTCAAAATCAGTGGCCCTCCTTCTGTCCTCACTACTCTGCACCTTGAATTTCTCTCTACTTCTTTGCTAACTCTACTGCTCTCTTTTTCTACCTCTGCTACCTCTCAGCTTCCTCTGCCTCCCTGCTACTTTGCTTCTCTCTTTGCCTTGTTGCTGTTTCAGGTGCTCGTCCTTTGCCATCTCCTTTGCCATCAATGACAAGATTTCCAGCATAATATTGTTGAAACATAGTCAACCTCACCTAGTTGTCTTGATAATAATTAAATATATGAAGAAAAAAAATGGCTGAAAACTAGAGAAACTCATAGAGAAGACAAAGTTGTATGAGATAAGTTCAGAATCCTTCTTGTATTATTGATGATAAAAAAGACTTGTACAATTTCTTCTTACAAAAAATTCGTTCATGCAAGGGTGAAACCCTTAATAACTCGAACTGAGAGTTATTTATACTAATAAAAAAACTTTAGAAATATCTTAACTGATTTACAATAATAGGATAAGGAGAATAAAATAAGGTGATAGATAGATGGAGTGTCTCTATTTTTCAGGAGGCTGTTGATGATTTAGCCACTTTTGGTGAAAGTTGTTGCTGACTTGGCCTCTTTTGTTGGAAGTCATTGCTTACTCGACCCTTCAAAAATCTGATGTGTTGGCATGCTATAAAATTAATATTTTACTCAATGGTTTCACAAAACTTATCCCACTGATCTTCATTTTGGATTTCTACATTCATCATTTTCCTGAAGATTTCATCTACTTTTGTAAATCTGTCAAAAATTGGTATTTTAATGAATAACTGTTTGATTTGATGTTGAATGACCAAATCAGACTGTAGAGTTTCAAGAAAATCTCTCCCTGTAATGTGACCTTTGATACCTGTAAACTTTGATTTTTCTATTGCAATTGTATACAAATTTGTGCAATAATCTTCTAACTTGACCAAATTATCATCTATTCCTACCAAGCTTGGAAGTACTTTATAATTTAAAACATTAAATCTAGTATGAAACCTTTGAACAATAACATTTAAAGCTTCACACTTGGTCTGCAACTGGTTGATCAAGTTTCTTTTCTGCAAAACCTTATTTATCTCCAAAATGTTTCCAGTCATGTTTGAGATATTGATTTCTTCCAACTCCTATTTTTTCTTTGAATTAAGAACCTTGATCATGTCAAAAGCTTCAATTCGCTTCTTTTTGAGTTGATCATTAGGCTCTTGAATTTTTGTTCTGCATTTGTTGATGAGTTCCTGCTGTTTGAAGATGATCTATATAGATGGCAATATTTCGTAATGGACTTTCTGATGTCTTCCCAGATACTTTGCTTGGCTTCTCCTAGAGTTCTTACCATAAGAGATTCACTTTCCAGTTCTTTGATTTTAAGTTCCAACCGATGAGTCTTCTACATTTACTCATGATAGAAAGTATCATTTTTAATATTTTGTTACTCAAGAAGTTGAAACTTCTAATGTAACTTCTCGTGTGCTTGCTTTTGAATGGCCAAATCTTGTGTCAGTTGTGCTGCATCAATTATGGTCAAGGTTTTTGAAGGCTTTGTACCTGCAGAAGATGTTTGAGTTGCTAAATTAGGATCAGTATTCACTTGGATTGTTGATTTCTCTTTGATCAATAATTATTCTATTTTTTCTTCAATATTTCTAATTTGTGGATTTTGATCAATGATCAACTTAAGAATTTCCTCCTTGTCACATTCATTTTCTGCCATCTCTTTAGTCCGTGGGTCTTCAGTTGAAGGTAGCTTGAGTTCTTTTCCCAGAGCAGCAATGTCTGCATTTTTATTCTTAATGATTTCCTTAGTTGCCTTGCTGTCCTTTGGATCATATCCCACTTTACTGCAAGTTCTTCCAATGACTTCATCCTCTTGTCTTTAGCCAATGAAGACAATTTCTCAATCTTCAACTCGAAATGAAAATTTGATAGTGCTACTTTCAATTTGGAAAGAGACATGGTTTTGGTAGTCATTGTTGAAAATAACATTTCTCCTAACTGCTTGTGCATGTCCATCTGGTCAATTGGGTGAATATTTTTTGTATCAAACAAGAAGAAGGTCTTCTTATACTCAGCACGAGTCTTTGGAAATGGCAATGTTGCTTCCAAAAAATGCATCTGCATCCTTCCTTTCTCACTGTCAAAGGCAGTGAGAAGCTTGTCTTGTGATGTAGATGTTTGTTTCTAGAATTGGTTG
Source organism: Pinus albicaulis (assembly GCA_034641835.2). Taxonomy (NCBI): domain Eukaryota; kingdom Viridiplantae; phylum Streptophyta; class Pinopsida; order Pinales; family Pinaceae; genus Pinus; species Pinus albicaulis. Next base: position 1,492,431,705 of record CM076579.1, read on the forward strand.
TAAACATTTGATTTCAGTGCCTCATTCTTGTGCTTGATGTCTAGAAATATAGAGAAAATATTTTTCTCTTCAGAAGAGCTAGCATCTAAATACTGGATGATTTCTAGTGGATCTCTTGCAGGTGAAGCTAATGGAGGAGTCTAAGGAACATTTTTGGATGTGGAGAGTTCGGTATCTCCCAAATCTATGATCTCTGGCTGTTTCTATTTTGAAAACAAGGAGGAAGTGAGCTTTGACTCCTTGTGTTGTAAGATAAACCATTTCATGATCTCTTTGGAATGTGGAGTCTCGTCTTTGATCCTTTTCTGATGCTTACTATCAGATACTGGTGTCTGCACATTTGAAGTTTAAATGACTTGTTTATCTACTTCCTGTAGAATATCTTCTACCCATTCATCCTGGTTCATGTATTTCTCTATTTGTACTCTAGAGGTATGAGTGTAAGAGATTGTCTTGAGCTGAACCCTTAGAGAAAAAATAATTCCATGGGGGTCATATGACCAAGTACAAATTGATTGAAAACCCATGATCTTTAACAATGCATCCGCATTAGCACCAACTGCTCTGGTATTGTAGATGAAGGATCCAATATTGGCCTTGAGTTTGAACTCGGATTTCCTCTTTCCTGAAACAAAATGGTGCTCATCCATATTTAACATTTTTCTTATGTACTCTAAGGAGAAAATTATCATAGGCACATATCTTGGAAGTTTGTATGGTGAAAGTTCGCAACCATACACCCTGATCTCTGTGTAATTTTTATATAGATACCAATCACCTGTCTTTTCTTGTTCAATGAGGTGCATAATTATTTTAATGTCTTCTCCAATTTTGGGCTCTGATTGACTGGTAAGGAGATGCTTTACTAGGTGAATGAATGAGTCTATGAATTCAGAGAAAGAAGTGGTTGTTGACGAAGCTCTGACCAATTCTGTCCAATGAATCACTCATTGATTCATGCCCTGCTCATCCTACTTGTTGAAGTGAATAAGAAATAAATCTACCTGCTGAAACAAAATCATATAAATAATCATAGAAGAATAATTAAATAATCCTTGTGTGGTGAAGTTCATGAATTTTTCATGTATAATATCAGCAAAGAAATGGATATAACTATACATAAAAAATGGTGATATTTCAAGACTGAATATAGATAAGAAACCAAATATGGGTTCATCAATGATTTCATCATTTGCGTATCCTAACAAGTAAGAAGGAAGGGAGATGTAGTGTTTGGAGGCTATAGGAAAGGTAGAGGATGCATATGGGGGATTTCTCTTTTGTAATTCTGCATCCTTAGGTAGGAAAATGTTGAATATCTGAGCTCTCTGAGGGAAAGATAATTTATGATAAAGGTCCATGAGGGTAGTAGGAGAAAAATAGGACAAGGAATTAGATAGAGCGATGAGAAGCATCTGGTTAATTTTTTCAAGGGATATGGTGATCAAAATGTTTCCATTCTGAGCCACCACTGACCTGGTTATAGGGTCATATTGCTTCTGACACTAGGCAATTAGATCCAGAAATGGGTAAGTTTGAGGGAATGCAAACAAAGGCAAAATAGATTCCCGGAACTTGATAGGGTCTTGGTTATCCATGTGCTTCTATTTTAGCCACAAATGTAGCCAATAGAAATCGAATTCACAGTGGAAATCTGTGATTTTGAAATAGATGTTGGCTAGGGGTATGAGGTCAAGATTAATTTTTGGAGTTGCAGGGATTTATTCTACAATGGGATTGCCAGCTTCAGGAATGAATTCAGCAGGAGCGACCTCAGAGATGACCTATGCAACACTCTTGACATTCTTGATTTCTTCTATCACTCTTTTCTTACCTTTACCCTTAGGAGTAATTTTTTTCTTGGTTTTAACCTTAGGTGCCATGCTTGACTGCTATAAACTAGTACAGGACTCTGAAGATCGGGTTATATAAATGATGACAGGGTTTCAGGAATATGAAGGGTGATTGCAGAAATGACAATTCGATATGAAATGAAATGAAGGATGAAAGAAATTTGAATGAGGAGGTAAATTAATGAATGAGAGGTTGTCAGTAATTTTATAAGCTGCACTTTGGGTTTAACAGTCATGGCTAACAGTCTAATGAGTTTTAATTGCATAACGATACGATTAGTGGTCCAAGAGTAGATTTATTTGACAACGAGATGATTGACGAGTATAATTAGATCGTTGGGGAGTAACATACAAGTGACGTGGAGGGATATGATTGATTGGTGGACCAACAGGTTTGGCACGGGAAGAATGGTCATCAGCGATGAAAACCAGAGGTGGGTGGGGTTGGGGGGGGGGGGGGGGTACCTATCGATTTCATGTTTTAGGTGCAAGGGGTGCGAAGTGATACGGTGCTGCCACATTGCGGAAAAGGGTAGCCATGAATACCAGACTTCGTACCCCCCCCCACCCCCCCCCATTGCGTTAGCAAGAAACTGTCAGGGGGATTGCGAAGTTGATCTCCACCATATATCTGAGGGGAGCTCAAGATCTGCCGTTGAAAAATGCAAGCGCTTTATCTCATATGATTTGACTACTTTGTCATTAGTGATCTTATAATAAAATCCATATGTGCTTATATATGAATTTAGTAAATGAACATTAAACCATTTTTCAAACGTTTGAACATACATAAATTAAAACTTTACATTTTTTAGAATCTAGTGCATTTAAACAGGCAACCATTTATTATTTTAAACACTAAAGCATTAGCACTTTCTTTTTTATTTCATGCTTACCTAACATTTTTTATTTTTCCTTATTTATTTAGAGCGAACTAGTCTATCATTTTTTCTAGCATGGATGTAATAAAGTATAGTTTTGCTAACATTTTTAATTTTTGTTTTCAATCCATGTTCTAACTTAACATTTTATTTTTTATTTTTCAAACTACCATGCTAACTTATCAAAAACAAATAATGTTACAACATACTCTATAGATTTTCCCATTATAGATGTGATAGTCATCATTTTTGTCACCATATCTACATGAATTTGGACCTATAGATGTGTAAACACCTCCTTGAATTCCTTGTATTTTGAGTATGCCTCTTTATATGCATTGTGGCTAAAAGGGTCCATGCGTGTCAAAATCACCAAAGCTATATTTGTTTATGTGGGTGGCCCGAAAATAATGTCTAGAAATGTATTTGTGCATCCTTTCCTATACTTGATAACTGAATTAAGCCATTATAAGAACCCCATCCACTTTTAGCTTTTAGTGTACTATATCTTACTTTATGTGCACAAATATTATAGTAGTCGTTGATTTCTATGGATGATAGTCTCCTTTATCATTAGAGATTTTACTAGGGAATACAAATGATTTTTATAGGTAATATGGTTGAGAAATGCTTCATGAACTCATTTATAATGATAGACCTAAGACATTCCTCCTTGCATCAATGCCACTCCCAGGGAATATCAACTTGCTCTTCTTTCCACTTGAAAGGTATTCTACAAGGTTTGGAATCTGATAACTCATCGTTGATTGAATTTTCTTTTTAATTATTTAAACCCCTCTTGTTGATCCTTCTGCCACTAGAAACTCTTTTCTCCTGTTGTTATGGTGTCAATTGGTGTAGATACTAGTAAAAATTCAGCTATGAATTTCTATATTTACTATGATACCCCATCAAAACTCACAAATTTCGATAAATGTTTAGGAATTAGCCACTTATCAACGTCCACCATTTTCATGGGATATATATTAATATCCTCTCCATAGATCACATACCCAAAATACACTAAATTTTCTTGAAACATCTCACATATATTGAGGCTTTCTATTCATTGGTGCTTCCTCAAAATCTCTAGCACCTACATAAAGTGTCATACATTCTCCTCCTAGGTAACTATAAATATATATTTCATCCAAATAAACTATAACAAATGAATATAGATATGTGGGAAAAAAATCATTCATTAAATTATGATAGATATAGATAGTGCATTCCATAAATGAAAAACATGGTGATCCATTCATACGAAACTTTCCTGGTTTTGAAGTCATCTAGATGTTATCTTAGTTTACATGAGCCTAATGGTATCCCAATTTTAAATCTAGCATGGTGAAGTATTCTTTGTGTTGCATCTAATATAACAAATCATTAAACCTAGGAAGAGGGTATTATTTATTGAGTGTAGTATTATTTAGTGCTCTATAATCGATACACATATACCAAGTACAGTCCTTATTTGGTAAAATTATGGTGGTGATCCACAAGGTGAGGTAGTTTGCTGAATCATAATATAAACTAGAAGATTTCGCTAATGATTGGATTGTGTGCTTAAATTCCCTCTTAGGTAGCATCCATTTAGGCTCCTAGAAAAATCCTGTGTATTCCCATAGAAATTATATCAATTGATGCCTTTGTTTTTTTATATACCTCTTTAAGAATATATTTACTCTTATCAACTAATCATTAGAATGTTTTCCTCTTAATAAAAGTAACACGTTACTTACTAGAACTAATAAGACTCTTAACATTTTTGAGTGAAACCTTGGAATTTTCTGAATGTTCATTAATGATGAAGGATTCTATATCCTTAATGAGGGGGAACTAGTTGGCCCCTCACATGAATATTTCATCCCTCTTATACATGTAAGAATTTCACAAAAATTAAGTAGAGTTGCACAAAATTCCACTTCATTAATATAATCAAGAGTTACAACATATTTATCTTACAATATTTTGTTACCTTGATCTATACATCATTATTTACCCATCCCAATAGATATGTAGCAGGATGACTGGTTGCCTATAATCCAAGATTTCTAACCAAATATACTATTAGCAAATTAACATGCGAACCTAATTTGAACAAAGTGTCTAACTTGTTGTTCTTTATTTAGATCTTATTGTGGAATAATTTAGTCATATCTGTCTCTTCCTAGTGATGAAGGATACTGAAATTCATATTTTTTTGTGATGATGTGCAAGAAATATTTGAATTACCATTAAGACTGCCTTTCAATTTATTTCTCAAATATATGGCCAAAAAATTCTTCTTGTTTGCATCCTTATTCCGATTATCAAGGTTCAACTTTGGATGTAGTTTCAAAATTTTTTCTTGAATGTGACTATAAATGTTGAAATAGGTTTCAATAATTTCTAGGATCCTTGCACTAATGTGTAGTGGTTTTTTTCTTTGTATGCTTCCTCCATTTTCCAATTATTCTTCCCCTCCTTGGAATATCCATGGTTTTCCTCATACTTGGTTGTCATTTATTTCAGCATATTATTTCGATATATTATTCCTATACACATGCTTGATTTATAGTTTCTAGCTAGAAAAACATTATTTTCTTTTGAACATGGCTATGTACACCCCCTATATACTTGAGGAGTAAATATGGGTTCTTTTGGGAGATAATCATCACAATTTCCATCTTTCTGAACTTAGTAGTGTACTCCTATACATTTTACCCTTGTTTTAGAAAAAAGTAGTGCCATTGGATCCATTAATACTTTACATTACCAATAAGTGAAATTGCAGCTTAATGAGGGTTTTGAAGTCATATCACCAAATTACTAGGGGATCATAATCCAACCTAAGTCTTTCTATATGTATTTCACACCAATTTAAAGTATGGCCCTCTATATTTGGTCTAGCAATGACATATTCTTTTCTTCATGTATATGGTGAAAGCTAAATGAAAATGTATATTATGCAACTAATGATACAATTTTAGCAAAATAAAATCACCTTGGCATGGATTTATGTCCACTATCACTTCCATATTGAGTGGGGACTACGAATGGTTTATGGAACTTAAAGTTGGGATCTATTTCTTGGCTTCTTTCCTTGACTCTTTTTCGTGATATTCATGAACTCTTGATTTCTCCTCTAATCTAACATTTTCATCGTGAGGAGGTTTGTATTGTGATTTATATTAGTAGTGTGTGCTTCCATCCATGGAATTATTTATTCTACATTTTCATGAGGGTTATTATGAAGAATCACATCATCCATAGTAGGTTTTTCTAACTATTACCCATGAACTAGTTCATTTATCCCTACAACTTCCCACAAAACACCCCAAAGAATCTTACTATAATAAAAACATGGTCTATAAACTTCCATGAATATTCCATTGGAAAATTTCATCATATTAGATAAAATAAAATACTAAAATATTGTTGTGAATGTAAATTACTTTTAAATATTATATTATTGATTTAATTTTTTATATAGATAATTGATTAAATTAGCTATAATTTTTTAAATATTGAACTTAAATAAAAATACCCACCATCCAAAATAAAAATCTTCGGGAAAACGTTACATGAGAAAAAATTTCTAGAATGTGGGGCTATTGTACTCTCTTTTATCTTGTATGGAAATGTCCATGTTGAAAAGAAGAGGTAATCTCTATGGAGTTACTTAGTACTTGTAGCATATAAGGCTACTAGAGAACTTCAACCCCCATGATCTCCTCCCTAGATTCCCACTCATAAGAGTGAAGACCAATTATGTAATACAAATACAACAACACATAATGGAACCCATGTTCCTCCTAGCATTATGGAGCTTAACATAGACTGGTATCCAATTAGGGGTAATATTTGAGTCCTTAAACAATCAACTAGAGTTATAATATTGAACGTTCGAGATATTCTTAAAAGTTCACACATGGATAGGTTATTATGCATGAGTAGAAGGGGTTGACATGGAATTTCATTGTACCATGGTGGTCAAGAGAGTAGATTAACTTACAAGAAGCATAATTTTTTCATATGAACTTTGTTTTATACAATTCTTGCATCTTTGGAAATATATCCAAGAGTAGAAAATTTTCATAGGGTTAGGAACAAGTGAGAGTTCTTTTATCCCAAAAAACATCATTTTGTTCCTCAAAATGGATCAAAATGTTTCAAACCCTAATTATCCAAAGTGGTACCCATCATTAAAATGGAAATACAAGTTCATTCTTATAATTTTTTCCAATCTGTAAGAAAAAATATAGATGAAAAATAATATAATGATCTAATTTGGATAATCTCATGTAGTGAATTTTTTTCTAGTTATATGATGTGTATTTAATGTGATGTTAATAGGTCATGATCTAATTTGGATCATATTACATAGTGAAATTTTTTTCAGTTTGATTAAGTGTATCTAACCTAATGTTAATAGCTCACCACAATGATTCCTTTCAAAGAATACACTACTATATGATGGTTATATTTCACAAAATAAAAATGAACTTTTAGCAAACAAATCAATCCTTCATTATTAAATAATAATTTACTAATTGTTTCCACCATATATTTTGTAACAACTAACTAACTATAACAAATAACTATATTTTGTAACAACTAACTAACAACTAGCCATTCTCTCACAAATTATACAACTAATAACTTATTAAATATAACATTTAAAAGCATTGATGTAGCATTTTGTTTTTCTATTTTCTAGTTACAACCACATAAACGTATTGAAAATAATCTAGGTAATGTACTAGTCACTTAAATCTATAATTTTCTCCCCCTTTTTGATGAAATAAATCCATGCCTAGATTAGACCTCCAAAAAGGTCTAATCCTCTTGTAGAAGGTCTACATTATCATATGAGGAGTGAAAGTTGTACCGAGAAATGAACTAATTATAAGAATATTACTTGGAAAACCTCATGGGGCATCATATTTTCAACTAAAGAATGCTAGAAATTAGAGTTATAATTACAGTTAGGTCTCTTGGTATCCCACCATGTACTTAATGTGAATATAATATATTGAGATCCTTTCACACAATAAGGAATCTTTTATTCAACTCCCTTGTTGCAACACTAACCATGTTGGATCCCATCAAGAAATTTTTTTAAGACCAATGGGACATTGTTGATACAAATTTCGAAAATGTGGCCCTATATTTCATTTTAATGTTATAATTATTTAAATGGAAATATTGGTGATAATGTAGAGAATTTCATCTAATTGTTCATAGTCTTACACAATTTTTCTCTAAGAAAATTTTCATATTATACATAATTGATAACTCATTAAGGTGAGTAATAGTCCACTTTCTTCATCTTCTTTCTCTAGGAAGAAGTACTTCTTATATTTGATTAATGACTTCTCGAGGCACACTTGGGTTCACTTCTATAAACCTAAGAGTTAATTATTTGACATGATGTTTTATTACAACTCCATTGTATAAGTAAAATATAGACATCAAATACAAATATCAAGAACAAATAATGGAAGTGAGTGCATTTACAACAAATTCTCAATTTCACTACATAATAGAAATCATTTGAATGCAACATATTGTTCCATATACACCATAAAAGAAAGAAATTTTTTTAGAGAAATAATAGCACTTTAAAGTAAATAGTCAATTACATTATGCAATATAAAGAATAAAGTCTTAATTATACAAATCACATAGTAATTCACACTCCCATAAAGTAAAAATATAACAATGGTAGAAATGTGAGAATATTGAGAATATGAAATAATTATACAACACTACAAAATACCATATAAATTAAATTACTAATCTAACTTCATATGTATATAATAACAACATTTAATAAATAAAAAAATGGAGAGAAGAGATAAACAAAACAACACACACATGGTAAAAATCCAATTGTTGAACAGTCCATGGGGCGTTGATAACATCTTTGTTACCTTCATAGATCTTCATTATTACATAGGGCACCTCCAAAAATGATTCATCACTTTATAATGATAAAACTATCAAATTTTTATATGTTTTACCTTTAATAGGACTCCCTAACTCTTATTACATATCAAAACATATTGAGGAATTACAACCCAAGGCAGATGTAAGCCACTTATTTGCATATGACAATGTAGCAGGGGCTTAGATTACTAATGAGAAACAAAAAGCTTTATAGCCAAAAAGTGATATGTGTATTTTAGTTGGCTATTTTAAAGCTATAAAATGTTATAGACATTTTCAACCCTATTCCAGTGAAATAGTTATTTCAAGGGATGTTAAAATTATGGAAATATCTTATGTATGAGCATAATTAAACATCTATGCCATCTTCAACTTAAAATCCTTCTTTATTTTTCGAAGGACCTATTATTACTATTCTAGATTATTTTTTAGATGAGCATAGTGAGGATGAAAATCCATATATGCCTTCTCACCTTCCTCTTGATGATTCCACTAGGCATGAACTTGTACAAGCACCACTACTTCCAAAATGGGTACATTCTACAAAAAACTTAGTTGGTGATCTTGGTGATGATCCTAGCATCGTATATGTTAATAGTTCCATAAAACCTCCTCTATTTTGGTTCAAGTTTCAAAGACTTGTGATATTGAAACATTTGAGAAAACTTTAGGCCATCTAGATTGGGAAGCAATGATGAATGAAAAATATTTTTTCTCAATGGTGAATGATACATGGGAAGTAGTACCTATTCTAAAAGGATGAAAAATTTACAAATATAAATGGCTATGTAAAAATGCATTGGAATTAGATGCAAATTTTGACAAGCATAAGTAATCATTATTATCTAAATGATTCCCATGTTTAAGGAAATTACTACAATGAAATTCTTTTCCTTGTTAGCAAAGTTGATTCCATATACCTTTCTCTAGCCTATGTTATTTGACATGGATGGGAGTTCCATGAGATGGATGCTAAATATTCCTTATTGCATGGGAATATGCATGAAGAAATATACATGGAACAACCTACTATATATGTTTAGCGTGACTCTATTCCATTTGGAACCTTAATAAGTATCTTTATGGTGTTAATAAAGTCCCTCAAGTTTCGTATGCTAAAATGGATAGCTTTCTTTTTTATATTAGATTTTCTAGATGTCAGTCTAACCCCAATGTCAACACCAAGAATGTAGCAAGCCACCTGATAATTTTTTTCTTTATGTGATTCGGATTTATGCATGAACGCAACAGAATAAACATATAACCATAAATACAAAGATTTAGCGAAAATAACACTCATTTCATGAATATTAAAGAACTGAAATCTGTTTATAGACATAATGGAAATAAGCTAGCTAGGGCGCTGGTAGCTTATCTTTGAGAAGAGATGTGGTGGCTACAGGCCTCTCAACTATGTTACAATAAGGCTTAAGGGACTATTTATTATTGAAAAATAATTAAAAACACTAAAAATACAAAAACCTAACCCTGGGAGATGAAATGCCAAAACTATTGGCCCCGTTTGGGTAAATTAGTACATCAACTTCCCGGGGACATAAATTTGGCATACAATATTCATTTGATGCACTAAATACCTCATTATAAAGATCTGCCTTAGGATTACAACTTTGGAGTGAGAAAAATTAGTCTGTTAACCCATTTAGCTCCCAATTTTCCCAAAAAAAATCGTTTAGGTCCTCAAAACGACTCCGGAAGTTTAGGACCCGAAAAAATGTGAAAAATGGTAAACTGTGCTATAATTAAGGAAACTAAAAAATTGAAAGAAACAATGGTGGGGCCGCAAGTGGAATAGGCAGGTGGCCACCAATATCCACCTGGATCATTCCTCCCCCATTAGGAAGAAATGGTCCCCATTGCGTTGAGTTCCTCCATGACATGAGGAAACTTCTGCTGAAATTTGTCCCTGGTGAGCCACTTGCCTTGGTGGAGGAGTTGGCCAGCTTTGACAACCCGATACAGTTGGATATTCTACTGGAAAGTGTTATTGATTTTCATGTCCATGATACAATCTGTGGTGGTCTATTCCATGCAATCTGGGTTTAACATTGTTGGTGTGAGATGTTCTACAATTGTGGAGGTGTCCAATAGAGGTGGGAAGTAGGGTCGAAGGCGATCCAAATTGAATATTGGGTGCAAACCAAGGAATTATGGAAGACTGAGCTTAAAGGCATTGGTCCGTACAACCTTGATGATGGTGTATGGACCATATCGAAGCAGGCGAAGCTTGCGGTGAGGTCCAGTGAGGCGCTCCTTCTGGAAATGTAACCACACTTTGTTGCCCACCTAGAAGTTGTGCAACACCTGATGTAGATCATGTAGTTTCTTGTACTTAGCACGGGCTCTATCCAATATGTCATGAACCTGTTTGCTGATGTGATGAATGCGCTCGATGAATCTATTCACTTTGTCAACTTCAAACTGGATATGAGCTGAATTGGCCTGAGTATCCGAAAATGGCATGGCTACGTCAATGAGACATAGTGGTTGGAATCCCAAGCCCACCTCAAAGGGGTTGTGGCCAGTTGAGCTGTGGAGAGCCCAGTTAGAACTGTGTTTTACATAGGGGCGGATTGCATCCCATGTGCATGGATTCTTTGAATTGTACATGCAAAGAATGTGTACAATCATCCTATTGATGACCTCTGTCTGGCCCCCAGTTTGGAGATGGAAAAATATGGACCTGGTGAGCTTGGTGTGTTGGAATTATACTCCCAACCACTGCCATGAATGAGAAGTGGAAGCAGCCCACTCTTCGTCAATTTTTTGCAGAGAAGGACAAGCAAGGATCTAAGAGCCTGAAGGCGTTTTCACACAACCACAACAAATAATGTACCCGAGCCATCCTCTGCATTTATTTATTCAACCAGCGCTTTAACATACTTTTGCCTACAGTGCGCAATCAAAAGTTTTTAGTTTTAACTTTAAGCACTTTCGCCATATGTTATTCTACTGCTGATGCGATATCTGGCAAGACCTACCTTAACCTTACCGCATGAGCCCAAATCTTGTTCTTCACCTTATTCCTTTGTATTTACCTTAGCGCACCTACAAACAGTTAGCTGCACTGCAGAGTGCACTTCGCAATGTTTACCACTTACCTTCTGCCATCCGCAAGTTAGTTATTTGACGTGAGATGCGATCGTTCCACTGCACATCACAGTCACAACATTTTATGTTTTCCCATTAAGCACCACATCGTATGTTATTTGATTTGTGGTGCGATTGTGCCATCGCACATCACACCCAAAAGGATTTAAGTTTACCTGTGTTCGCAGCAATTACGAGTTATTATTGTTGATCTACGATCCATGATAAGGATCCGAATGCGATGAGGACTTAGAGCTAGAATATATAAATTCTGAAGTACGCCCTTTTTAGTTGTGAAGGTGTGTTTACATTTTTATGTGTATAAGCTAGAATACGGCCTATGTGCCGATTTAATGAAGATATGGGTCTTTTGACAGACCAAGGATGAGAATTTGTTGAACGTATGTTCAACAATGAATTGCATTGATTAGAATTAGGTTTTTAGGCTTCAACCATTTGTATTAAAAGAAATATAATTTGATTTTTTTAATGTGATACAATAGAAACAGAAGTTTGTTCCTCTCCTATGTATTATGTTGTCTGTGTATTGACTGTTATTTTTTCGCAAATTGTAGTATTCTCTGTGTTGTGAGGAAAACACATTTCCTCTGTTTTTTGAATTCAGAAATTACAACATGGTATCAGAGCTAGTCTAGGCTCTCAGTAAAAGAAGCACGAGCTCGCTATCTTTACTGAAGAAGCTGTAAGATTGCTTTGTTTGTAGAAGCAGAAGTCTCCAGCAGTGAGAAATATTTTACAGTAGTGAGAAGGTTTCTCCTTTATACATTCAACTTGATTGTTTGTTAAACAGTCATAATGGCAGCAGCAGGCACAAGCATAATAAATCCAGAATAACCACAATTCAATGGTAAAAATTATGATTATTGGGCCATTACAACGAGGGCCCTTTTTGCTTCACAAGATATATGGGAGCTAGTGGAGAATGGATTTCCAGAACTAGTAGATGTAGCAGCGCTTACTACTTTAATTGCAACAGAAAGAGACTTGCTGAAAGAAAATAGGAAGAAGGACTCTAAATCCCTCTTCTATCTATTTCAGGTAGTATAGAAGAGTATTTTCCCAAGGATTGCAATAGAAAAAAAATCCAAGGAGGCATGGGATATCCTCAAGACAACCTATCAAGGCATGGAGAAGGTGAAGAAAAAAAATTACAAATGATGAGGAAAGATTTTGAAACTCTCCATATGAAAGGGTCTGATAACATAGACCCATTCTTCACACATGTCATTGGGCTACTTACCCAGATAAGGTCTCATGGATAGACACTTGAGGAAAGCAGAATAGTGGAGAAAATCTTGAGAAGTCTACCATCAAGATTTTATACCATAGTAGTGGTAATAGAAGAGACAAAGGATCTCTCACAATTTTTAGTGGATGTGCTTTGTGCATCCCTTACGTCTCATGAAAATAGCCTGAACAGAACAGTGAACTCTTCATTGGAGCATGCTTTCAAGGCACAAATATCTTTTGGCCAAGGTAGAGATTAAGGAAGATCAAACTACCAAGGAAGAGGAAGAAACACACAAAGAGGCGGAATAAAAAACCATGCAAGAACAAGTGGAAGGGGCAGCAACCAGAATCAAAGTGAAGGCTCAAGCCAACACCAAGAGCAAGGGAAAAGGTATGATAAATCCCAAATCCAATGTCATTATTGTAAAAAGTATGGAAATTATGCAAATGAATGTAGAAAGAAACAAAATGACATGAATAATAGGAAAAATGTAAATTTTGCAAAAGAAAATTAGAACTAGAGTAATATGATTCTAACATGTAATGTAGCACAAGAAAAACATGAAAATGTATGGTTCTTATATTTAGGATGTAGAAACCACATGACGGGAAACATAGCAATGTTTGCCAATATGGATGAAAATTTGATGTCTAAAGTGACAATCAGGACTGACAGTAAAGTCTCTGTCATGGGGAGAGGAAGGGTATCAATACTCACAAAGAAGTGAGAAAAGAAGTTTGTGCCAGATGTCTATTATGTACTTGGCCTAAAATATAACCTTCTAAGCATTGGAAAACTCGTGAAAAAGGGCTACAATGTATTTTTTAAGAATGTTGTGTGTACAATCATGGAAATACTACCGAGTAAAAGGGTCATTGCAGAAGTGAAAATGACAAATAATAGGATGTTTCCTCTCAAGCACATAACAGAATTGAAGGAAGGAGGTGTAGTAGCAGCAGTCACATAAGAAATCTTTCAAGAAGAAGTGAAAGACGAAAACTGGTTGTGGCATTTGATATCTGGACATCTCATTTTTGGAGGTTTGAACCTCTTACATAGAAAAGGGATGGTAAAGGGATTACCACTCATAGAGAAACTAGACAACCTATGTGAAGGCTGCATCTTGGGCATGCAACACTGAGAAGCATTCCCAGCAAGGAAGAGTATAAGGGAAAAATCACCCTTAGATATTGTCCACTCAAATTTGTGTGGAACAATGCAAACACCATGATTAGCTGGTAGTCATTATGTCTTGACATTTATAGATTATTATACAAGAAATACGTGGGTTTATTTCTTGAAATAGAAGAGTGAAGTGTTTGAATAGTTCTACCACTTCAAAGCTCTTGTAGAGAAGAAAAGTGGGCACTACATAAAAGTTTTGAGAATTGACAGAGGAGGAGAGTATATCTCCAAAGACTTTCTACATTTCTCCAGGGAGAACATCATACACAAGTAGTTTACCACAAGGTATACACCACAACAAAATGGTGTTGCAGAAAGAAAGAACAGGACCATCATGGACAAGGTCAGAACTATGTTGAAGGAAAAACACTTTCCAAATGAGTATTGGGTAGAAGTTGTAAATTGTGTAGCTTATATTTTAAATAAATGTCTAACCAAAGCTATTATGAAAAGAGTTCTAGAAGAAGCATGGAGTGGAACAAAGCAGTTTGTCACTCAAATGAAATTATTTGGATGTGTGGCATATGCACATGTCCCAAATCAATTAAGAAAGAAGTTGGAAAACAAGGGGGAGAAGTGTATATTTTTTTGGCCACAGTGATGAATCCAAGGCCTAAAAACTCTATAATCCATCAACCAAGAAATTTATAATCAACAGATATGTGCAGTTCATTGAAGAAGAAATTTGGAATTGAAGCTTAGAGAAGACAGTGATTGTGAAGACATGTATTTCACATGAAGAGCAAGAGGAATTGATTGCTGAAAATAATTCCTCCACAGTGGCTCCTCCTCCACCTACACAAGTGAAACAAGCCACACCACAAGCAAGCAATAGAAAAACCTTGAGAAATGAAGGAATTCCTTCTCCAAGCACACCACAGGGATCAGAAACTCCCTCAAGTTCTTGTGAAACTCCACGCACACCAAGAAGACCAAGATTCAGAATTTTGACTGAAATTTATGAGCAAGAAGTTGATAATAATAATGGTATGAATTCTTTATTTTCTTTGTTTTTTCATGTTGATGACCCAATCCATTTCGAAGAGGCAGTAAAAGAAGAAAAATGGATTGAAGCAATGAATGAAGAGATTGGTGCAATAGAAAAGAATGACACATGGGAATTAGTGGACCTCCCACAAGCTAAAGAAGTCATTGGAGGAAAATGGGTCTATAAGACCAAGAGCAATGCTGAAGACAAAATAGAAAGACACAAAGCATTATTGTTGTTAAAGGCTACAAGCAACAACATGGAAGAGATTATGAAGAAACCTTTACACTAGTTGCAAGGATGAAAATAGTGTGGACAATGTTGTCCATTGCAACACAACAGAAGTGGAAATTCTACCAAATGGATGTGAAATCAACATTTTTGAATGGAGTGTTGAAAGAGGAGGTATATGTTGAACAATATCGAGGCTATGAGAAAGAACGCCAAGAGCACAAAGTGTGCAAGTTGAAGAAATCTCTTTATGGTCTGAAGCAAGCACCGAGAGCATGGCACAATAGGATCGATGCTTACCTGATGGATAATGGTTTCGAAAAGTGTGATGGTGAACCCACACTCTACATAAAATAAATTGATGGTAAAATCCTTATCGTTTTTTTGTATGTAGATGATTTAATTTTTACTGGGAATGAAGTTTATCTCATTGCTGATTTTAAAGCAGTCTTAAAGAGTGAATTTGAAATGTCTGACTTGGGCTTATTGAGATATTTTTTGGGAATTGAAGTAAAGAAAAATGGAAAGGGAAAATTTATTTCCCAAGAAAAATATGTAGCAGAAGTGTTGAAGAGGTTTAACATGCAAAACTGCAAAGCATCCGTAACTCCAACTATCATGGGGTTAAAGTTAAGCAAAGAATATTGCAGAAAAAATGTCTATCCGACATTGTATAAGAGCATAGTTGGTAGTGTATTGTATTTGAATACAACCAGGCCTGATATTATGTATGTTGTAAGTTTAATTTCTAGATTCATGGAGACACCAAAGGAGACACATTGGCAAGCAGCCAAAATAATTATGAGGTATGTGAATGGAACAAAGGAGTATGGTGTTCTATACTCCTCAACTGATAATTTTAAGTTGATTGGTTACACTGACAGTGATTGGGATGGAAGTTTAGATGATAGAAAGAGAAAATTTGGGTATCTGTTTCATTTGGGATCAGGAGCCATTTCATGGGCTTCCAATAAGCAACTCATTGATGCATTATCAACAACAGAAGTAGAATATGTGGCAGCAACAACAGTAGCATGCCAAGCGGCATGGATGAGAAGGATGCCGAGAGATTTATGTCATCAGCAAGAAAAAGGAACTACAATTTATTATGATAACAAATTAGCAATATTATTTTCACAGAATTATGTCTTTCATAAGAGAACAAAGCACATAGATTCCAAATTTCATTTTATAAGAGAATTGGTTAACAATGGTCAAATTGTTTTGTAGCATTGAAGGAAAGAGGAATAGTTTGCAGATGTCCTCACAAAGCCATTGGGACAGAAGAGTTTTGAGTATCTCAGAAAATTTCTGGGAATGACTGATGGTGGTAGTTGTGATTAAGGGGGAGTGTTGGAATTATACTCCCAACAACTACCATGAATGAGAAGTGGAAACAACCCACACTTCATCAATTTTGTGCAAAGAAGGACAAGCAAGGATCTAAGAGCCTGAAGTCATTTTCACATGACCAAAGCAAATAGAGTACCCAAGCTATCCTCTGCGTTTATTTCTTCAACCAACGCTTTAACTTACTTTTTCCTGCAACGCACAATCACAAGCTTTTCATTTTAACTTTAAGTGCTTTCGCCATATGTTATTCTACCACTAATTCAATATCCGGCGGGACTTACCTTAACCTTAATGCATGATCCAAAACCTTGTTTTGCGCCTTATACCTTTGTATTTCCCTTACAACACCTACAAACCATTAGATGCACCATAAAGCGCACTTTGGAATGTTTACCACTTATCTTCCGCCATCTGCAAGTTAAGTTATTTGACGTGCGATGTGATCATGCTACTGCACATCATAGTCACAAGATTTTATGTTTCCCCATTAAGCACCACAACGTATGTCATTTTATTTGTGGTGTGATCATGCCATCGCACATCACGCCCACAAGGATTTAAGTTTACCCGTGTTCATGGTAGTTGAGAGTTAAGATCGCTGATCTGCGATCTACGACAAAGAGCTAGATGTGATGAGGACTCAGAGCCGGAATATATAAATTCTGAAGTCTACCCTTTTAAGTTTTGAATGCCTCTTTACGTGTTTCTGTGTATAAGCTAGAATACGCCGTGCGTGCCGATTTAATGAAGATATGGGTATTTTGATAGCCCAAGGACGAGAAGTTGTTGAACGTCTGTTCAACAATGAATCACATTGATTAGAATTAGGTTTTTAGGCTTTAGCCATTTGTATTAAAAGAAATGTAACTTCATTTTGTTAATGTGATGGAATAGAAAAATAAGTTTGTTCCTCTCCTATGTATTATGCTGTCTGTGTATTGACTGTTATTTTTCCATAATTTTTTCTATTCTCTGTGTTGAGGGGGAAACACATTTCCTTTGTTTATTATATTCACAAATTCGAATATGGTGTCCAGCATTGACCAGAGGCTGGAAAAAAATGTGCTAAGGAACTTGTTGTCCCAATCTAAGATGATAAGGTGTGGGATCCAAAAGTGCACCCACACTCATTTAAAGAAGACTTTAGAGTGGCTTATGTTGTGATATTCTTCTTGCAGGCCACCATAACAGACATCTTCAAGATTTTTCTACGACCACAAAAATAAAGTCGTTTTTATGCTTAGTAGAAGGAAGGCCCGCCATGTAGTCCATGGAGATGGATTCCCAAGGTCTACTAGGGGTAGGTAACGAAGTATAGAGGCCTTGATTCTTGATGGTCGGTTTGGAAATGGAGAAAGTAGTGCAGGATCTGATGTACTTCCTGACATCCTGTCGAAGGTTCAGCCAATAGAAATACTTTTGCAATACTGCCATTCTTTTCTCAACCCCAAAATGCCCTGCAACTTGACTGTAGTGTGCTTCCCAAATAATCTTGGCAAGCTCGCTTCAAGGAACACAAAGGTGTCCCAGGCGACATAGCAGTGCATCTTGGAGGTGAAAATTTGGAACCTGCATACCGTCCAAGAGTGTCTTATATGTGTGGCTAAATTGTGGATCGCTCTTGTAGAGAAGCCCAAACAGAAGTCTCATGGCCATAAGAGTTAAGAATGGTGGCTAGCACCACAATCGGTGGTGGGCTCAGGCAGTCTGCAACATTATTGGTGTTTCCCTTGTTGTACTTTATGTTCAAATGAAACTGTTGCAAATATGTGGACCACTTCTGATGGTGATCATTCTACAACTCACCTTTTGTGTGTATAAACTACATGGGTCGTTGGTTTGTGTGGATGACCGTTTCCTTTGCCAAAATGTAAGCTTCCATTGTAAAAAATCCTACACAATAAAATACATTTCTTTGTCATAAGTGGGATAATTTCAGACTGTGTTAGACAATGTCTCATCTTGATATGCCACTTAATGCCCTTATTGAGTAAGAACTGCCCCAATAACATAGTCAGAGGCATTTGTCCTGATCTCAAATGGTTGTTGCAAGTCTGGTAATGTGAGCACTGGGGGAGAGTAGACGCGATATTTCAACTCTACAAATGCCTTTTGTTGAGATTTCAACCAAAATAATTATTCTTTCGCTCCTCCCTTGGTGACTTGACTCAAGGGAGAGAATCCTAATATGAACCTGCGGTATAAATTAGCAGGACCCACAAAGACGCGAAGCTCTGTTAGAGTGGTTAGGGCTGGTTAATCTTGAATGACTTGGATCTTGGCTGGATCCACATGCACCCCCGTTCATCAATAATGTATCCCAGATACTGAACCTGGGTCATGCCAAAAGTGAACTTCTCCAAATTGGCACACAACGTGTGTTGCTGCAGTGTTTGGAGGACCTATCGGATGTGGTGGACGTGATTTTCCCAAGTATGGATGAAGATCAAAATGTCATCTAAGTAAACTACTACAAATGAGTTGGTAAATGGTCACAATATGTCGTCCATCAACCTCATGAAGGTTGAAAGAGTATTCGTCAACCCGAAAGGCATGGCCAGCCATTCGAAAAAGGCCTCCTTGGTGTTGAAGGTAGTCTTATACACATCAGATGTTTCGATTCGTACCTGGTGATACCCGGAATTCAAGTCAATCTTGTTGAAATATTTCACCCTTTTGAATTGGTCCGGAAAGTCATCAATCCATGGGATCGGGTAACTATTCCAAATAGTGATCTTGTTCAACGCCCAATAGTCAATACAGAGTCTCCATGTCCAATCCTTCTTTTGTACCAACATGATCGGGCTGCCACAGGGTGATGAAATCGGACGGATGTGACCTTTCTATAGCAGCTCCTGACTATACCTTTTGATTTCATCATTCTTGAAAACAGAGAACCAATAGACTGGTCTATTGGGAAGCGACGCACCTGGGGTCAAATCAATGGGGTGCTTGACCTGATAGTGTAGAGGCACCCCTATGGGTGATGTGAATATGTCCCCGTACTCCTCCACGACCTTGTCCATTTTTTGTTGTCATGTGGAGGAGCCCTATCTGGAGGTCGTGGCCATAGTCTTCTTCTTTCCCTAGGGGCAGATCATGAGGAAAAATAATTTCCTTGTTTTGGAAATGAGCTTACTGCATTGTTTTGCAATAACCAAAGAGATAGCAGGAGGTGATTGTACCTCTGGTATCCTGTACAACTTATTTCACATAGTAACAATAACAATGTGATGTTGGGACTACATATCGTGTCACTTCTACAAGTATGGTTGACCTAATGATACATCACAAGGATCAAGAGGAGTAATGTCACATAATACCTCATCTGTGAAGGGATTGATGCTATAGGGGAGGTAACACTTCGAGCTGACGCAGACATCTCTTCCTTGGTGAAGCCACCCGATGGTGTACAGATGTGGGTGTGCGATGGTCGGAAAGCCTAAATCCTTCATGACCTTTGAAAAAATGAGGCTCTTTTGGCTTGCATTGTCTACAATGAATTGTAGCGGGGAACCCTTTACCCACATCTAGGAGTGGAAGAAGTGCTCCTCCTCCTCAAGATATTTTAGTTCCTCCTTCTGGATCTTCGAAGTGGCAACGGTGGCATTGGGCTCCACATCAATAACCTGCTTTTGAGTCAGAGCATGCATCTGATTCAGAAGCCCTCATATTGACCACCAGCGACTTCTTGGCTTGACACTCACTTGTGTTGTGAGTGGAGCTCTTATGCAGGGAAAATTTTAGGGGTGAATTCTAGCCCAAGGGTGAATTTTAAAGAGTTTTAGATTTTGGAGGGACGAATTTTTTATATAAAACCCCTTTTGTATAGTTTTATATAATTGGCCTTATAATTATTTTAACAATAATTAATTATTAGTTGTTGGTCCAAAAAAATAAATGCGCATAAACCTTAAACCATGGATTCAACACCTGATTTTATGGTTTGGACCTGATTTGAATGGTATTCGTTGGGATTTACTGGGTGGGGGGGGGGGGGGGGGGGAGATTGGAGTGATATTCACCCCCATTTTTTACTGGTTGGGGCTTGGAAGTTGGAAGTGATTGCCCTAGAAATTTCAATCTTTTGGGTTTGCATCATGAAATGTGCCCAAATTATTTGCAGGGAGGTCGATGACGAGGGCCCTGATTATCAGCTCCAAATATACCACATTTTTCAAAGATTTTGGTGGATTTTCCCTTTGTGGTGGAGGTTGATATTTTAGCGGACACTGGAGATTGGGCTACCTTGTGTTTTTTATGAAGCAGCCAGGTCTCCTTTGGACTGTGCTCCCTAAAACTTGGAGAAGATTGCATTAGAAGGGTTGGAGGAATTTTCTCTAAAATTTGTGACTTTGTTGTTGTTATTGAGATATGGGAAAGATCTATAACAGCTAGGGTTTACAAGTAAATGACCTCACCATAACTGTCTTCCTCTTCCTCATGCCCCTCTTCTTTTCTGCTTTCTCCAAAAAATCTTGAAGAGTTGTTGCTTTCCCCATTTGAAAATTCCCCTTACTCTTCTGCCAATCCATTTGTAGTCCATGATGTTATGAATCTTCTCTTCTTGTTTATGTATGTGGAAAGTCTCGGTTTTTTAGTTCTCATTGCTTCTGCAATATTTTCTCATGATTGTAGTGGAATATTGGCTCAACTGTCAAAATCTCTAGATTTGACAGTTCATTGGAATAAATTTGTATATGGGCATGATTCATGATATTATGGTTGACCACGCTAATTGGCTAAACATAGTGTGCTTTCCTAGACTTTGTGATCTGGATGAAACCATCCATGAATTTCCTATAGAATTACTGTAATAGAATCTTGTCTAACACTTGGGGAGGAGGAAATGGGTAGATGATGATTTGTCAAATAACTAGATGTGATATTACAATATTTGTGGAAGAAATAGGAATATTTCCCTCTCAATAATTGCCATGTTTTTTCTGTGGTTCTATGTGAGTACTCTCTGAACAAGCAATGTATTTTGTTGAAGAAGCTATTTGTTTTGTCTTTGATATCAGTGGCTACTAGAGGTGCACCGTTATAATGTTTTGATCAATTTTACTTTCCTTTAGGTATCTTTGGGTAGGTAACAGTGTATAGAATACATAAGAAGTTAAATGAAATTTTTTGGATTGAGGGAATGCTGTTCCTGGTAATTAATTGAATCACGAATTAGTTGTACTTGTCCCCAGTGGATCTTGCTCACTTCTTCGAAACTTGTGCATTTACTCAAACATTATAATATTACATGGACTTCATATTGACTTCTCTATATATTTTACATAGTAACTATACTATCTCTCTGGATGGGGAATGGAAAATGTCAATTTTGTACCCGTGATGCACTGCTGCTTTTGTTTTATGTTCAGTCTTCCAAGAGTTGGTCAGTGCATAGAGATGTCATGGTTGCTTGAGCGATTCCTTCGCTTTGTTGAGGGAGTGGTGAACATGGTATTGGTTCTCCGAGGAGTGAAATCTGCCACTCCCTTTTGAATGAGAACACTTGATATGTTGGCAGATTGTAGTGCTTCATGAAAAATAGGATTAACTCACAAGAAGGAAGAAATTTGTGTTCATTTGCCTCTCAGGAGACTGTAATTCCATGTTTTCTATCTCTAAGAGGGTTTATGTGGTAAAAATAGTTCGATGTGTCATTCACATCTAGGTTGTGCTTCTTATCTGTTTTAGCAGCAATGGCAGGGTGGGAAAGGTAGATTGTGGGCATAGGATTTTTGAAAATGAGAATTCAATAAGATAAGATAATTTTATTAAAGTCCAATGGATGATCATAAATAGGTCAATTGTTCAGAAGGATACAACCAATATGAGAACAATTTAGGAGTGTAAACATAACTCCTAGAAAATTCCAAAGCTAAATCTAGGATGAAATGACGAAAATAAGAATACAATAATAGAACAGCCACATAAACATGTATATAATCAGATGATGTAGAAGGTTAAGTGAATAAGTACAGGGTTGGAGGTTGATGAAGTGCTATAAGAATGGTAATCAATCCTTTGACAGCAAGGACCATAAGCTTTGAGAAGAAGGTAATTAATTGTGCAAAGGAATAAACTCTGGTGAACGACTCTTGAATCTTGCCAATACTAGCACATTAAAGCACATTGAGATTGGGATGTTTTTTATGTTTTTTATGAAGTGGCTAGGTCTCGTTTGGAATGTGCTACCTAAAACTTGGAGAAGACTGCATTGGAAGGGTTGGATTAATTCTCTGTAAAAGTTGTGACTTTGTTGTTGTTATTGAGACCTTGGCAAGGTCTCTAACAGCTACAGTTTACAAGTAAATATGGCCTTACCATAACTGTCTTCCTCTTCCTCATGCCCCTCTTCTTTTCTTGTTTCTCCAAAAAATCCTGAAGAGTTGTTACTTTCCCCAATCAAGAATTCCCCTTAGTCTTTTGCCAATCCATTTCTAGTCCACGATGTTATGAATCTTCTCTTCTTGTTTATGTATAATGAAAGTCTAGGATTTTTATTTCTCATTAATTCTGCAATATTTTCTCAGGATTGTAGCGGAATATTGCCGTAGTTGTCAAAATATCAAGCTTTGATAGTTCATTGGAATAAATTTGTATATGGGCATGATTCGTGACAGTATGCTTGACCAGGTTGATTGGCTGAACATAGTGTGCTTTCCTAGACTTTGTGATCTGGATGAAACCATCCATGAATTTCCTACAGAATTCTTGTAATAGAAGCTTCTATAACACTTGGGGAGGAGGAAATGGGTAGATGATGAGTTGTCAAAGCTCTAGACACAATATTACAATCTTTGTGGAAGAAATAAGCATATTTCCCTCTCAATAACTGATGTGTTTTTTCTGTGGTTCTATGTGAGTACTCTTTCAACAAGCAATGCATTTTGTTGAAGAAGTTATTTTTTTTGTCTTTGATATCAGTGGCTACTAGAAGTGGACTGTAATGATGTTTTGTTAAATTGTCATTAGGGGAATTTTGAGGTCTAAAATGGGCCTCCTAATGAAATTATAAAATAATAGTGGAAATAATAAAATAAGATTTGATTACATCATCAAATTTTAGAGGTAAAAAAGAACAAACTACTTTTTCAACTTATCTCCCAAATTTTTTACCCAAATTTCGAGGGGGAGTACTCGTTGGATGCAAAATTTAATACCTCATCCAAGGAGTACCCATGTTGGATACTTTTGATGGATCCTCATACATGAAAAATGAGAAATACATGGAAAACGTGATTTCAATCACGTTTTCCATGTATTTCACATTTTTCGTGTAGCAGGGTCCATAAAAGTGTGAAACATGGGTACCCCTTGGATGATGAATTAAATTTTTCATCCAACAAGTACTTCCGCTCGACATTTGAGTAAAACATTTGGGAGATAAATTGCATTTATGAGTTGAAATAGTAGTTTTATTATTTTATTATTTTTTAATCTTTTTACCCTTTTACTTAAAAAATGGTGA
Organism: Pinus albicaulis; assembly: GCA_034641835.2. Lineage (NCBI taxonomy): Eukaryota > Viridiplantae > Streptophyta > Pinopsida > Pinales > Pinaceae > Pinus > Pinus albicaulis. The sequence goes on from CM076579.1 coordinate 1,492,455,961, forward strand.
ATCACCCCATGGTTGACATCATCATCTTGAATCCTATTGGTTTTTATAAAGTTTATTTTTGTTGTACATTTTTCTTAGGAGGCCCATTTTAGACCTCCAAATTCCCCTAATGAATTTCCCTTAGGCATTTTGGGGTAGGTAACATTGTATATAATACATAAGAAACTAAATGAAATGTGTTAGATTGAGGGAATGTTGTTCCTGGTAATGATTTGAATCATTGATTGGTTGTACTTGTTCCCAGTAGATCTTGCTCATTTCTTCTAAACCTATGCATTTACTCAAACATTATAATGGTAGATGGCCTTCATATTGACTTCTCTATATATTTTACATAGTAACCATACTATCTCTCTAGATGGGTCCTGGAAAATGTCAATTTCGTACTCCTAATGTTCTGCTGCTTTTGTTTTATGTTCAGTCTTCCAGGAGTTGGTCAATGCATAGGGATGGTGTGGTTTCTTGAGTGATTCCTTTGCTTTGTTGAAGGAGTAGTAAACATGGTATTGACGCTCTAGGGAGTGAAATCTGCCACTCCCTATTGGATGAGAACAATTTATGTGTTGGCAGATTTTAGTGCTTCATGCACAATAGGATTAACTCACAACAGGGAAAAACTTTGTGTTCCTTTTCCTCTCAGCAGACTATAAGTCCATGTTTTCTATCTCCAGGAGGGTTTATGTGGTAAAAACAATTGAATGTATCATTCACATGTAGGTTCTGCTTCTTCTGTGTTCTAGCAGTAATGGCAGGGTGGGAAAGGTAGATTGTGAGCACAAGAGTTTTGAAAATGAGAATTCAATAAGATAAGATAATTTTAATGTCCAACAGATGACCATAAATAGGTCAATGGGTCAGAAGGATACAACTAGTATGATTATAATGCGGGAGTGCAAACTCAACTCCTAGAAAATTCCAAAGCTAAATCTAGGATAAAATGAAGTAAATAAGAATACAATAATAAAACAACAACATAAACATGTATATAATTTGATGATGTAGAAGGTTAAGTGAATAAGTCTAGGGCTGGAGGTTGATGAAATGCTATAATAATGGTACACAATCCTTTGATTGCAAGGACCATAATATTTCAGAAGAAGGTAATTAACTGTGCAAAGGAATAAGCTCTGGTGAAGGACTCTTGAATCTTGCCAATACTAGCACATTAAAGCTCATTGAATATTTTGTACTACTTTGGTGAAGGAATCTTGAATCTTGCCCATAATAGCACATTAAAGCTCATTGAATATTTTTTACTTTCAAAGGTTTGGAAGTTAGGACTCTTGACTCCCTCATTTCTTCTTCCTCTAGGGTTCTCGCAATTTGAAACTAAATAATTGGTTGGTCCATTGGAACACATGTGACATGCGTTTGTTAGTTTGGAACCTTTTGTTTTAGGAGGGGGTTCACTTATTAAATCTTGGGCTCTTCATCTCCTAGCGTTGAGAAGTTAGATGATGTGGGTTCCACTTTTGAACTTGAAGGTGTTGAGATGATAGCCTTATTTTTGATTTGAAATCCCAAAAATTTCAAAAGGCTTTTGTGAGAAATTTTGCAAAGTTATGAAATCCTTTGAAGTGTCCAAATGCCAAAAGGCTTTCAAGCCTAGATAATTTTGGGTTTTTGAGATTTGGTGAGATAGGTGAGATATTCTCCAATGTCTTGAACCTTTGAAGTGACAAAACCTCAATCTTCAGGACTTGGGAATTTTTGGACTTTAGAAGGGGTAAATCCTTAATAATGAATTGAACTTTTGAAGTTACAAAACTCAATCTTCGAGACTTTGCAATTTTGGGACATCAGTAGGGTACATCGTCAATGAGGGAAGTGGTTTTGTAGTGTTCCAAGGGGTCGAATAATCAAGTTTTGGAGCTTGAGGATTTATGGCTCCTTGAATATGCATGTAGCAATGATGAACAAAGGGTATTGAATTTTGGGTGTTTGATGGAGTGTACAATCAATTGAAAGTATGCCTTGGAACTTTTGGAAGGATAAAAATGCAAGGAGGTGGGAATGGTGAAAAAAAACTTACTTGGGGCATTAAAAGCTTCCTACGAAATTTGATGATTATGAATCGTTGTAACTTTTGGAATGATAAAAATGCAAGGAGGTGGGAATTGTGAAACAAAAAACTACTTGGGGCCTTAAAAGATTCCTATGAAATTTGATGATCATGATTTGTCATTGAACACTTCAGAAAAAATGTGACATGACCTTGGAGCGAAGACAATCTTATTTGATGGTAGTTGTCCTTAAGGAGGCTTTGTTTATAAGTTTAGATTTTTTTTTTTTTAAATTTGTACAATTGCATATTTCTCAATTGTTCTTGTAGACGAGAATGAAATTAGGCACTCATGTAGAATGCTCAATGAGGAAGATAATCTTGGTTGTTGATAATTTTTGAACTTCCTACCTAATTTTAATTTTATTATTGTAATTAACTACATGGAGACTTTTTTGGGTAGTTTGATTGTGTACTCGGTGTTCTATGTAAATGACTGATTGTATTCATGTTGTTTGTGTGTAGGAGTTCTTGATAGGAAATGTGCACTCTCTTCAGGAATACAAAGGGCATGAAGACAAATTTTTTTTCTATCTTCTACCTGGAACACCCTATTCACATGCTTAATATACTTTAGTTGATCTCCTAGTTTTTACTGGCATTCAAATATAGTACACTTTCTCTCTCTTGTACTAAATTTTGCACTATATGTTGTTGTGTAAGCAGGATGTCCTCTTTACACAATGCATGATACTAATTTGAAATACATTACATCTTCTTCCTTCTTGCTCTTGACATATGAAAAATACTTGAGCTCCTCTAAAAAAGTAGAAACTTGTGGTGGGACAGTGACAATCACTCCTTGCAAGCTAAGAGCACTTGCAAAACGCAAGGTATAGACTCATAATATACCTATGCTTAATTTCCCTATTATTTAAAAAATTTACTAATGTATGCACAATATAAATCAATTTTCTGTTGATGAAGGTTGATTACATACTGGGAGATAATCCTATGAGGATGTCATACATGGTTTGATATGGTTCCCTCTATCCAAAAATTATTCATCACAGGGCCTCTTCTCTACCTTCCAAGTCCAATCATCCTCAACCCATTCCCTGCAAAGCATGCTTCCAATCTCTATACAGTAGTGCACCAAGTACCAAGATCTTGGTGGGAGCTGTGGTGGGAGGCCCAAACAACATGGGTAGGCTTACTGATGTGAGAAACAATTATGATCAATCTGAACCTTCCACCTACATTAATGTACCCTTAATGCGTTCCCTTTCTTATTTGGACCATTTTACTAACTCTTAAATATCTTATCTTCTTGTTATAAACAAGATAAGGAATTAATAATGCTTGGAGATAATGGTTATAAGTAGCCTACTATCCCTTGCTATTTTTCACATGATTTCTGCAGGATCTCCAAAATAAATCAATGGAATCTGCAAGATCTCCAAAATAAAATTAATGGAATGGAATTAAATTTGTATCTCTTGCTATTGTTCACATGATTTCTACAAGATCACCAAAATAAAATCAATGGAATGGAATTAAAGCTTCTTAATCAAGACTTTGGTTGTTAATAATTTTTGCACATTCATTATAAGATGCAACTAGTAATCTTACTCGTTGCAATTTTTTCAATTTCATTATAATGTAGATTGTGACATAATCATGAGTAACGTGATATTGCACGAACAATGCATTAAATATTTGTAGAATATTTGGACATTATCACGAGGAATACGTGACATTGCACTAACAATTAATTAAATGGTTGAAGGAGATTCATGCTTTCAGAACATTTTTACGCCCTTCATGTTTAAGATGGTTATAGGATATTTGTGACATATTCCTCAACAATGTCGCATTTAAGTAGAAATTCATTAAATGGTTGAAGGACATTCAAGGTTGATAGCTTTGACTAGATGGTGTGACATCTTTCTCGTATGGTGAAACATGTGACTGAGTTTTAGTGGAATAATTATTATTTTCCTTCAAATCTAATGTTAAAATTTTGAAAAAGGTAGTTTATCTTTTAACACATTAGTAGGTACATGCCATTTTTGTATTAGACAAAGCCATTTTCTTTCTCCACTTTTCTCAGAAATTATGCACGTTAATATACTTTTCTTTCTCATTATTCATAAGTTTCATTTTTATTTATTCCTTCTCTTGAATTAATTTACTTAGACAATTTTGGTTTCTTTGCTTCTTGGTTTAAGCTAGCTCCTCCATATACCATTGTTGAATAAGGTATGAAAAGAAGAGGGTGGAGATAATATTTATTTTGATCAAAGAAAATCAAGCTTTCCTACACTGCTACCCCCCCAAGTGATGGTATAGATTCCTATCTCTTACAGTTTTTGCTACTCCTGGCCAGATCACTCTACACAATACATAAATTTAATATAGGAAAGGTTCTGGTGCAATATTGATGCATGATTGTACTATTTTTGGCATATTTTATTGCATTATTTTGATGATACAATCAACAATTGTGTATCATGTATGGTAATGCGTTTGGCCTGAATGCTTGTGATTACAATTTTGGATCTTCGCATTTTTAAGTAAAAACAGATCAAAAATTTTGTTTGTTTTTATGAATTTATGTTTATTTTTTATCCAATGGAGATGATTGGTGACTTTGGTTCCTTTTGATTAGTCTTCACCATGTGGCCTTACCTAGTGATATACAACCCATCTCTTGATGTTTTATTCCCTTATAAACATGTCACATTATTCATACCATAGAGAAAAGTACAGGTGTAATACTGATGGTTGCTTGTACTGTTTTTGGAATTTTTGGGTGTTTCATTTGGTGCTACAAACAAGTTTGGGTGTGTGTTGCATAGTTTGGCACGACTCATGAGTGTTTGAGATATTTTGTTCGGTTTGAATACTTTTGATTATAGTTTGATGCTTCAAGATATGGATTATTTTCAAGTATTGGATTTACTTCAACATCAATTTAGAAACTGATAGAACCTTGTTGTTTGTTGCTTCATTTTTTTTTTTTAAACTATATTTTGCAATATTTATTAGATATTAATATCAATATCTGTTTATTTATTGTAGGTCAATGAGATTGATTCAAGTGTAGCTCTGAACATGTCAGGGTAGACTTTGGAGATGACAACTTTACCGTTAGTAGTTGGGAAAATAAAGTACTAGTTAGCAGAGACGGAAAAATGAAGCTATCAACTGAAGTATTTTTTGCTTCAATCGACCAAAGAAGTGAACTTTCTACAGGGGAGAGTACTTGTATTTCTTTGGTAGCAATTATTGTTTATTTGTTACAAAACAATCCCAATTCGATGCCAATAAAATCACAGTTTGACACATTGATACGTGAAGGATATCTGGAGTGGAGGAAGTTGTCGGAACTAGAGGAATATAGAGAGAGGTTCTCTGATGGGCACTTTGATTTGGAAACAATATTGTAGTAAAACACGTTTTATAACTGGCATTGAACCTCCACATATTTTTAAATTGTGGCAATTGTTTTAAGATTAGAATGGGATGCGGGGGCTTCGAATTGGTTTTTCTTGTAAATATCATTTCTTTTAACATTATTGATTATTCACACAAGTGTCAAGGCTCTTTTGTGATGTTCCAATGATATTTCAGTATTGTTTGTAAAGACTATGTTTTTCCTCTGAAAGCTGGTGTCCCCTAAAAGTTAGACAAGAAGGTGGGTTGGAATTGTTGACTAGCTTTGAGACTCGACAATATCATAATAATACAAAATAGAATTAGATGTTAGTAGAATAGTATTCTAAAATGTGATATTTACATATTAATAGTACTGTGTTGTTAAATAATATACTTTATTAGATAATAATGTGGAAGTTAAATAAAATCTTTGTCAATGACAAACTATTGAAATAATTATTTAGTCTCATATTCTACTTTAGTTTTTTTGACCCTTCGAGTGGCAAGGCACTTACTATTAAGAAAACTTGCCTCTATGACATATCATGCTTGTAAGTTAATCATAAATTTGAAGATTGGTTTTACTTACTTTTGATGATGGGTAGTTCCAATAAATGGAAATGTTTAGTTGGTTTGAGTGTTTACCTCTTTATATAGGATTTAATTCTGATAATAGTGTTTTATGCCCTATGTAGACATTGCTCACTAGCATGAAAATGCTTAATGGAGAAGGCTTGGTGTCATTCTTGTGAATGTGCATTGTAACTCCTTGTAAAAATATAGAATGTTTTAATTGTAATTTTCACTTCATTGATCTATTTGCGAGGGAAGAGTGGTACCTGTAGCTCTTGAGGTGAAGGAGTATGAATGTGGAAGTGATGATGATGGTGGTCATCAAATTCCAGCACCGAAGAAGCGAAATAAGAATCTCCTCTAAATTTTGCTGCCTTTTTGGGTGCTTTTTGTTGGAAACCATCTTTGTTTCTATCTATGCGCTGTAATTCATACGGCAAGAATTTAAGAAATCTGGTATATAAATTATATATACTCCTACAATCTAAAGATCATGGACAAATATTCAAAATTTCAAACTGATGAATTTATTTTAGGAAAAGGGTTTTATAGATGGTTTTATTTGAGGCATACTTGTGTGTTAATTCAACATTCAGATTTCTTTGCAGAATTATTGCTTGTAAAATATATGTATTTCTAACTATCTCTTCAGGTAAAATTTAGATACATTAAAGTTTAACATCTTATAGCTTTTAATTTTCACTAATCTATCATAAAACATAGGTAAAAGACAATATCCTATGTCAAACTCAATCCCTTTTATTGTGTACAACAGGATTGCCACACTTGTGCTTTACCGAGATCCCGTTTGTTTTATATGCATTCTATATCATCGGTCAAGGCATGAATGCTTATAATATACTGAGCCATAGTTTCTAACTATCCACTCTTCAATTTCTTTGTAAGGATTGAATAAAATCTAATTGCATAAATTAGAACTGGGGCAGAGTAATAACTCGATATTAAAAGACACCATAAGCATTAATTGCTTCAAAGTATTATAAATGCGTTTTAATAATACTTGATTTTCCATGCTTATGTGGAACATGGTCGAGAGAAGGAACTGTAACAATAATGGATTTGCATGAAAGCTTTATAATTTTTTCAAACGTGAAAGTTGTGATGTGTTACTAAATTTCTTCATTATTTTATAGATCATTACACGTCAAACTGACTTTACTCCTTGACTGGCATTGCATTCAACATTGTGAACAACTATGATTTACATGTATCAATCGAAAGTATGATTTTATCTATATTTGATAATGCAAGTTGAATACATCATACAATACATAGGATTTTTATGGCTATGAAGTTCAATATGAAATAATCTATTGATTGCTACTATTTCTATTATATAAGGGGTGCTCTTCCAATGGCCATTTATTAACTATGTGAAGAAGGCTTTTTGGAATTCATATTTACTATAAGATTATGAATAGCTGAGTTGTGGACAACTAAGTAGCATTTGGTAGGAAGTTTGGAGTATGTGTAGTTCATAATGATCTTGTCTTCTCGTCATTGATGACTTTTCAATGTGTGAGTTTTGACCTAAGCCATTACATTATTAATGTGTCAAGGCTCAAGACTCGACCTATATGTCAACTACTTATGATCGTTCCTAGGAACATGAATCCTAATTTTTGTAGGTTTAAAATTTATCACAAGTTCAGTCTATTATGGTCGAATTTGTGGAGGTTATATCAAAATTTATTGAAGGTACCATGGATCTAAATTTATTATGAACTTTCAACACTATAAAAAATTTTGGTGCAAATTGTTGATCAATTCTCACTTGGTTAGGGTTATAGATGCTCATTAAAAATTTTTGTACATTCATGAGAGCTGGGTGCAAATGCACAATTTTGTGTAGCATTAATGTGATAAATATGGGATAGTGCAAAGAATAGTTTTGAAGATTATTCTGAGTCGACTCGTACCTAATCAACTTAGTCAATTTGATTGTTGGTTGAATGGTTAATTGTTGGTTCAATGGAAAGAAGATCTTACGGGCCCAAATACCGAAGGGAAAAATGGAGCCCATCATGGGGTTCTATTTGTAATTATCCACCGCTGCTACCTTACATGCTTCCTCAAACTCCTCTTCAACCTCAATATCAGTGCTAGTAGTGGCATCATAAACTTCACTACACTTAGCAGAACTAGAACGCGTTTCCCAAAATGAACGAGAACTACTTCCCTCATGATTCACCATGTGCCATGCTCGGTCTTGGTGGTTCGATTCCTTCAACTCCTGGTTCAAATACCATATCTTCATTGGAATCAACACCTTGAACTCCACTAGACAACGATTCACCATTTTGTACTACTAATTCGCCATTTGTACTGGTGATTTGCCATGATTTTACAAGATAATATAATCTCGTGAGAGATTCGCCAAGAAAAATTATATATACATATTATATTATTAATAAAATTACCTTCCATTTTTCCTATGTGTCATGGGGATTCGCCCATTTATTATACATATAGATTTAGGGGGGTTCTTAAAATTTTCTCTGCTCTTATGGAACTCACACCACTTTCCCATGTCCTTCTTTGGCTTCGCAATGTTTTTCTTTTCTTGTGGCTTCGGCAGGTTGTCTTGGGCAACCACGCCTTAGCTTTTTCCTTTGTTTTGTAGTTTGAGAGCACCTTTCCCTTTCTTTTCATTCCTAGATCCAAAGTCTCAAATTTTCTTCTTCTTGAATTTTTGTTCAATATTGATACCATACCGGTATGACGTACCAAGTGAAGAGATGTCTTGGAACTCCATTTCCTCTTAAATGTATCTAAGCAGACAACTGCGGTACTTTAGCACCAAATGTTTCTCTGAATATTTGATACCCAACTTTGTGCGCAGGGTATGGAACAGATTTTTCAGCTCATGCACATCTTGATCCCTTTGCTGCCACAACATAGTCCATTGTATGTACTTGTCCTCATAGCTCCCCACAGGATAGTATTGTTCCTTGATGGCATCTCAGAAATAATTCCAAGTGGATCCGATTGAGAACAAAGAAGTTTTTGTCTCATCCTTTTTATCACAATAGGTTTCCCATCAGTCCTTGACATGGGGGGTAGCTTTGAGGAGTGAAAAAATAATCTTCTCTCAGTTGGAAAACTCATGAACCGAGAAATATCCTTCTAATAGATTCAACCATCTATCTATGGCGTCTGCATCAATTTGGCCCTCAAATATGGGAATGTCAAATTTTAATTGTACCTTAAAGGGATTCACACCTCCAGAGTGGTTGATGGATTCAGATGTGTCGCCAGTGGGCAGTCATTGAAGGATTTGGCAAAAGTTATCCATCATCGCGTTCCTTTCTTTTTCGATGGCCTCCTCGAGCAATATTTTGATAGGATATCCTAATCCCTCAACTTTCTTTTCATACCCCATCGGCGGCCGTCGAGGTTTGTGAGGTTGATCTTGCAAGGGTTCAACGAGATCAATCCCTAACTCCTTATACCCCGACCTCATTGGGGACATGCAAATAAGGATAGAGAAAGAGTAGACCGCTCTGATACCACTGATACAGATTTATGCAGGAACACAACAGAATACACATATAACCATAAATACAAATATGTAGTGGAAATAACACTTCATTTCATTAATATCAAAGAAATGAAATTTGTTTACAGACATAATGGAAATAAACTAGCTAGGGTGTTGGTAGCTTATCTCTGAGAAGATATGTGGTGGCTACAAGCCTCTCAACATGTTATAATGAGGCTTGAGAGCCTACTTATTATTGAGAAACAATGAAAAACCCTAAACATCCAAAAACCTAACATTGGGAGATGAAGCGCCAAAACTATGGGCCTCATTTAGCTAAATTGGTACATCAACTTCTAGAGGACATAACTTTGGCATACAATCTCCATTTGATGTGCTCAATACCTCGTTAGAAATATCTATCCGATGACTACAACTTTTGAGTGAGCAGCATCAGTGTATAAACCCATGTTTCTCCCAGGTTTCGCGAAAAACTTCGTTCAGGGCCTCAAAACAGCTTCGGAAGCTCAGGATCCGAAAAACTACTAAATATATAGTAAACTATGCTATAATTAAGGAAAATAAAAAACTAAAAGAAATAATGGTGGGGCCCCAAGTGGAATAGGTGGGTGGTCACCATTATCTACTTGGATCATTATGTTGATGAACTCATCCTAAGTGGAAGTGACCCTAAAGTTTTAAACCACGTATATAGGGAATTAATAAAAAGTTGAAAATGATAGAATTGGGATATTTGCATTATTTTCTTGACTCTGTAAGTTTGTTAACCAAGAAAGGAATTTATCTTTCCTAATTTAAGCATGCATGTGACCTTATTCACCTCTCTCACATGGAATATTCCAAATCATCCCCTGCACCCTCCTAGTATGGAGTCAAACTTGTTTCCACCTACACTACACTAGAGTTCGATGCCACTTTGTATGATCAAATGGTTTGGAACGTCTTATATTTAACTCATATAGATCTTGATATTTCTGTCATTATTGGTCTTATTTCAAACAACCCACAAAATTCATCGGTATGTATAAAAAGTGATACTTTGATATATTTGAAGTACAATTCAATATGGGATACAGTATAATTCAGTGGGGATTTATTTGTTGGTTTGTTTCACTAATTCCAATTAGGTTGGAAAGATTGATGATTGGAAGTCTATCACCAATTATGTTTTCAATGTTGGTCTAAAACCTATCACTACATATTCTAAGGAGTGATATGATATTACCCTTCAGTAGACAAAGAGTATGAAGCAACAATTAATGTTATTCAATAAAAATTGCATCTTTAATAGATCTGTGAAGAGTATGGATTCTAGAATCAACATTTGACCACTCTCTAATGTGACAATTAGTGTGCCATCAAGATCACCAAAGATGTAGTATAACATCAATGAATCAAATAAACTAAGGTACAAATGTAATTAGTTAGACAATTCGTTCATGATTGTGCTATTGAAGTACCTTTTTACCCAACATATGATAAAGTTGCAAACATTTTCACAAAGTCTATTATAGAAGAAACATTTTCTAAACTTAAATCGATATTAACAATTTAGGAAGTTGCCATTGGGGGGGTTAGGCACTAGTACCTCCATTCTCCTATTTGTTACATTTTCAAATCCTTGAATCTCGTCTCAATATATTCTTAGAGGGATATGTTAGGATGTGTAAACACTTGGACTTATTTACATCCAACTTGGTCTAATTTATCTCTAGGTAAAAATTTGTTTGTTTAGGATGTATTCATTGCATCGTAATACTCTGATCACTATATGTTCTCAATATAGAGTGATCTAACAACTCATATTCTCCTTGATAATAATGTGCACTGATTCATGGCTTAACATTTGATTCATCCACGATCTCTTATTAAAGAGCATGGAAGGTCATTGTTGATGATTGATGGTGAAAGACTATCATGATTGTACAATTTTCTCTTATATTAATAAAATGATCTCAAATAGATAGATTTTATAAGTTTGTGAATTATTTCCCCTTATCCACATAAAATATTAGTTTTATTATCTTTAACATAGTATTCATCTTGTATGTTATTTCATACTTACATTATTATCAAAAATTCCTTAGCCTTGGAAGTTAGCAATAATTCCTCTTTAGTTCATTTTGGAAAACAATACTTCCTCTTTAATTCCTTTTGAAAACACTTTAATACCATCTACAATTACTTTCTATGCCTCTAAATTGATAATGATTTTACTATTCACGATTAGTAGGATTAGCTCCTTCCTCTCTCACCTATATAATTATGAAAAACTATATTTGTTCCCTTCTCTTATTTTCTTATTCAATATTTTTCCTATTTAGAATATCTTTAAAACTTCATTTGTAGTTTTATACATTGTATACTTCAAAGGATCGTTTAGATATCAGTTTCTTTAACTATAAAACAAAAACAAAAATTGAGCTAGTTATGTTTTTTTTTATATAACATCTTCTCATAAAATATAATTATGATTGCTTTCTTAGTTTCAAAGTTTCGACAAATTCTCAAACCAGATTGAGCCTTTGACATATAACTAAGTAACTCAACTTGGAAAGGCTTAAAAATGAAAAATCCATTCCAGAATTTCAGATTCCCCATTGGATAAATCTTATTAAAATAAAAACTATATTATTTAGTTAAGCTTTTAACATATCGATCTACCTTTTAACATATCGATCTAAATGATAGTGGTCTAGACTCTAAATAAGACTAGCGAATCATCATACCATGAGTACACCATGTAGTGGTCCAAATAGATTAATGAATCATCATGCAACGAGTACACATTATCATGAAACTTTAAAAAGTGGGAGCGAAAGTTATTGTGCAACATATGCATTTTTGCTTTTATTACTCATCTACACTTTGTACTATAGGTTTATGTTATTTTTTATTCATATTTTCCAATTTAAGATGAGATATCTTAATGGTGGGGCCGAGAGATCAGAAAAAATGGTGGGTTCGAAAAAACACTTGCGATAATTGTGTGCAAAATAGTCATGATGAAACTATCACTCAGTGAAAATAGTGTGACAAGTGTAGATACAATCATGAAATTCAGTCTGAATACGAAATTTCATGATATCACTGTAAAGTGAGGTTGCACTAATCATTTTACTCTAACGTTTTCTTATTTCGAATAAGCACAACAAGTAACTGTGTTAAGCTTTTCATTTTTGTAATCAATTCGTTACTCTTTTCAGCTCCTCTTTTCTCGACTCTCTGAAACAATTTGTCTGTCATCTCTCCTCCGATATGGGCTTCAGTCATAGTCTCCAATCAATTTCTATACTGCATTGCGAGCTGTCTTCTTAATAAACCGCGGTCTTCGCTCTTGTACTCGACCGTGCCAGCGGCTTCTCCTCTCAAGACTTCGCATCTCTGTAATGTGAACGATCCTGCGGTTTTCAGTGTAGTCTTGAATTCTTCTAGATTTGGAGAGAAGAAAGGCAAATGGAACGAGTGCAATTCATTCTCGTCCAGTAAGCCTTGCCAGGCATCGATCATATTTGTGAGACACTCAAAATTTCGCTATAAGGGTTGACATAGTTTCGTTTTCGTGGAGGAATTGTTTCGTCAAATTTTGATCTTTGTTGACTAAAATCAGTTTTGACTCAAAATATGGATTTAGGGTTTGGGGACACTCATTTTGATAGTGGAAAACAAAACTTAACCAAATTCTTAGTAAATTAGACTAGAAAACCTATGACAAATAACAAATACGGACTATATGAAAATGGCAATGGCAAGATTCAAATCAAATGGGTAAGATGTCAGTTTTTGCAAGATTAAAATCTAGAAAAAGACGATGAAATTCAAAGTCCAATGTCACCATTAAAAATCCTTTTATAATCCTAATTTACGAAATAATATGTTCTTTTGTACTTCCATGTGGTGTTAATAGTCTACCGTAAGAAATCATATGGACAGAAGATTCTGTTTGCTTGCTCATTTATTTTAGGGAAACAACAAACAAGAAAGGACCCATTATCCCATATACCTCAGTTATGAGATCTCTGAAAGCAGCTCCCAATAGCTGTCCAGAGAAACTGAGCATGCTCCCTTGGATCAGACGAAATTGGACATGCAAGAATCAGAAACATAACTCCGCCTTTATTCATTTCTTGCGCTCTAGCGCTCAGAAATGCATTGAGGTCGGATTTGAATTGCTCGAGATAAGCCTCTGCAACTGCATAAAGTCCTTTCCTCACAATGAATGTCTCCCACTTGTTATATGATTTGGATGTCTTGTCTCTAACTGCATCTCGAATCTGATTAAAAGTCCATAACTCCAGCTGATTGTTGAAATTTCTGAATACTTCCTTTCCTAACACAGAGGAAAAACAATTCCTAGAGATTAATGGACAGAGAAATTTAACAAAACACTATTTCATTCAATAAAAAAAAAACTCTGTTACAAATGAAAATTTATTCACAACTTCATAGTTCTAGATTACAAAAAAAAAGATACTTCAGTTTGAATGCTACAAAACAGAGTGCATTTCAAACTCTCTGTCTCATTGTCTTCTTTTCTGCCTTCGGGCGTTTACACACGGTCAACACTGACTGCTTCTGTCTATTACGATGTTTATATATATATTGTAAATATTATATATTTACAATATATATTATATAAAAAATATATTTATAACCTAAAGTCTTTTAATTAAAAAAAATTTTGCCGCGGCACTTTACAACATAAAACATTTAACTTTTTAACCGAAGGTTTAAAACCTTGTACAAAACATTTCGCAGATTCCAAAGGTCTTTATGAAAACTGTTTAATCGATTATTGCATCCAATTTTGGGCTTGCTGACTATGCACTCCAACGGTGCGATAGAACTCTCATTGACCGACAAGGGACATGTTGACAGACTTCAAAATTTTATCGAAAACGTTTAAGAATTTTATTGCATCCATTTTGGGTTGGTGTGACTGTACACCCAAATGGTACGATAGCACTCCCATTGGTTCAGCACTTCATGACATGGCACGGTGGGTCCATAGCTTTCGCGCAGGTTATGGAGGAGGTGACAAGGCAGGAGGAATGCATGATAGCGCGTTGATTGGTTTATGAGGTGAGGACGTGAATGTGGAGGGGTTCACCATAATGACGTGGGGGTTTTTAAATTAGAACCAAATGTGCGGGTAAAGAGCTGGTTGGTGGAGTTTTAAATGACGGTGGGTGTGGGTTTATGAAGCAGAGGTTGCATGGTTCAAACCACAAATTTAAAAATCAAAACAGGGCTATGACCATGACTAAAAAATATCAACTTGCAGGGTTTGATCACAGGGTTTTTAATGCTCGATGGAGTGTAAACCGAAACATAAAATTTCCTTCTCCTTTTGTCCTTCAAATTATAATAAAAAATGAATTCTTGTCCTCCTGTTTGCAGTTGCAGTTGGAATTAATATTTCCAATGCTCCCCCTTAATTTCAACTGTTGCATTCTCTTGCATACCTAGATATTTTCTCAAATAATTAAAACTCTTCCGCCCCAATGGTTTTGTCAAACTGCTCTTATGTTCTGCAATGCTTCAGAACTATTTCACCGTTGCTCACTAGCTCTTTGATGTAGTGATACTTAACATCAATGTGTTTCGTTATTTTGTGAAAAGCTGAATTCTTTGATAACGCTATAGCTGAGCTATTATCACAATAAATTGTTGTGCTTTTTACCTGTTTATGACACAAACTTCACAACATTCTCCTTATCCATACTGCTTGACATGCTGCTGTTGTAGCTGCCACATACTCTGCCTTTGTTGTTAATAAAGCCACAATTGGCTATTTCTTAGAAGCCCATGAGATGGCTCTTAATCCCATATTAAAAACATATCCAGAGGTGATTTTCCTATCATCTATACTTCTAGCCCAATCACTGTCAGTATATCCAATCAATTCAAAATTTTCTGAAGTGGTGTATAAAATACCATACCTCTTTGTTCCTTTCACATACCTCAGAATTATTTTTGTTTCTTGTCAATGTGCCTCCATTGGCATTTCCATATATCTGGAAATTAAACTTACATCATGTATAATATTAGGCCTAGTTGCAGTCAAATACATGAGGCTACCAACTATGATCTTATACAAACTTGGATCTAAATCCTTATTGTTGTCTTTCTTGCTTAACTTCAATCCCATCACTATAGGAGTAATTGCTACTTTGCAATCTTGCATATTAAATCTTTCCAAAACATCATTCACATATTTAGTCTGAGAGATAAAAATATTATTTTCATTTTGCTCTACTTCTGTTCCTAAGAAGTATTTCAGCAATCCCATATCACTCATCTCAAATTTGTCCTTCATGACTGTTTTAAAATTCTTAATGAGGTAAGCATAATTACTTGTGAATATCACATCAAAACAACAATGAACATCTTACCATATTTCTCATATCCCAAAGGTTATTCAACATAAACCTCTTCCATCAATATTCCATTCATGAATGGTCATTTCACATCCATTTGGTAAACCTTCCACTTGTATTATGCTGCTATGGACAACACTTCTCTTATTATTTCCATTCTTGCAACCAGTGCAAATGTTTCTTCATAATCTCTTCCTTGTTGCTGCTTGTAGCCTTTGACAACATGTCTAGCCTTGTGCCTTTCAATTTTAACTTCATCATTGCTTTTCGTTTTATAAACCCATTTCACTCCAATAACTTCCTTGCCTTGTGGGAGATCAACCAATTCCCATGTCTTGTTTTTCTCTATGGAATTTATTTCTTCATCCATAACATCTATCCATTACTTATCTTTTACAGCTTCTTCAAAATGAATAGGATCTTATACATAACAATACAATGCAAATAAAAAGTTCATACATTCATTTGCTGCCTTTTGCTCATAGATTTCATTCAGACTTCTGAATTTGGTTCCTCTTTCACTTGTTGAACTTGTGCCTGTAGAAGCACTCAAATCTGCTTCTTGTGGTGTGCTTGGAGAATCATTGTCATCACTTCTCAATGGTATTCTCATACCTGCTTCTGGTGTCTCTTGTTATCCTTGTATTGGTGGAGGTTGTGCTGCTAATGAGGGATGTCTTTCAACAATTTCTTCCTCATCATCATCATCATGAGACAAAAAACTTTTCACATTCACTGTTTTCTCAATGCTCCCATCACAAGCTTCTTCTTCAAAGAATTATACATCTCTTCTTATCATAAAATTCTTGGTAGATGGGTTATACAATATGTATGCTTTGGATTCTTCACTATATCTAACATGGATGCACTTATCCCCCTTACTATCCAACTTCTTCCTTAGCTGATTTGGAATGTGTGCATAAGCCATACAACCAAAAACTCTCATGTGGGTGGCAAACTATTTTATGCCATTCCATGCTTCTTCCAGAACTCTATTCATAACAATATTTGTTGGGAATCTATTCAGCACATATGCTGCACAATGTACAACTTCAGCCCAATATTCATTTAAAAAATGTTTTGCCTTCAACATGCTTCTTACCATATCCATGATGGTTCTATTTTTCCTTTCAGCAACTCCATTTTGCTGTGGCGTATACCTTACTATAAATTATTTGTGTATCCCATTTTCTCTACAAAAACGCAGAAATTATTTTGAGATATATTCACCTCCTCCATCAGTTCTTAAAACTTTAATATGCCTCCCACTTTGATTCTATATAAGAGCCTTAAGTGGCAGAATTTCTCAAACACTTCACTCTTCAACTTCAAAAAATAAACCCAAGTTTTTCTCATGTAATCGTCAATGAAGCTCAACATATCATGGCTGCCTGCTAATGATGGTGTTTGCATTGGTCCACATAAATCAGAATGGACTATTTCTAAGGGTGCATTTTCCCCTATGCTCTTTCCTCATGGAAATATTTCTCTGTGTTGTTTTCCCATGATGCAGCCTTCACATAGGCTTTCTGGTTTCTCAATCAATGGCAATACCTTTACCATTCCTTTCCTATGCAACAAATTCAGACCTCCAAAGTTAAGATGTCCAAATCTCAAATGCCATAACCAATTTTCATCATTTTCTTCTCTTTGGAATGTCTCTTGTGTCAATGCTTCCATTGCAACTCCTTTCTTCAAATATGCTCTCATCTTGAGATGAAACATTATGTTTATTTTCATCTTCACTTGTGTAATTCATTGCTTCATTGGTGGTTTATCCATGATGGTGCATACATTATCTTCAAAAAATATATTGTAGCCTTTCTGAATGAGTTGTCCAATGCTCAACAAGTTACACTTCATACCAAGCACATAGTAAATATCTGATATGGATTTCCTTTCTCCTTTATTTGTTAAAACACTTATTCTGCATCTTTCGATGACAAAGACCTTAATATCTATTTCCAATGTTACTTGACACTTCACATTTTTATCTAACATGGAAAACGTAGAAATGTTTCCAGTTATATGGTTTCTACATCCTCAATCTAGGAACCATATATCTTTATTCTTTTCTTCAGCCATATTACATGCTAGAAACAAGTTCTCTTGACTGATATTTTCTTTTGTAAAATTAGCACTGGGTCTACTACCCATGTCACTCTATTTCTTCCTACATTCATTGGCATAATGGCCATACTTCTTACAGTAATGACATTGGACTTGGGATTTATCATACATTTTTCCATGTGCCTGATTTTATCCACCTTGTTGTCTGCTTCCTTGGCTCTGATTCCGACTTCGATTGCTACCCCTTCCACTAGTATTTGTAGGGTTGTTTCTTCCTCTGTTTTGGCTTCTAGCTCTTCATTTTCCTCTATATTTTCCTCTGCCTTGACCTCTTCCTCTTCCAAAAGAAATTTGGGTGTTGAAGGCATGCTCCAAAGATGAGTTTGTTGGTCTGCCCAATCTTCGTTCATGTGTCATTAATAATCCGTGAAGCTCATCAACAGTAAACTTTGAGAGATCCTTTATCTCCTCAACAGTTGTGACTCTCACATCAAACCTTGAGGGTAAGCTCCTCAATAATTTCTCCACTATTCTTCTCTCTTTTATGGTCTCTCCATGAGATCTAATTTGGGTTACCAACCCAATCAATAATGTGAAGAATGAGTCTATTGTACCAGAGTCTTTCATGCAAATGACTTCAGAATCCCTTCTCATTAATTGAAGCTTTGTTGCCTTTACCTTCTCCATACCTTGATAGGCTATCTGGAGGGTATCCCATGCATCCTTTAATCTCTTGGTTGTTGTAATCCTTAGAAATATGCTTTCATGCATTGTTTGATAGAGATAGAAGAGGGCTTTTGAGTCCTTATTCCTATTAATCTTCAGCAAATCCTTCTTTGCCTGTGTTAAGGCATTATATGCTTGTTAATCTGCTATTTCTTCTAAACCATCTTCAACTAGCTCCCATAATTCTTGAGAGGAAAACATGGCTCTCATTGTGATTGCCCAATAGTCATAGTTCTTCCCATTGAATTGTGGGAGTTGAGTATTTCTCATACTCGTGCTTGTGCTGGCTCCTACCATAGCTAGCTTACTGAACTATGAAATAAAAACTTGACTGTGTTTCTTTAACAAAACTTTCTCACTGCTAAGAGGTAAACTTTGTCTTCAAGAGACTTCCTTCTTTTACAGTTCTCTGGGCTGTAATCTTAAAGAAAAAAAAAAATATGTTTTGTAAATACCTTGTTTTGTTGAGCCTTCACACTGCTGGTCAAAAGCTGCAACAACTCCTTCTTCTTCCTTCAGCTTCTTTGACAAATGCAAAGAGCTTGGACTAGCTCTGATACCATGTTGAAATTTTTGAATAATTCCTAACACAGAGAGGAAAAACAATTCCTCTTCTAAACACAGAGATTAATGGACAGAGATATGTAACAAAACACTATTTGATTCAATAAAAAAAAAAAAACTCTGTTACAAATGAATATTTCTTCAGAACTTCATCGTTTTGGATTACAAAAGAAAACTTCATTTTGAATACTGCAAAATGCAATGTATTTCAAACTCTCTGTCTCACTGTCTTCTTTTCTACCTTCGAGCTTTTACACACAGTCAGCACACTACTTCTATCTATTTACAATATATATTATATAAAACATATATTTATATCCTAAACTATTTTAATTAAAAAAAAAAATTGCAGTGACACTTGACAACATAAAACATTAAACTTTTTAACCTAAGGTTTAAAACCTTATACAATGCATTTCGCAGATTCCTAAGCTCTTTATGCAAAAATATTTAATCACATATCACATCCAATTTTAGGCTTGCTGACTGTGCACCCAAATGGTGTGATAGAGGTCTCATTGGTCCACGAGGGAAGCACTAGCGGACTTCAAAATTTTATCCAAAACGTTTAAGAGTTTTTATCGCATTTATTTTGGGGTGGTGTGACTGTACACCCAAACGGTGCGATAGCGCTCCCATTGGTTGAGCACTTCATGACATGGCAAGGTGGGTCCATAGCTTTCACACAGGTTATGGAGGAGGTGACGAGGTAGGAAGAATGCACGATAGTGCAGTGATTGGTTTATGAGGTGAGGACGTGAACATGGAGGGGTCAACTGTAACGACGTGGGGGATTTTAAATTAAAACCAAATGCGTGGGTAAAGAGTTGGTTGGTGGGGTTTTAAATGACGGTGGGTGTGGGTTTATGAAGCGGAGGTTGTGTGGTTCAAAAAAAAAATTTACAAATCAAAACAGGGCTATGGACATTACTAAAAAATATGAACTTGCAAGGTTTGATCACAGGGTTTTTAATGCTTGATGGAGTGTAAACAAAAACATAAAATTTCCTGCTCCTTCTGTCCTTCAAATTACAATAAAAAATGAATTCCTGTCCTCCTATTTGCAGTTGCAGTTGGAATTAATATTTCCAACACTAATAACTTCAAGTCAAGATACAATAAGAGAAAAAAAATACAATATTTCAAACATAAAAGAAATAATTATGTACTCGAGGTTCATAAACTGTACCTTGGATAACCAATGTAAGGCACATGAAGAGTGGACAAAGTTCAAACTCTCTCTTGGAAAAAGGCGTTTTTAAAATGATCTAGGAACCCTTGCATAAAAGTAAGGTGTTGAACCTTCATTTGCACCTTCAACTATTCCCCTCATGGTCACATTTTCCCGAAGTAAACTAAGGAGTTAGTCTTCCGAAGAGCGAGTTTAAATCATTAGAAGTAGATCGTTAAAATATACTTGGAATTCTGGAAGAGGAAGTGATTCCATGATCATATACTTTCGTTAAAATATACTTGAAATTTTGGAAGGGGAAGTGATTCAATGATCGTATTCCAAAATGGTGTGTATTGCCAATATTGAGTTGTGAGAGGAAGAACACCCAAGGTCTGTGAGGCAGAATGTTTTGCATGATTTTTTCTTCATATTGATGACTGCATATTCAAGTAAAGGTCTAACCGAACGAATAATATTTTTATGTTCATTTATCGTCTGCCCAAAGATGACTATTTACTGAACATAAAATCAACCATTCTTCTCAAACGATACCTTTGAATGGTCCACTGATAAAGAAACGGATCGACGACTTTTCAACTGGTCTCAATACAGTGCATTCTAGCATAGATGATTCATACATAGGCACTCACAGCCACATGAAGAGAAAAAATAACAAATTTTCCCTCTCAAAACAAGAATCTAGGGCTCCATGGTCCGATCCTGCATCGCGCACAAATTCACTGTCAACATGCATAAAATTCGACGATTTTACACACAAAGTTCTTGTTTTAGTATCCAATTCCCCGGGCATCGTAGCGTAACTCCACTTCCCCTGTGCACAATATCAAGGCCGGTGAACTGCTTCCAAGAATGCCTCCTCATCCTCGCTGCCAGGCTAGAACAAAGAAGACCCACTATCGAGCTAATATCCTTGCAATTGAACATGCATATCTACAATCGCTTAACAAATTTCAAACAAAAAATGGAATTTCTATCTGCTTGTTACACGAGAAAAAACACTTTAGGACCGTTTTAACTTTCTTGTTTCCATCACAATCTACTCCCTTGATCGCACTGGGTACACACAAGCTTGATTATCCTCCAATATCTGATGTAGTTCCAAGCACAATCCTTTGCTTCCATTTTCACTGTCATGTCTTCATCATATCCTGCAAATTTGTGTATTGTTGGAGTGACCATTTCCAACATACACTCATAATCATTACAATAGTTGGTCAGACCAGTGTCACTTCAATGAAAACTAGGAATACCATTACATGACATATTAATATACTCAACAATGACATACACAATAATTCTATGTAACTTACAACATCCAACAAGACCTTGACATCAATAGCATAGAAATCAATCTGTACGAGAACACGAACTGGCTGAACGAGCCTCACCATAATTCTTCAACCACGCCCAAACTAATGTTCAATGTGCCAAATAAATTGACACCAAACTCTTCTAATCTATTTTCTTCTCGAGTGCACCATCCAATCTCTAGCCTCAACTACACGGTCTCTATAATTACTGTCAAGCACAAATATTAGACCCTGAGTA
Source organism: Pinus albicaulis (assembly GCA_034641835.2). Classification (NCBI taxonomy): domain Eukaryota; kingdom Viridiplantae; phylum Streptophyta; class Pinopsida; order Pinales; family Pinaceae; genus Pinus; species Pinus albicaulis. Next base: position 1,492,477,983 of record CM076579.1, read on the forward strand.
TTCTGGAAGTAATGTCTCCAAAGTGGTTGTATCTTGTCCTGACCTCCAACATCCCAAACAATGAAGCTAATATTATTGTATTCTACAGTCTCCACATTGAACCCAATGGTTGGGATAGTAGTAACAATATCTCCCAGCTTGAGCTTATACAAAATGGTCATCTTTTCGGTTGCATAAAGATCGACCATAAGAGTGCGCATATGCTTCTTTGCAAAAAACTGTTGGAAAATATTGGTGAAAGTGAGCCGCATTTTTGCAGCTTCGAGTTGAACAACTTTCGAAGGAAAATTTAAAATGCAAGAAGACATGTTGAGGGACTGGGAAGAAATATCCCGATGCCTCCCCAGAAATATCCCGGTGGATACCCACGACTAGGATGACAAGCACGCAACCTTGCCCCAATTCAAGGTACAACAGGTAGGAAAACAATATGATCCACTTTACGAGAATCATAACATTTGGAGCCTCTTTGAAATGTTGAATACAAAGGCTGCAAAACCTATAGTTGGACGAAAAACTTAGATCCACGTTGTTAGGTCCCTATATTACTAGTATAGTCCCTTATTGTTTTTAGTTTAAACCCCTTATTGTTATTATTGTACCCTTGTAACCCCCATATTGTTATTATTGTGCCCTTAAATTATTATTTTTAGGTCGGCTAGGATTACATTGTGGCCCCATGGACTCTTATATATAGAAAGGAGGTTTTGTAAGTTGAATCATCCAAGAATTGTTCATTTATGTAATGTATTGGAGGTTTCCCCCTCGAAGTGGCTTATTTATAAGGTGTTGATATCTTTTTTCTTATTTTTTCAAAGCTGGTTTCACAACATTTCATATCAGAGATTTGGATTCTAGGTTTTCGCTGCTCCAAACAGGTCATTATGGCATTTTCGCTATAAAAAATTTTCTACGAAGATTCAGAAGCTGAAATTTTTAGGGTGCGAAGCACAAATCCCGAGGAACATCGTCTCCAAATCTCATAGCTTTGTTCACAACATTTTTTGAGATATGGTCTATGGAATGTAGGGCTTTTTGCAAGCTCCTGAATTTCACTTAAACAGGTCATCGTGGAATTTTCCCTATAACGTCTTTTCTACAAAGGTTCAGAATCTGAAATTTTTTGAGTACGAAGCCACGATCCTGGGGAATATCTTCGCAAAATTTTAGATCTTGGTTCACAATATTTTCAGAGATATGATATGTGGAAGTTAGGTCATTTTTAGGCTCCCTAAATTCATATCAAAGAGGTGATCGTGGGAAAATCTTCATAACTCTCTCTCTGAGCGTTGGATTGGAATTCTATAAAAAGTGGCTGGAAGTACATGGACTATAGTTTCCTATCTATAAATTTTAGAACCAAAGGAGGAAATAGTGACACGTGGAAAGTAGTACAAGTTCACTCTACTGAACCAGTCCATAATTAGGTCATTGTTGGACACTGGACATAATGTTGTCCTAAAGAATCCAAACCAATTCAAACCTGTGGCATTTGAAAGAAGCTTCAGAGGACTAATACAGGGCCAAATTTCAGATATTTAGGATCTTCAATTATAGAGATAATTCAATTTCAATATAGAGCTCTGCAAAAGCATGTAAAATGTGTGTATTTTTTCTCCGAATTGCATAAGTTTGGGTTGAAGAATCAAGTTGAATTGATTCCAAGGGAATATTGTAGAATAGATATCAGTATTGGTTTCTAAAATGGCCCCTAAAAATAATTCAACATACACTAAGCCTTTATAAGGCTCTACTATGACTCATGAAGACGAATAATTGCAACATGACATATCAAAATTACAAGAGCAAGTACAACAAATTTCGCTCTCGCAAAGAGAAACAAAAAATGACATGGAAGTTTTGAATAAAGGTGTGGAAACTAAGATGGATGGTTTAAAGAAAGGTGTGGAAGCTAAGATAGATGGCATGGAAGCTGGAATGGAAGCTAAGATCGATGAAAAAATGGAAAACATGAAGAATTCTCTAAAAGAAGACATGGAAGGTTTGACAAAGTTGATACAAGAAATGTTTCCTAATGGTGAAAAGATAGTAGAGGAAACTCATGATGAGAACAAAATAAATGTTAATCATGATTTCATAAACTCTAATGTTGGTGGGAAGAACCACAATATTCCAAAAATGGATATGAGGAAGTTTGATGGAAAGGATCCTGTAACATGGATACTACATATGGAGCATTATTTTGATCTCCATAATGTGCAAAACACACAAAAGGTACGTATTGCAACTTTACATTTAGAACAAAATATATTTGTACGGTATCGATGGCTTTGCTCCCGAAAAAAAATTGTCACTTGGTCAATTTTTACGGAGGAAATGATAGCACATTATGAGGATACAAAAATCAACACCTTCTTTAGCCAATTGATAAATCTCAAACAAAAGGGTTTAGTGGGGGAGCACATTGAGGACTTCTAAAAATTGAATGTAAGTGTAACTAATATTCCAGAGGAATGCAGGATTGATCTCTTCATAGGTACTTTAAAGGATAACATCCAACATGAAGTTCACATTTTGGAACTTGATTCATTGGAGAAGGCATTCAGGTTGGCAAGAAAAATTGAATGTAAAATTATGGTAACAAGGAAGCCTACCACTCACTTCTATAAAGAAGGAAGTGTTGCTACGCCTAGAGTTCCACAACCTACAAAGTTTACGTGACAAAAATTGGAAGAAAAAAGAGCAAAAGGGCTTTGTTATAGTTGTGATAGCAAATACAGTAAAGGTCATAAGTGTGCTAAGAAGAAATTATTTTACATATATTGTGAAGAGGAAGAAAATGAACAAGAATAGGATATACACCAAGAACCAGCCATAGAAGAGGAAGAAATGAGTCCAACCATATCGTGTAATGCATTGGAAAGAATTAACACTCCTCAAACTCTCAAGATAGAAGGACATCTCAAGAAGAAAAATGTAATAGTGCTGATTGATTCGAGTAGTACCCATAATTTTATTCATTGTAAGGTAGCCAAGGAATTGAATTGTTTCCTATACCCAGCACCAGAATGTCAAGTGATGGTTGCAAATGGAGGAACTATAAATTTCTCTGCAAAATGCTGTGTATAATCTAACCATGGGGGAATATGTATTGAATAGTCCAATGCTTTCCATTCCTATGGGAGGTGTTGATGTTGTACTAGGAGTACAATGGTTACAATATTTTGGGACAGTAGCTTTTAATTTTCAAGAACTTTTCTTGAATTTTTTTTCAGAAGGAAAGGAAGTAGAATTACTAGGTATTGCAGGGAAGCCAGGAAAGATAATAAGTTCTAATGTTATGACAAAGCTTCTAAAGAAATAAAAATGAGGCGTAATTGCACAATTATGCTCACTAGAAGTTCCAACATCAAAATCATCTATTTCTGCAGATCTCCAAAAATTCTTGGAAAATCATTCCAAGGTGTTTGAAACACCCAAAGGACTCCCACCTATTCGTGATCATGATCATGCTATTTATCTGATCCCAAGAAGTGTTCCTCCAAACATCAGGCCTTATAGATATCCTTATGTCCAAAATGGCAAAATTGAACGTATGATTACAGAAATGTTAGAGGTGCGTATAATTCAACCTAGTCAAAGTTATTTCTCTGCTCCTGTAGTCTTGGTACACAAGAAGGATGGATTATGGCGCATGTGTCTGGATTATAGGGAGCTCAATAAGCTCACAATTAAAGATAAATTTCTCATTCTTGTGATTGATGAATTATTGGATGAATTACATGGAGAAATTTATTTTACCAAGTTGGATCTTCATTTAGGATATCGTCAAATTAGAATGAAGACTGAAGATATTATGAAAACAACATTTCAAACTCAAGAGGGTCATTATGAATTTTTGGTCATGCCTTTTCGCCTTACCAATGCACCTTCTACATTTCAAGGGTTGATGAATTCTATTTTCAAACCCTTCCTGAGAAAATTTGTGCCACTGTTTTTTGATGATATACTAATCTACAGCAGGTCTTGGAAGGATCATGTTCAACATGTTGACAAGTTGCTCAAACTATTGTAGGAGAAAGAATTATATGAAAAAACATCCAAATGTTTCTTTGGAGTACAAGAGGTGGAATATCTAGGTCATATTGTATCTCACGAGGGTGTTAAGGTAGACCCTAACAAAATTAAAGCCATTAAGGAATGGAAAGTCCCCACAACCATAAAGCAGTTGCGAGGATTTCTCAGGTTAACAGGGTATTATCGCAAGTTTCTTACGAATTATGGGAGAATAGCAGCACCTCTAACAACATTATTGAAGAAAGATGCATTTTCATGGACTCCTGAAGCAGCTAAATCCTTTGAACATCTTAAAGAGGCAATGTGCATAGCACCGGTCTTAGCTATGCCAGACTTCACAAAAACCTTTATTGTGGAATGTGATGCCCCAGGAAATGGAATTGGTGTTGTTTTAATGCAATAAGGAAGATCCATTGCTTTTGAAAGTCGTCCAATTAAAGGAAAGTATTTACGGAAACCTATTTATGAGAAGGAAATGTTAGCAATACTAAATTCACTAAAGAAATGGTGAACTTACCTAATGGGAAGACAATTCAAGGTAAAAACTAATCATGATAGTCTGAAACACTTTTTGGAACAAAGAATATCTTCAAAAGAGTAGCAAAAATGGGTTACAAAGATGTTGGGTTATGACTTTGAAATAATCTACAAAAAAAAGAAGCTAAATTTTGTTGCATATGAACTCTCAAGAAAGAATGAAGAGGTGGAAGTATTTCTTTGTGCCATTTCTATTATCCAACCAGATTGGATAACCGAAGAAAGAAATGAATGGAAAAGGGACAAAGAAATGTGGACACTCATTCAAAAGTTGCAGCAAGATCCTAGTACATCTGATACATTTAGTTGGAAAAATGATTCCTTATGGTACAAATATTGCTTATATATTTGTAAGAATTCCCAACTAAAACAAAACATTATTTTGGAATTTCACACTTCTCCTTCAGGAGGACACTCAGGATTTTTAAAAACTTACCATAGGGTGAAGAAAGAATTTTTTTGGGATGGACTTAAATCTGATATTCAAAATTTTGTGGTGGAATGTTTGGGTTGCTAGAAAAATAAAGTTGAGACAATTAAGACCCCGGGTCTTCTACAACCTTTATCCATTCCAAGTCAACGTTGGGAGGAGATTTCAATGGATTTTATCACATGTTTACCTAAGTCTGAAAGAAAGAGTGTCATCATGGTTGTAGTTGATAGAGTTACAAATTATGCACACATTTTCACATTATATCATCCATTTAAAGCACGTATAGTTGCTACTACATTTATGGACATAATTCAAAAGATACATGGAAACCTAAGCGCTATTGTGAGCAACAGAGATCCCATTTTTACTGGAAATTTTTGGATGGAGTTATTTTCTTGTTTGGGTAATCAATTAGCTCATATCTCATCTTATCATCCTCAAACCGATGGTCAAACTAAGATAGTAAATAAATGTTTGGAAGGATATCTTTTTTGTTTTGTATTTGATAAACAAACACAATGGGTGAAGTGGTTACCTCTCGCAGAATGGTGGTATAACACTTCCTTCCATACTGCAGCAAAAATGACCCCATTTATGGCACTTTATGGATATCATCCACCATCCATCACATCATCTTTAAGAGAAAATTCAAAGGTTCAAGTTGTGGAAGATCACATCAAGCATCAACAAGAAGTTCTCCAACTCTTAAAGGATAACCTGAATTTGGCACAAAATCGAATCAAACAACAGGCAGATCAACATCGCAGCAAGAGAAGTTTTGATGTGGGAGACTGGGTATTTTTATGACTACAACAATATAAAAAAGTGTCCCTCAAGCAAGCTCAGAAGGATAACACATTATTGCCAAATTACTATGGTCCTTACAAAGTGTTGCAAAATATTGGTACTATGGCATACAAATTGGAGCTTCCTGCTTCTTCATGAGTGCATCTAGTTTTCCATGTTTCATGCTTAAAGAATGTTATAGGTGAAAATATTCTAGTTCAAACAATATTTCCAGAACTTGATGATGAAGGAAAAATCATATTGGAACCTAAAGCAGTCACAGAAACAAGAACTTGATAGCTACGTAATCGATCAATTTCAAAGTATCTCATCAAGTGGAAGAACTTACATGCTGAAGATTCTACATGGGAGGATGAGAATTTTATACAGAAGCACCCAGAGCTACTCAAGCGTTGAGGACAACACTTTTTTGAAGGATAGGGGCATATTAGGTCCCTATATTACTATTATAGTCCCTTATTGCTGATAGTGTAAACCCCTTATTGTTATTATTGTACCCCTATAACCCCCATATTTTAATTATTGTGCCCCTAAATTATTATTGTTAGGTCGGATAGGATTACATTGCGGCCCCATGGACTCCTATATATAGAAAGGAGGTTTTGTAATTTGAATCATCCAAGAATTGTTCATTTATGTAATGTATTGGAGGTTTCCCCCTTGAAGTGGCTTATTTCTAAGGCGTTGATATCTATTTTCTTATATTTTTGGAGCTAGTTTCACAATAGACGTCTCTATATGATTATTCATCCATTGAAGTTGCATATAATTGCCATATTAGTAATTCAATTCTTTGGCAAGCAACGCTAAATATCTCCTCACTCTCCATTCGGTACTGTATATTCCAACCACACAGACAGAGAATTCAACATTCAACTAGTCGCTTCTCAAAAACACAAAAGCATGATAGACTCCGGCATCATCCTTCTCCGAAAATAAGCAACAAATTTATTCACCTCCAAGTGACTCAAATCACCCTCTCCATGCTCACAGTCGCGGTTCTATTAGAAATCTTGAATACAAAAAGCACAGACGGATGAATTTCCCCACAAGACAAAGAATGCAAATATTACTGTGGAAATTAAAATTCACAGAAAGACAACGTAAACACAGGAGAGGAACAAAATTTTTGTTTTATATTCCATCACTCTCACTAAACAAAATGAAATTACATAGTTTTTTAATACAAATGGGCAAAACTCGAGAATTGAATGTAATTCAATGAGGGAATGGGCGTTCAACAATGAAATCATCCTTCCATTCTAATTTTCCATTTACACATGAAACATCATACAAAACACGTTTAGAACACAAAATAGTGGACTTGAAATTTTATGCTTTGCATCTCTGAAAACACATCGCATCTACTGCTCTATTGCAAAACACATACCGGCATTCTTAACTTTTAACTTGGTGCATATATGTGAAAACTTTGAAATTTACGATATGCAATGTGACATGGCACATTGCATCACATCCAAAACAAAATAACCTGTGGGCTTTTATCCGTTAAATTCTTGAGCTTGCGATGTGTGCTTTGTGCTATCCTCGTGAGCTTGACATGTGCCCTCTTGTGATTGCATCTCAAATAACATAACATAAATTTGCGGGTGGTTTAAAGGTAAAACTTGAAACTTGCGAAGTGTGTGGCTGCGGCAGCTTAAAAAAGTCAAAAAAAAAACTTGCAAAGTGTGGACGACATAGAAGGTTATTGGGAAATATTTGGTAAGTGCGATGAGGTTTGTGGGTCCCACTGGATCGCATCGGCAGAGATTTAACATTCGGTGAAGCGTTAAGTGGTAAATGCTAAATGTTGCAAAGTGCAGGTTATGGCCACTTAAATGGTGGGAAGTGCGGTAAGGTGGAAAGGTAAGGAAAGGTGGAATATGATGGTTTGTGTGTGGTTGCAATGCGGTAAGGTAGGTGGGTCTCGCTGATATTGCATCGGTGGAAACATAACATTGGCGAAGGCTTAAGAGTTAAAACTTAAATCTTGTGGGCTACGAATTGTGGGCAAATGGTAAGTAATGTGGTGGGTAAGGAAATTAACACAGGGTGTGCGGCTCGGGTATTTTGTTTTATCTTCTGTGTGGATTTCACAAAAAAATGTTTTCGGACCTGAAACCTGCTGCAAATCCTTCGTGCAACAAACATTTATTGAAGTGTGGGCTCCTTCCATTCCTTATTCATGGCGTTGGCTAGAAGTAATTCCAACACTCCCCCTTAATCACAACTTCTGCCATCAATCATTCCTAGACACTGTTTTAGATAAACAAAACTTCTCTATCCCAATGGCTTTGTGAGGATATCAACAAACTATTCCTTTGACATACAATGCTACAAAACAATTTCACCATTGTTAACCAATTCTCTTATAAAATGATACTTTGCATCAATATGCTTTGTTCTCTCGCGGAAAACATAATTCTTTGATAATGCAATTGCTCAACTATTATCATAATAAATTGTGGTTCCTTTGTCTTTCTCATGACATAAATATCTCAACATCCTTCTCATCCAAATAGATTGACATGATGCTATTCTTGCTGCTACATATTCAGCTTTTGCTGTTGATAATGAAACTATTGGCTGCTTCTTGGAAGCCCATGAAATGGCTCTCGATCCCAAATGAAAGACATACCCTGATGTGCTCTTTTTGTCATCTACACTTCCAGCCCAATCATTGTCAGTGTAACCAATCAACTTAAAATTATCAGTTGAGGAGTATAGAACACCATACTCCTTCGTTCCATTCACATACCTTAAAATTCTCTTGGTTGCTTGCCAATGTGTCTCCTTTGGTGTCTCCATGAATCTGGATATTAAACTTACTGCATGCATAATATCAGGCCTAGTTGCAGTCAAATGCATTAGACTGCCAACCATGCTCTTGTACAAAGTTGGATTGTCATTCTTGATGCAATATTCCTTGCTCAATTTCAACCCCATGATAGTTGGAGTTGTTGCTGCTTTGTTGTTTTGTATATTTAAGCTCTATAAACTTCTTCAACATATTTTTCTTGGGAAATAAAAATTCACTTTTCACTTTTTCTTTACTTCAATGCCCAAAAAATATCTCAATAAACCCAATTCAGTCATTTCAAATTCACTCTTCATGAATAATTTATAATTAGCAATGAGAGAAACATCATTGCCTGTGAAAATCAGATCATCTACATATAAAACCACAATAAGAATTTGACCGTCATTTTCTTTGATGTAGAGTGCGGGTTCACCATCACACTTGTCAAACCCATTCTCCACCAGGTAAGTATCAATCCTATTGTACCATGGTCTTGGTGGTTGCTTCAGCCCATAAAGAGATTTCTTCAACTTACACACTTTGTGTTCTTCGACTTCTATCTCATAGCCAGGAGGTCGTTCAACATATACCTCCTCTTTCAACACTCCATTCAAGAATGCTAAGTTTACATCTATTTGATAAACCTTCCATTTTTGTTGTGCTGCTATGGAAAGAAATGTCTGCACTGTCTCCATCCTTGCAACTGGTGCAAAGGATTCCTCATAATATCTTCCTTACTGCTGCTTGTAGCCTTTGACAACAAGTCTTGCTTTGTGCCTTTATATCTTGCCTTCAATGTTTCTCTTGGTATTATAGACCCATTTCACTCCAATAACTTATTTACCTTGTGGGAGGTCCACTAACTCCCATGTGTCATTCTTTTCTAGTGCTCCTATTTCTTCGTTCATTACTTCAATCCACTTCTCTTCTTTTACTGCATATTCAAAATTGAATTGATCATCAAAATGACAAAATAAAGCAAATAAAGAATTCATACCATTATTACTATTTACTTCTTCTTGCTCATAAATTTCATTTAAATTTCTTAACCTTGTTCTACTTGCATTTGATGAAGATGTGATTTGAGTTGCACTTGAACTCGAAGGAGTTGTTGATCCTTGTGGCATGCTTGGAGAAGCACTTCCTTGGTTCTGCACTGTTATTCTGTTGGTTGTTTGCAGTGTGCTCTGTTGAGCTTGTGTAGGTGGAGGAGGAGCCACCATTGAGGAATTATTTCCTGTAAGCAAATCCTCTTTGTCTTCATGCGAAATACATGTCTTCACATTCACTGACTTCTTTAAACTTCTATCCCAAGCTTATTCTTCAATGAACTAAACATCTCTGTTGATTATCACTTTCTTGGTTGATGGATTATAGGGCTTGTAGGGCTTGGATCCATTATTGTATCCAACAAATATACACTTCTCTCCATTGCTATCCAACTTATTCCTTAGCTGATCTGGGACATGTGCATATGCCACACATCCAAACACTCTCATGTGTGTAACAACTGGCTTTGTTCAACTCCATGCTTCTTCTAGAACTCTTTTCATAACATCTTTGGTTGGACATCTATTTAAAATATAAGCTACACAATTGACAAATTCTGCCCAATAATCATTTGGAAAATGCTTTGGGTTCAAAATACTCCTTACCAAGTCCATGATGGTCCTATTATTTCTTTCTGCTACACCATTTTGCTGAGGTGTATAACTTGTGGTCAACTGCTTGTGTATTCCATGGTCCCTGCAGAAACGTAGGAAGTCTTTGGAGATATACTCCTCCTCTGTCAGTTCTCAAAAATTTTATGTAGTGTCCACTTTGCTTCTCAACAAGAGATTTGAAGTGGTAGAACTGTTCAAACACTTCACCTTTCTATTATAAAAAATAAACCCATGTCTTTCTTGTGTAATCATCTATAAATGTCAAAACATAATGGATGCCATCTAATGATGGTGTTTGCATTGGTCCACATAAATTTGAGTGGACAATCTCTAAAGGTGCCTTTGCCCTTATACTCTTTCCTACTGGAAATGATTCTCTATGTTGTTTTCCCAAGATGAAGCCTTCACATAGGCTGTTTGGTTTCTCTACGAGTGGTAATCCTTTTACCAAGCCTTTTCTATGCAACAAATTCAAACCTCCGAAATTGAGATGTCCAAATCACAAATTCCATAACCAATTCTGATCATCTTTCATTTCTTCTTGAAATAATTATTTTTTGACTGCTACCACAACACCTCCTTCCTTCAAGTTTGTTTTGATCTTGAGAGGAAACATCCTATTGCTTGTCATATGCACTTTTGTAATGTCCTGTCTACTTGGAGGTATATCTATGATTGTGCACACATCATTCTTAAAAAACACATTGTATCCCTTATTCACGAGTTGTCCAATTCTTATAAGGCTACATTTCAAGCCAGGTAAATAATAGACATCTGGCACAAACTTCTTCTCTTCCTTATTTGTTCGTATTTTTACTCTTCCTTTCCCCATGACAAAGACTTTACTATCAGTCCCTGTTGTGACTTAAGATTTCACACTCTCATCTAGATTAGAAAATATTGCTATGTTTCCACTCATATGGTTACTACAATCTCAATATAACAACCATACATCTTCATGTTTTTCTTGTGCTAAATTACAAGTTAAAAGCACATTACCATGGTTCTGATTTTCTTTCGTAAAATTTACACTAGGTCTATTACCCATGTCATTTTTCTTCCTTCTACATTCATTGGGATAATGCCCATAATTTTTGCAATAATTACATTGGACTTGTGATTTATCATTCCTCTATCCTTGTGCTTGATTTTGGCTTGAGCCTTCACTTGAGTTCTGGTTGCTGCCCCTTCCACTTGTGCTTGCAAGGCTACTTCTTCCACCTCTGTGTGGGCTTCTTCATTTTCCTCTATAGTTTCATCTTCCTCGAAATCTACCTCGACCAAAATAAATTTGTGCCTTTAATGCATGATCCAATGAGGAGTTCGTTGTTCTATTCAGTCTATGCTCATGAGACATCAGTGATGCATGAAGCTCATCCACTGAAGATTGTGAGAGATCCTTTGTCTCTTCTATGACCACTAATATGGCATCAAAACTTGATGGTATAGTTCTTAACACTTTCTCCACTATTCTTCTTTCCTCAGGTGTCTCTCCATTTGTGCTTGAAGGGCTAATTTTTTCACCTCTTTGTGGGCTTCTTCCTCTTCCTCAGTGGTTTTATCTTCCTTGAACTATAACTCGACCAAAAGACATTTGTGTCTTTAATGCATGCTCCAATGAGGAGTTTGTTGCTCTGTTTAGTCTATGCTCATGAGACATCAGTGATGCATGAAGCTCATCCATTGAAAATTGTGAGAGATCATTTTTCTCTTCTATGACCACTACTATGGCATCAAATCTTGATGGTATACTTCTTAACACTTTCTCCACTATTATTCTTTCCTCAAGTGTCTCTCCATGAGACCTAATTTCGGTAACAAACGGAATCACATGCGTGGATAATGAGTCTATGCTATCAGACTCTTTCATGCAGAGAGTTTCAAAATCTCTCCTCGACATTTGAAGTTTTGCTATCTTTACTTATGACATACCTTGGTAGGTTGTCTGGAGGGCATCTCGTGCCTCCTTATACTTTTTTGTTGCTGCAATCCTTGGGACAATACTCTCACGTACTGCTTGGAAAATATAAAATAGGGCTTTGGAGTCCTTCTTCCTATTTTACTTCAACAAATCTCTTTGTGCTTGTGTCAAAGAATTAATTTCTGTTGCATCTGCTAGTTCTTGGAAACCATTATCCACCAGCTCCCAAATATCTTTTGAAGAAAATAGGGCCTTCATTGTAATGGCCCAATAATTATATTCTTACCATTGAACTGTGGTAATTGTATATTTGTTAGGCTTGTGCCTACTGTTACGATCTTGACTGTGTAACAAAAAAAATTTCTTACTGCTGTAAAAGCTTTCTCACTACTAGAGACTTCTACTTCTACAAACAATATTACAACTTCTTCAGTAAAGAGAGCTCGTTCTTTCACCGAGAGCATAGACTTTCTCTGATATCATGTTGGAAATCTTGAATACAATAAACATAGAGGGATGCGTTCCCCCAGAACATAGAGAATGAAAAGATTAGCGTGGAAATTAAAATTCACAATCAGAAAACGTAAAAATAGGAGAGGAACACAAATTATGTTTTCTATTCCATCACTCTCACTAAACAAAATGAAATTACATAGTTTTTTAATACAAATGGCTGAAGCCTGAGCATTGAAAGAAATTCAATGCGAGAATGGGCGTTCAACAACAAAATCATCCTTTCGTTCTAATTTCCGTTTACACATGAAACAACGTACAAAACGCATTTAGAACACAAAACAATGGACTTGAAATTTTATCCTTTCCAACTCTGAAACACATCGCATTCAGTGCTCTATCGCAAATCGCATACCGACAATCTTAACTTTTAACTTGGTGCATATACGGGAACATTTTAAAAATTTTCATATGTGATGTGATGTGGCACATCACATCTCATAAAAAACAAAATAACCTATAGGTACTTATCCGTTAAATTCCTGAGCTTGCGATGTGTGCTATCCTCCTGAGCTTGACATGTGCCTCTCTTGCGATCACATTGAAAATAACATAACATAACTTTGCGGGTGACTTAAAGGTAAAACTTGAAACTTGCAAAGTGCGTGGCTGTGGTCGACTTAAAAATGTTAAAGAAAAAACTTTCGAAGTGTGGGTGACATAAAATGTAAGTGGGAAATATTTTCAAAGTTCGATGAGGTTTATGGGTCTCGCTGGATCTCATCAGTAGAGATTTAACATTCAGTCAAGTGTTAAGTGGTAAACGCTAAATGTTGCGAAGTGTAAGCTATGGACACTTAAATGGTGGGAAGTGCGGTAAGGTGGAAAGGTAAGGAAATGTGGAATGTGAAGGTTTGTGCGTGGTTGAAATATGGTAAAGTAGGTGTGTCCCGCCGATATTGCATCGACGGAAACTCAACATTGGCGAAGGATTAAGAGTTAAATCTTAAATTTTGTGGGCTGCGAATCGCGGGAAAATGGTAATTAATGTATTGGGTAAGGAAATTAATGTAGGGTGTGCTGCTCAGGTACTCTGTTTGATATTTTCCGCTGATTTCACAAAAAATGCCTTCGGTCCTGAAACCTGCTGCTTGTCCTTCCTGCAAAAAATATTTATTGAAGTGTGGGCTCCTCTCACTCCTTATTCATGGTGGTGGTTGGGATTAATTCCAGTAGGTTCGGTGCACCATAGGTCAACACTAACTTTTCCAATCTCTGAATTGAAAGGTGTTATTGAGAAGGAAACATATACCACACAGGAAGGCAACATGAAGCATTCCCATGTGAAATTTCCATGAGGAAATCTAACATCACCAATCTGGCCCTCTACTTTAACTTGACTGGCTTTCCATGATTTCCACTGCTTAGCATTCCACGGGAATAGATTTCCACAATTTTGACAGGAAAACATTTATACACTTTACCGCTTCTACGTAGACCTGCATGAATTCATGGAGATCAATCTGGTGATAATTGGGCTCTGTGCTCAATGGAACTTCGATCTCAGCGAAACATGCCTGCACTTGGTGAGCATGGGAATCAAATTTAATTCCTCTCCCAACAATTTTGATCCATGTTTGGATCGACTACCTAGATGTAAAGAACACCGGCCCAACAAATGGCAGTTTTTGCATGGTCGAGGTCATCTCCCATGTATTCTCAGAATTCCAAAACACTCCATGAGAGCATAGATAAAATCAAACACTCCACAAGACCATATAGCATATTTGAGAAAATGAATATGAAAACCATTAACTATGAGAGCCCTTGTGTAAATTCAAAGCCTCCACCGATTCCTGAACTACTTGAATGCCGCTTCCTCACGCTGGCTCTGCTCATCCCTAGCTCTGTTCACACCTTCACGCTCAGTGACAAGGATTGGGAAGCTCAAAAAACTTTTGATATTGTGGGCAAGTTGATCTAGTCATTTCCTCACGCTGCGAGCTTCCACAGAAAAAATATGACTCAGTCATGGAAGCCACAGTTAATCACCACGGTCGAAGTGATCCACCAGAGGCCTACCATGGAGATCCACCAATTGATGTCCAATATTCCATTTAAAACTGTAAACAAAAGCGATAAAATCAGGAGCACTCCTGATGGGCAACAAACCCAACAACACAGCAAACACAGGTAATCTGGGCCATACAAACCAACGCTACTTACACATTTGACGATGGGCACACCACTTCTCTAGTATGCCTCCGCCCAAATGAATGGACAATAAAAAGAAAAACTAAAACACAATATACTCTTATTTCCCGCAGCCCATGAGGGGCCAAGGTGCAAGCCCATATGGGCTCTGTTAACAAGATAAAATCTCAATATGGACACTATATTGTATTAATCAAAGAGATTACACATATATACATGAAGAATTGTCTCAAGATAGGAAAACTATATTGGACGGAAAATTAGGTGGTTGAGAGAATATCTCAGCCACACACCAAACTAGGAAAATATAGATTTAGCTACCTCCTATGATATAGGAACAAAATCCCTACATAGAGAGTGAACACCGTAGATAAGTAGGAATTACATATTCCAACATTGTTTAATTTATTTTCATGATATACACACCCCTTCAAAGAAAATAATTTCTACTGTAACTTTGATATGGATTCCAAGGAATAGAATTTGAGCCAAATTTTTACACCAAAGTTCAAATATTTAGAACAAAACTAGTAGGAATTACTACACTTCCAAACTACTTATATCATCCTGAATACATTGTTAATTACACAATATCTTTAGGAAAAGACAGAACGATTAGTCTCTCTCTCTCTCTATGTGTGTATATATATATATATATATATATATATATATATATATATATATATATATGGGGTGATAAAAAAGGTGCAACTGACCGAGGTGGCAACTTGATGCTGAAATGTAAGAGGAAATTAGATGCATTTAATAATTCTAAACCTTTTACAGATTTATCAAACTAGAGACGGGAAGAGTACTTGACCTAATTTAAAGATGGATGAGAAAATAGTAGCTATCTCTAATAAATTTCACAAACTAAATAAAGATCAATTATTAACAGAGAATAAAGAAAGAACTTAGAGTAGACAGTGCTCTTCTCAATATTCAAAATAGTGAAATAGAATACATACAAAATATGGACAGTAAATAAAATCAACTAAAGAAATAAAACTGAACTGAAGAACATGAAATCAAATGTGATGATACCTAATACTCAATAAAATTATATCCTGTTAAATATCAAACCAGTTATATATAATAAACTTTGACAAACCAAAATTGAAATAAAATTGAATTGAAGACCATGAAATCAAATGCAATGATACTTAATAGTCAATAATTCAAAAGCAATGATACCTAATACTCAATAAAATGATATTCAGTTAAATATCAAACCAGCTATATATAATAATCTTTGACAAACGAAAATTGAAGTAAAACTCAACTGAAGACCATGAAATTAGATGCAATTATACCTAATAGTCAATAAATCAAATGCGATGATACCTAATACTCAATAAAATTATATCTAGTTAAATATAATATACTTGACAAACCAGCTATATATAATAAACATGGACAAACCAAAATTGAAATAAAATTGAAATAGAGCCGATGAAATCTAATGAAATCATAGGTAATAGTCAAAAAATCAAAAAATCAAATGCGATGATACCTAATACTCAATAAAATTATATCCAGTTAAATATCAAACAAGTTACATATAATAAACTTTGACAAACCAAAATTGAAATAAAACTGAACTGAAGACCATGAAATCAAATGTAATGATACCTTTTTTTTCAATGGAAAAAATGCCTGGTTTATATTATGTACCAGTGCAATAAATTCTTCTTTTTACTCTAAATGTTTCATGCTGAACATACATATATTTCATATTAGTCTGTAAAAGATCACTTACTTTTCCCCATTTACATGAGTTTTCTTTTTCATCGACAAAAATCCTATCTTCGACTAATTACTATGTTGTGTAGTATCCTTTGGTTCTATGTGCCTATATTTCCATGTCCTTATCATTTTCTTCTAATGTTTTATGTTCTCCCATCATGTCTCATATACTCCTCAAAATTAGTTCTTGTCCCCTGCCTGTGTTAATAAAACCGTTCTAATTAATTATATCACAAAAATAAAATCAATCTCCATCAACAGTCTTTTCTGAAAAATTTGACCACTCCATTCGCCCCAGTGCCTGTGGAGTCATGTAGTTCATAGTGCATCTCCCCGAAGCTGCCTTGGAGCCCTTTCTTTGATAACCTCTCAACTTGTATATTTTTCTCTCGATAGATATGTTTGAAAAAAACACCAGAGAAAGATGTGTGGAGTGCCTTAATCCGGTCGAGTGAAGCAATGAGATATCCCAGATTGAGTGATGTCCTTTGAGATAGTCCAAAGTACCTGCGGGTCACCAAAAAACCACAATTTTTCCAAATAGCGCTGAGATGCAACCCACATGAGGCCTCAAAGAGCCAAAATTTCTGCTTGCATGTTGGAGCCCATACCCCGATACCAATGAGTTTTGTAGTGGCATGTGGGGGAAATCATCAACCAAGCCCCGCATCCACATCTAGATTGTTGTGATGCCTTGTCGAAAATCTGAGTCGGGTAATGAATTTTGAAAGGCCACAGTCTCTTTGATAAGTCAATAGGGGGTTTCTGATTAATTTTAAATTTCCCCCATAGTTTAATGATCTTCTGATAGACTTTGTCCGAGTTGTTGCAAACCTCCTAAAATATCACTCTATTTCTAGTAGCCCATATACCCCAGTATGATAACACTGCAATATTCCTTAGAGACTTCCCTTTTTTCAGCCACAGTTTGAAGTACTCTTGAGGGTTCTCCATTTCTATAAACTATACATTGAAATGATTGCATATTGCTTTATGTACTTCCATGGTAAAAATACAAGAGTGAAATAAGTGCGAATTCACCTCTTTTGTATTCATGTAGAGACAACCAATACCAGGGCTGATCTTTCCTTTTTTTTGTAGGTTGGACCAAGTCATGTTCTTATCTCTCCACACCAACCATGCGAAGATTTTCACCTTGATCTGTGCCTATACCTTCCATACTTCATCAAACCAGCATCTACTATTTTTTTCCATATCTCTGTAGATAAGGAGCTTATAGTTTTCTTTAGCTAAAATTTGTCCTTTTATGGAGCCTTTCCATGTCACACAGTCTCCTTTTTCCCGTTTTTGTAATCCCAGACTTCGCAGCTGTTCATTATATGCATACCATTCAACTACCTTATTTCCCTGCAATTCCATTTATTCTATTGTTTTCCAAAAAGGTATGCCTCATTATATTCCTCTACTACATGTCCCAGAAAAAAGATTCCTTTTCCATTAAGGTGGCCAATCAGTTTTTCAATGATAATAGGGGTGGAAGATATACCTCTAATATTCGGATTGTATATCAGTATCTTCCCTCCACAGCCAAAAGCCCATTGCAGATTATTCTTGAAAAGATGCCAGATCATTTTAAAACCCCCCTGGATAATTGATTCCACAACATGAGTTGTCCATCCCCTTTGGAATAAATCCTCTATTGAATCATTTAAATACATATACCTTATGATGGCATTCCATATTCTTTTTGAGTTTAAATCCCTCCAAATACTTATACCTTATGATGGAAAATCCCTCCATAGAAACTTCATCAGTAAATATTTTCCAAAATTTTCAAGGTCCAAGATACCCAGGCCCTTGGTCCTTTCGCTTTGTGATAAAATCCCATAGTCAATAAATCAAATGCGATGAATCCTAATACTCAATAAAATTATATCTAGTTAAATATCAAACTAGTTATATATAATAAACTTTGACAAACCAAAATTGAAATAAAACTGAATTGAAGACCATGAAATCAAATGCAATGATACCTAATAGTCAATAAATCAAATGCGATGATACCTAATACTCAATAAAATTATATCCAGTTAAATATAATATACTTGATTAACCAGTTATATATAATAAACTTTGACAAACCAAAATGACAATGACGATATTATTCACATCATAAATTCATTATAACCAAAACAATGTCAGGATTTACCCATGAATGATAACCTGAATAGAGCAGTTCCATGCATAGCTTAATTCACCATCACCTCCTTTCATTCGCAGAACTGATTAGAATGGTTTCCTCGCTGCCATTGCAGCAGGAGAATAATATCACCTCTACTAACTCGAAAATGATTGAATGAATGCCTCTTGAAGAGAAATGTGTGTGCCTTCAATTTATAAGTGTCCAGAAGTGGTACAATTCCATCTGATTCCTATCTTCAGCCAAACAACATCATCATCATTACATTGCACATGAACATTCTTCACTTTAATTCAACTTTGGTCGGCAACGCCCAGTGCTGTGAACTATTTTAAACCTTTTTAAACCAATATAGAATACGAACAAACTACTGAACTACTTCTGAGTAAAAGTGGAGTCCATGTCTCCCCGATTGGGGTGCCAGCAGGAAATTAGAGATCCAAGGCCGATGCCATGCATAGGCAGCAACCAGACCAACCACTAAATCGTGTAAATGCATAAGGCCGGATTGTATATGGCCACACGATTGAATGATAAGGCATGCAAGAAAATTATGAACGCCTGCAAAAAATTCGGTGGCTAGCGAACTTTGTCAGAAAGAATTTGGAAACTGAGCCACCGGGTGAAGATAAGTCAAGGTAGAGAGCCTCAGAGACGCATGTCTCAAAACAAGAGCTCCATAGAACAATCTGAAGCAACCGAGGTCAAGTTTCGGCATCGCTTCAACATTTGGTATGTAATGGCTGCGACCACCCTCCATCGTGAATTTCATGTTATTAGTAATGAAGATGGCATTATTCTAAAAGATGACTCTAAGAAGAGCTTTCCCCTACCCTTCTACGACTCTGTTAGTAATTATGGTGTTTATAGTAGTTATTTCTATTTCAAGGCTAGTGTAGAGGTCCTCTAGATAGAACCCCATTTTAGAAGCCTGCCCCTTAATAAGATGCAGCCCAAGACCAAACAAAACTGGCATTTGCAAATAACCCAGGTCCAAAACTCGGTTCAGAGCCATATGAAAGCTCTTCTGAACTTTCCTCAGCACACTCTTCCAAACTGGCCTTTGCAAGATAGCAAGGCCAAAATTAAGGAATTCTCCACCAAAGCCAATAATAAAATCTACCAGGAGAATGAGTATCAGTGCATGCATAGAACTGATGAAAACTGAATTTATAGGAGCCTGTATTCGCAAATGCATATGTTTTGGGATGTTAGGTTTTTAATTTTCTAGATTAGGTTCATAAACAACTATAGAAGTTTCATGGATTCAAACTGTGGCAATGATATATCTTACACCCCTGTCTCTTTTAATATTACCAAGGGTAATCTAATATGCTCTGCAACGCCCGACATTCCTTCCACCAACTAGGACAATAAAAATTTCATAATAACCTGCATGGAAACTTTTACTCTTTATATGTTGCCTTACACAAGCCAACACAAAATCTTTTAAGGGTCATCAGAGGCACAATCAACCTCTATCTGTCAAAGCAACAGAATGGCAAATAGACAGTATGGTAAACGCAGAGGAACTGGCAAAGGAAAATTAAACCATCCAATAAAGGAAGAAGGACCGAGCAGACGAGGCATAAAAAGAACAAAAGAAGTCATGGAAAACATCTTTAGTCTGTATGAAATGGGAAACTCAACCCAGATAAAAGAAACCATCCATGGATGGGAAAGATAAGTTAATCATGACGATGAAGTCATTAAGCAGCAAGAGGCCCTACTGGATTTCATCTATGACCGGGGGAATACCAGAGGAAGACTATCCCTCTTCCATCAATTGGTCATTACATACTGGAAGATCAAGTGTGTCTTAGCCAAGGCTATTACAAGCATCCAGGAAAAAGAAAGAAACCACATAGTGATATCAAAGCTGCAGCAAATCAGGAAGGAAATTGGAGCAATGGCCAAGTCCCAGCACCTTATCTCAGCCAGAATAGGAAGAATTGAAAAACCACTCCAAACAATGCAACAAGACCCAACACCTGTTGACTCCTCTGAGGGATGACATTTACTATTATAATGTTCTAGTTTTTATATGTTTTTACTAGCAAGTTTTTATAAACAATGGCGTTATTGTAAATATTTTGGACATATTAAAGTAGACATAGCAACAAGTAGAAGGAAAAAAAAATATCAATACTGGTTAGCTTTTAACGCCCTCCCATGGCCAACAGACCTGGGTTCCCGCGGGCAAGTTGAGGCCACAGAAAAATACGCCATATGTATTACAATCTGCTTTTTTAGAATATAGAAAATAGTAAGAAACTATCAAATTAACAACCAAAAAAAATGAAATCCATGTCTGGAATTTTTAATCGGCTGTCTTACTTTTTTAAAATAATCACTGACACTGAGTGTTGTTTTTCTGATCATTTTCAATGACCCGGCACGTAAAGCTGCATTAATAATGACATGCCTCGACAGTTGACTTGTGATCTATAGCGATAAAAATTGGTCGAAGACTTCTGCTCCTGAACTTTTAATTCTGGAATCACGGGGAGCAACGAAAATAGTGATGTCTTAGTCATCTATATGTTTAAATTTTATACTTTCGAGAAGGGGAAAAACATACCTTTCCTTGCAGGGAGGGTTTTATATATTGACGATGAGTGGAAATTCGAGGTGCAACTTACTTTGCGTGGGCGGTATATATATATATATGTATTGAAACTGAAATCCATTATAAAGTGCGCTAGAAGATTCCCACTGCCATATATTTAAATAGGGACATAATTGCAGAAATCAAGCATCTGGGTAGCTTATGAGTAACACTTAGATAAAGGTGAATATCTGTATGTTTTGATTTCCAATTAAAGTAAACAATAAGGACAGGCATGCCCATTCTAATTCTTTCTGTAAAAATCTGTATGTCAGTTAAAAGATTCTAACAGAACTGAGAGGAAATATCATGCATGCAGCATGATATTGTGGGTGCCTGATAGCGTACGATGTGGGCAAACAGTTAATGTTGAAATATTGAAATATTCGCAAGGGATTATTGTCCAAACGCTAATTCCAAATTCCTCGAATCCCGTAAAAGCTTTTTTGTTATTACAAACGGTTTTAAAATGTGGACAAATAAGTAAAATAATTATATAATCGAAATGTTAATTTCATATTCGTAGAATCTCACAAAAGTGCTCTGTGTCTCTAAAGCGATATATACGAAGCATTTAATGATGTATACACATAAATAAAATAATAAATATACCATATTTATGAAATAATTCATTACGTAAGTAAGCATATTTATATTACTGAATTATAAAGTAAGCGTATGGTAAACGCATTTTCTATAGGAAGTATTTTCTATGCAGAGGGAATTTTCTATTTAGAGGGCATTTATACTTCAGATATTTTTCCGACTCTTGGATAGACTTTTTATATAATTGAATTTCCAATAATAGTTTAAAAAATAATTATTTGTTAAAAAAATATTAAAGAATATTTACATGATTAATTATGTTATTAATTATTCTGATAGTAATAATATATTGAATTCAAGGTGTGGTTAAACTAATAATAATTTAGAATATAATATTTTTTAATATAAAAAACATGTATTTCAGTATAAATATGATATATAAATAAATACTAGTTTTATTATATAAACTAAATCTTGTATAAATATTGGTAGTCATAAAAAAAAACATACTTCATAACTTATCAAACATTATCACCACAAAAAAAACATTAGATTAACTAGATTATAATTTATTTTAGATGATTATATATATATATATATATATATATATATATATATATATATATTCTATAAGCATTAAATCTCTACCATCCATATATATATATATATATATATATATATATATTTTAGATTATTCTATAAGCATTAAATCTCTACCATCCATCTAGTCCTAAATAGGCATGCCTATCAATATAACAAATAAAAATCTAGAAACCTTATTCATTAAATACACTACTTGGAATTATAAAATTAGATATACAGTATATATTATTAAAAATAGAAAATGTTAATAAGAAGATAAATAAAATTGGAATAGTGATAATAGTGATTAACATTTATTACAATAGAAATGATTTATTTTATTTGTAAAAAGTTATAAATTATTCTCTAACATTTTGTTTTTATATTGAAAAAGACTTAAGTAAAACATTATAAATTTTCCACAACTTTATTGATCTTTAAAGACCAATAAAGTTGGTAGAGATCAAATATAATATAATCTAGTTGGAAAATATAACATATTTTCAAATTATATTATATATTTTATAAAAATAAGATTAAACAGTATTGATTTAATTATTGAAGGTGGTGTCTAACTAGACAACTATTTTTCTCCAACTGGGATTTTTTTCAAAATTAGGTGATTTTTTCAAGAAATCTACTTCCCTAGTAATTTAACAATTTTTTTATAGTCCAAATAGGGCACCCAAAATTCTGAAGCTTTAGAAAATAATAAAAAAAATCTTATAACATATCTTCATTACACTATAAATATTTAAATTAAATTTATTTTTAAAAATTATGATAAAAATGTATAAATAATTTATTAAAACACTATTTTAATTATCTTATAAATATGTGAAAATTGAAATAATGATTGAAAATTAAAATTAATGAATTGATATGACACCCCACACCCCAGAATTGTGTAGGTGTGTGTGTGAAGAAAGAAGAGGAAAAACAAAATAAAAGGGGAAATTTCATCCAGTGTTGGACAACAATCTAGTAGAAGCCCTCGACTAGGGATATCGATGTCTGAAAATTCAAATTTGGAAATTACTATCTACATGTTGTTCTGAGGGTGAAAAAGAATGGGGGGAGGTTCAGTGTAATTTCCAACCAGAAGGTTGGGTGGTGCAGTCTTTTCTACTGAAAACTTTCAGATTTAGAAAGAAACAAATAAGTAAACCCTTGAAAATTTTGCCATGTGTATATTCTATACTATTCTAGAAGATTAGCTAAAAATATTTGTTTTGTTTGTTCATTATTGTTCTAGCCGAAAAATCTCTGTTATGTATATTTTATACTATTAACAAAAATTAGCTGAGAATTCATGTTGTTTGAATTTTATAATGTTCTAAATGATTAGCCAAAATTGTCACTGTGAAAAAACTTCTGATATGAGTAATCATTATAACTACTGAAACATCACTCTAAGGCTTTGTGTGAATTATTCTCATGCAGATATTTTCCAAATGACTTAATTTTCAGAAAAGGATGGAAGCATCTCTATAGGGAAGATTATAACTGGATGACAACTTCCAAGAATCAATGGGTAAACATTATATCCAATTCCTGTTGGAATTTAATTCCAACTGCCCACACAACATAGCCGGTCCCATCTACTAACACAGCGCAACATCGCACATCACAAGTGCCAAAGGTCTATGCTCGTCCATCCCGCCGATCGCCAAAGACAAGTCGGACGAGATGAGGACTCAACCAGAGTTGAATAAGTTTTTTAATTCCATGATGTATTAAACTTCGTGCAAGTTCACAGCACGATCACCGTCCGATTGAAGATAAACGGTTTGCAGGAGCACAACTAGCCCACTGTTTATGCCGAGGGGGTGCCTCCGAAGTTGACTGCTGCATCTCGCGTTGACCAGAGATCAACGACTGTGATCTACTGTGGTAGCATAACCTGACCATTTGGAACTCATGGAGGAGTGCCTCCATGGAACCACCAGAGGGGTGTCGCCGCGTGTTAAGTGGTGTCTCCGCCCTGCGAACCACCGTAGCGCCACCACTTCCGCCACCAAGCACATTGACATAATTGCAATCTCCAAGCGGTGCCGCAATAATTATGTGACCATCAATGCAACTTGCCAAACATTGAATTTTGATGTTTTGTCATCAATAGCATTCAATTGAATTAGGTTGTAATAAATTTATATAGTTGGTCAGTGAACATATAGAAGCTGAATTGCACTGTAGAGTGTGTAATTGATTTTTATGCCCGAAGGCTGAAGATAGAGACATAGAGAGATATTGTAGCACTGTGTGTGTAACAACCAAGAGAAATTTTCCGTTGTGAGTTCAGAACCTTGTTTTGAAGAATTATATGTTGTAACAAAGTAAGTTTGTTTAATGAAATAGAGTTTCATGTTTCATCTTTGTGACTGAAATTCAAATTTTAGTTTTTATCTCTGTGTGTTGTTGTTTGGAATTACTCAGAAAATTCCAACATGTTATCTTAGCTAGTCTAGGCGCTCAGTGAAAGAAGTAGAGATCGCTCTTCACTGCAGAAGCTGTAAGAAGTTTATTGAAGTGGATTTCTCCAGCAGAGAAAGCTTTTGTTTGTTTGTTTTTCATTACACAGTCAAGAATTTTTTTTGTTTTTGCATAGTTACGATGGCAGCAGCAGGCACCAGTCTGAGAAATCCCCAAATTCCACAGTTTAATGGGAAGAATCATGAATATTGGGCTATCACTATGAGAGCTCTGTTTGCTTCACAGGACATATGGGAGCTAGTTGAGAATGGATACCCAGAACCAGCAGATGCAGTAGCACTGGCTACTTTGACAGTAGCAGAAAGAGACCTGTTAAGAGATAACATGAAGAAGGACTCCAAAGCCCTCTTTTATCTCTTTAAATCTATACATGAGAGTATTTTCCCAAGGATTGCAGTAGCAAAAAAAGTCTAAAGAAGCATGGGATATTCTCAAAACTGCCTATCAAGGCATGGAGAAGGTGAAGACAGGAAAGTTGAAAATGATGAGGAGAGACTTTGAAACTCTCTCTATGAAAGAGTCTGAAAATATACATTCATTCTTCACTCATGTTATTGTGTTGGTTACCCAGATAAGGTCTCATGGAGAGACACTTGAAGATAGGAGAATAGAGGAGAAAATATTTAGAAGTATACCCTCAAGATTCGATGCCATAGTAGTGGCAATAGAAGAGAAAAAGGATCTCTCACAATTTACAGTGGATGAGTTGAGTGCATCCCTGATGTCTCATGAACTCAGACTGAACAAAGGATCAAATTCCTCATTAGAACAAGCTTTCAAGATTAAAATTCTTTTTGGATGAAGCAGAGGTCAAGGCATAGCAAATAACAAAGGAAGAGGCAGAAGCCAAAATAGAGGGAGAAACATTCCTGAAATTTCGAGTGGAAGGAGCAACAAGCAAAACTAGAATGAAGGCTCAAGCCAACAACAAGCTGATGGACAAAGGTATGATAAATCCCAAGTCCAATGTCATTATTGCAAGAAATATGGGCATTATGCCAATGAATGTGGGAAAAAGAAAAATGACATGAATAATAGGTAGAATGCTAATTTTGCAAAAGAAGAAAATAAGAACCAGAAGAATGTGTTGTTAACATGTAATGTAGCACAAGATACACAAGATGATGTATGGTTCTTAGACTCAGGTTGTAGCAACCACATGACTGGAAACATAGCAATGTTTTCCAATCTAGATGAAAATGTTAAATCTGAAGTAAAAATAGGAACTAATAGTAAGATCTTTGTCAAGGGAAAAGGCAGAGTCTGTATCCTTGCAAGAAATGGAGAATAGAAGTTTCTGACAGATGTATATTATGTACCTGGCTTGAAATGTAATCTTATGAGCATTGGACAACTCATTGACAAGGGCTACAATGTATTTTTTAAAGATGAAGTGTGCATAATCATGGACATACCTGCAAGCAAGAAATTCATTGCAAAGGTGCAGATGAAAAGCAATAGGATGTTTCCTCTCAAGCTCAAAGAATACTTGAAGGAAGGAAGAAATGTAGTAGATGTAACACAAGAGGTCTTTCAAGAGGAAGTGAAAGATGAAAACTAGTTATGGCACTTGAGATTTGGAAATCTCAAATTCAGAGGCCTGAACTTGTTGCATAGAAAGGGAATGGTAAAATTATTACCATTGATTGAGAAACCAGACAACCTATGTGAAGGCTACAACTTGGGAAAACAACACAAAGAAAGCTTTCCAGCAGGGAAGAGTATAAGGGAAAAAGAACCCTTAGAGATTGTCCACTCTAATTTTTGTGGACCAATGAAAATGCCATCTTTAGCTGGCAACAAATATGTTTTGACATTCATAGATGAATACACCAAAAAAGCATGGGTGTATTTCTTGAAACAGAAGAGTGAAGTGTTTGAACAGTTCTGCCATGTCAAATCTCATGTTGAAAAGTAGAGTGGGCACTACATCAAAGTGCTGAGAACTGGTAGAGGTGGAGAATAAATCTCCAAAGAGTTTCTGCGTTTTTTCAGAGAGAACAACATACATAAGAAATTTACCAAAGGGTACACACCTCAGCAAAATGCAGTTGCAGAAAGGAAGAATAGGACCATCATGGACATGGTTAGAAGTATGTTTAAGGAAAAAAATTTACCAAATGAGTATTGGGCTGAAGCTGCAAATTGTGCAACATATATCTTGAATAGATGCCCAACTAAAAGTGTCATCAACAGAATTCCTGAAGAAGCATGTCGGCAGAAAATAGTTCGTCACCCACATGAAAGTATTTGACTGTGTGGCATACGTACATGTCCCAAATCAGCTAAGAAAGAAGCTTGACAATAAGGGGGAGAAATGTATCTTTACTAGATATAGTGATGATTCCAAGGCCTACAAGCTTTATAATCCATCTACCAAGAAAACAGTAATAAGTAGAGATGTGCAGTTTATAGAAGAAGAAGCTTGGGATGGAGGTTTAGAGAAAATAGTGAACGTGAAGACTAGTGTGTCTCACGAAGAAGAAGAGGAAGGAAAAACATGAAATAATCCTTCCTTGGTGGCTCCTCCTCCACCACCGCAAGCACAAAAAACCACACCACAAATTGGAAATAGAACAACCTTGAGAAATCAAGGAAGTGCTTCTTCAAGCACACCACAGGGAACAAAAACACCCTCGAGTTCAAGTGGAACTCCAAGTACACCAAGAAGACCAAGATTCATTAATTTGAGTGAGATTTATGAACAAGGAGAGGTAAATGATAATGCTAGTTTGAACTCTTTATTTTCTTTATATTTTCATGTTGATGACCCAATTAATTTTGAAGATGTTGTAAAAGAGGAAAAATGGATTGAAGCAATGAATGAAGAAATGGTGCAATTGAAAAGAGTAATACTGGGAGTTAGTGGACCTCCCTAAAGATAAAGAATTCATTAGAGTAAAATGGGTCTACAAGACCAAAAACAATGTTGAAGGCAAGATTGAAAGGCACAAAGCAAGACTTGTTGTCAAAGGCTACAAGTAGCAACAAGGAAGAGATTATGAAGAAACCTTTACACCAGTTGCAAGGATGGAAACCGTGAGAATAATGTTGTCCATAGCAGCATAACATAAATGGAAGGTTTATCAAATGGATGTTAAATCTGCATTCCTGAATGGAGTGTTGAAAGAAGAGGTATATGTTGAACAACCTCTAGGCTATGAGATTGAAGGCTAAGAGCACAAAGTATGCTAGCTGAAGAAAGATCTTTATGGGCTGAAGCAAGCACCGAGAGCATGGTACATCAGGATAGATGCTTACCTGACTGAAAATTGATTTGACAAATGTGATGGAGAACCCACACTCTATTTAAAAGAAAATGATGGTAAGATTCATATTTTTGTTTTATATGTAGATGATTTAATATTTACTGGAAATGAAGTTTCTCTCATTGATGATTTTAAAGCAGTCATGAAGAGTGAATTTGAAATGACTGATTTGGGTTTTTTGAGATATTTTCTTGGAATTGAAGTAGAGAAAAATGAAAATGGTATTTTCATTTCCCAAGAAAAATATGTCGATGAAGTGTTGAAAAGATTCAACATGCAGAAAAGCAAAGCAACTGTAACTCCAACAGTAATGGGGTTGAAATTGAGCAAAGAAAACAACAACAAGGATTTTGATCCAAAATTGTATAAAAGCATACTTGGCAGCCTCATGTATTTGACTGCAACTAGGCCAGATGTTATGCATGCTGTAAGCTTAATCTCCAGATCTATGGAAAGGCCAAAAGAAAATCATTGGCATGCAGCCAAGAAGATTCTAAGGTATGTGAATGGAACGAAGGGGTACGATATTATCTACTCCTCATCTGAAAATTTTAATTTGACAAGTTATGCTGATAATGATTGGGTTGGAAGTGTAGATGACAGGAAGAGCACATCTGGATATGTGCTTCATTTGGGATCAAGAGCCATTTCATGGGCTTCCAAGAAGCAACCAGTAGTTGCTTTATCAACAGCAGAGGAAGAATATGTGGCAGCAATAGTAGTAGCATGACAAGAAGTATGGATGAGAAAAGTACTCAGATATTTGTGTCATGAACAAGAAAAATGCACAACCATTTACTGTTATAATAGCTCAATGATAGCTTTATCAAAAAATTATATGTTTCATAAGAGAAAAAAACACATTGATACCAAGTTTCACTACATCAG
The DNA here is from genome assembly GCA_034641835.2 of Pinus albicaulis. Classification (NCBI taxonomy): domain Eukaryota; kingdom Viridiplantae; phylum Streptophyta; class Pinopsida; order Pinales; family Pinaceae; genus Pinus; species Pinus albicaulis. The sequence continues at coordinate 1,492,507,146 of CM076579.1, forward strand.
GGAGCTAGTGAACAATGGAGAAATAATTTTGAAACATTATAGAACTAAAGAACAGTTTGTTGATATCCTCACAAAACCATTAGCACAAAAAAGTTTTGATTACTTCGGAAAATGCCTAGGTATGCAGGAAAACCCAGCAGTTTTAATTAAGGGGGAGTGTTTGAATTTAATTCCAACTTCCCGCACAACATAGTCGGTCCCATCTTCCATCACAGTGCAACATCACACATCGCAACCACCAAAGGTCCATGCTCGTCCGTCCCGCCGATCGTCGAAGAGAAGTCGAACGCGATGAGGACTCAGCCGGAGTTGAATAAGTTTTTGAATTCTGCAATATGTTAAACTTCATGCAATTTCACAGTGCAATCACCGTTCAATCAGAGATAAATGGTTTGCAGGAGTACAACTAGCCCGTTGTTTATGCTGAGGGGGTGCCTCTGCAGTTGATCGCCCCATCTCGCGTTGACCACATATCGATAGCTGTGATTTACTGCGGTAGCACAACCTGCCCATTTGGAACTCACGGAGGAGTGCCTCCGCGGAACCACCAGAGGGGTGTTGCTACCTGTTAAGTGGTGTCTTCGCCCTACGAACCACCGTAGTGCCACCACTGCCACCACCAAGAAGATTGAAATAATTGTGATCTCCAAGGGGTGCCGCCATAGTTATGTGACCATCAATGCAACTTTCCAAATGTTGAATTTTGATGTTTTTTCATCAATAGCATTCAATTGAATTAGGTTGTAATAAATTTCTATAGTCGGTCAGTGAACATATAGAAGTTGAATTGCACTGTAGAGTGTGCAACGTGTAATTGATTTTTATGCCCGAAGGCTGAAGACAGAGAGACAGAGAGATATTGTAGCACTGTGTGTAATAGCCAAGAGAAATTTTCCGTTGTGAATCCAGAACCTTTTTCTGAAGAATTCTATGTTGTAACAGAGTGATTTGGTTTAATGAAATAGAGTTTCATGTTTCATCTCTATGATTGAAATTGAAATTTTAGTTTTTATCTCTGTGTGTGTTTTTGTTCGGAATTACTTAGAAAATTCCAACAATTCTGCACGTGAGCATATATAGTGGGCATGTTATTTATAAAGACCATTACAGGGTGGAAAAACACCCATTACAATACAAGCCTTTCGAAATAATCATTGGAATGAGGGTTTTTATGTAATTTATTTGGGAAGTCAACAAATTTAGAGTAAAACTGTAGATGGCTTAGAAAATAAAATGGAAATTTCTAGTTTACTTTTCGAACAACAGTGGGAAAACCATATCCAGAATCTGGTCTAGAAATTTTCATACAAAAAGACAAATTAATCATTAAAGTAACCAAGTTATATCAATAATTTTTTTTATCACATAACATTAAGAAAATAATACAGAGTAGAGGAATGTAGAACAACACAATAACGAATATACATGTTAAAGCCTTAAATATTCATGAAAAATTGAATACTAATAAAATCGACATACATTAACTTTCAATAATTTAAGGAAAACTTGTCAACACATTCATTAAATATGATCCTTAATAAAATATTCAGATTCCGAAACCAAAATTAAACTTTGTGTGAGGAGGCCCTCTGTATATGTTAATGGTTAACTATATACACATAGTATTAAAAAATTGTTGTGACTATCAAGAACCAAAAAGGAAAAAGAGCATGATGACCTCTAGTCATAAAATGCTAAAAAATAATGAAAAATGTCAGTTACAGAGCCCGACGCTAGTTGAGATCCCATTTAAGAGGATTGGGGACTACCACTATAGTAAACCTTAATGTACATAATCAAATTGATAGATGTGTAAACCTCATGACACATATTCTAAACTTCAGAGCTATGACCCTGCATGCATGGCAGTAGTCAACATTGAACTACACTATGACAGAACCTGGAGTCAGAAGCATGTCGAGAACTCTCACACAACATCATCCTATGATGAGTGAGTTTCAAAAAAATTATACCGGCAGACATACATATTAAGGATATCAATAACCTTATAATAGAAGAAAGGGTGTCGTGGTAGTGCAGAAGAAACAAAATCTTAGGAAGCCAAGCTCATTTTTAATGTTCTAAATATGATAAGGGAGCACTCGCTGTTGAGAGCTGAGAAGCAACAATCAATCTAAGAACCCCAACTAATTGGAGAGATTAAATAACTATCTAAAAAATTGAATGGAATAATCAATAACCTCTAGCATGTTGAAGAGGGGATGATGTCTTGAAACTAAAATCTCTTGATAGAATCCCAACTAAACCCCAACCCAATAATCTATATAAAAAATAAATAATATGTATTAAATCCCACACAACGTGCAGCATTTGCAGAATCGATGAAAAAAATGGCGAACATATAATGCTTACGTGAGGAGGATTTATCTCAGGGTTTCAGGATTTGAAGAGCAGGTTCCAGGAGCACCGAAGGAGAAAATAACCAATGACCTTGTTGAGAAAAGGAGGTGGTTACCAAAACCAACCAAAATAATGTAGGACCATTAGATCGACCGCCTAGGAGATTCACGGAGGAGGAGGTGGCATGTGCCATGTATAGGGTTTGGAGGAACCTAGGGTCATCAAGTAAGAGATAACATAAATGGATTGTAACTGTCGTCGTAGTCTCCAAAGGGGGACTTTTAATATTAATGTATTATATTAATGTTCCAAACTCCTTAGTTCAATGTTTAACAGCCTTAGGCTTATAACCATTGGACTAAACCTTTAATCACCACGATGACTAGTTACATAATGTTCAGTGGTAAATAAACCAAATTTGGAAGCATAAACTTGTTATGTTGATCTTAACTATTACATGTAAAGTATTTTCTTTTTTTAATGTTAAATTTTGCGGTAGTGTATGTTACAATTGGTATTAGAGGACACATTACAACATTGTTTCCTATTGGATGCTTAAGTATTAATAAAACATGTAATTTTCACACAGAGAAAGAGAGAAGAAGCATGTGCTTGAAATGCATAGAGGAGGAGCAAGTTTCACATCACTAATGAGACAAGCTATGGGAATTGGTGCTACATTAGGAGAATATGTCAATCCATAGTTTTCAAACCCATAAATGTGGGTGTAATTAGGAGAACAATAGAAAAATTCCAATACCCCGTTGCTAGAAATATTTCAACAGTTGTGGACAGAAATGAGTAATACAAAACTATGAAAAGGCTCTCTAATAGACAAAATAAAAGGAATCTAAACCCCATTCCTATTAATGCAACCATGGTATAAGCACATCGACAAAGAGAGGAACAGTCTGAGTCAGGATACCAGAGTGACAATGGAAAAGAATCGGATAATGGTACAAGAGTAAGAGGGGCTAAATGGTAGAAAAATGAATTGAAAGGGATATTTAAGAAAAAAATCCTCAACCATATGAAGGTGAGGCATAAGAATCTATGGAGGCCTCATTGATTAACATGAATAGCCATTTTTAGAGTTATCAATACGATAATAATTTGAAGGCCAAGCTAGAAATTTACCAACTGCAAGGCAAGGGCACCTGATGGTGGGAAGAAATTAAAACAATCTTGGGAGTGGAAGAACAGTGGCTAACGTGGGAAAATTTCCAAAACTATTTGAAGGATATGTACCTCACAGAACAATTTTATGATGAAAATACAAAGGAATTCCATGAATTGAGATTTGGAAAGCTAACCATGCATGAGTTTGTGGCTAATTTTACCTCTTTGTCGAGATATGTTTCCTATATTCGAGAAGAAAAAGCTCAGAACAAGTTTAACAATATTTATGAAGGAAACATTGGAATTTGATAATCCAAAAATAATGGATGACGTGATCCCAAAGGCTTCTAATTGTTACCAAGAAATGAAGTAGAAAGGAGATAATTTTAACAAGAAATGGTCATAGAATTTTCATAATGTAAAGAATGCAAAAATTGGCAATTATTAAAGCGGATATAAATGACAGCCAAGTAGGTATTTTGGAAAAGGCCAATGGAAATCTAGATTTTAGGGTGAACTCAAGCAAGGAGAAGCATCGAGTAACCCATAAATTATTTCCTCCAAGAAAGCTCCCTTGTAGTGTTGGGGTTGTGGGGAGCTTTATTACTAAAAAAATTCCCCCCACCGTACCAAAAGAAACCCAGTCGTTAATATCAGGAAGCTTCCACAGTCGGTGTGGTAGGCATAATTTTACCAAGGATTAACACACCCGTAGAGAACACCAAGAATAATATCAACCTACAATGATAGATGTAGAAGGTAAGATAGATAACCATATTGTTTCTATTTGAATAGATCAAGGAGCTAGTTTAAGATATGTGATCCCAAAAGTGGCGGAGATGTGTCATTTACAAACTAGAAAATGTAAAGAGCCTTGGCTGATACAACTAGCTATTAGGGTTAAAATAAGGGTACTCGCTAAAATAGAGAATTTCCCCATTGAAATAATTGGACATCAGGTTGATGTAAATTTAAATATGTTTCCTTTACGATATTATGATCTTTTAACTAGCATGGATTGGTTATAAGGGAATTGGCTCCTAGTAAACTGTAAAGAAAAGAGTATTAGTTTCCTCACCAAGGACAAGACAAGGTAGGAACTTTAGGGAATTATGAGACTTGCTAAATTACAACCCATTACAACTACTCAGTTAGGTAAATGCATTAAAAAAGGCTACCAAATTTATGTTATATAGGCTGGAATTTCCAATACTAAAAATAAGACAGTACCTATAAAACATATTCCAGTTACTAAAGATTATCCTCATACCTTTCCAGAAGAGATTCTAGGGCTTCCTACTAAATGGGATATCGATTTTACTGTAGAATTAGTTCTGACTACAACCCTAGTATTAAGAACCCCCTACCAAATGAGTATTCTGGAGTTGAAAAAAATCAAGATACAACTGCAAGAATGACTGGACATTGGTTATATATGACCTAGTGTGTCATCCTGACTAGCCCCTGTGTTATTTGTTAGGAAGAAGGATGGTACCTTGTGGCTATGTATCGATTACAGGAAATTAAATAAATTAACCGTTAAAAATAAATATTAGTTTCCAATAGTTGATGACCTCTTTTATCACATTAAAGGTGCCACCGTAGTTTCCGAAATAGACCTTCATTCAGGATATCACCAGATACAGATTAAGGAGGAAGATATTTATAAAAAAAAATTAGAACTTGGTATGACCATTATGAATTTACTGTTTTGCCTTTCGGGCTTACTAATTCCCCATCCACATTCATGATTTTAATGAACAATATTTTTCAACTCTTATTTAGAAAAAATGTTCTCATTTTTATTGATAATATCCTTATCTACTAAAAAAATTTAGAGGAGCATATGGAGTAATTTTTGTTAGTGTTGTAGACCTTAAAGGATAATCAATTATACACTAAATTAAGCAAATGTAAGTTCTATAAGGATAATATTTAGCATCTAGGCCATGTAATTTACTCCGAGGGAATATGAGTGGATGGTCCGTATGTGATCGAATAAAGTGCTTAAGTAGTTTGATTATTTTGTCCTTTAGATTGAATTTTAACTGAAGTATTCTTTCATGAAAATTGACATAAACCAGCGGCATAAATGAATTAAATAAAAACAAAAAACAGAGAGAAGAACCAAACAATTTGATGACGGAGTTCGTCCCTCCTGGACTACATCTCCGGGTCCACTTTTAAGTGGGCGTCACAGTCTTCATCCCGGCGGTCTTTGTGCGGTTTTACATCTGTCAGTTTTGACTTATCTTATCCTCATACCTGTCACATGTTACAACTCCGTCGCAAACTTCGTGGTTTATAATTGCAGTTATAACTTAAAAAATTCCACCGCAGTCTCATTAAGACCAGTCACATGTTATTTGAGAACCCTGACACGGTTTAAACCAAGCGCTGTGGTTATCTAACTCTGTGGGTTTTATAATATAGTTTTAATATTATTTATTTAAACCAAAATTTTTAAAGCCTGAACCTTAGACTAAAGGTTTTTATAATGTTTTTAACCCATGACCCCAAACCTTTAAAAAGGTTTATGTTATGATCTTAACGCTTATGTTTTTGACATAGATTTTTTTTTTACCATAGTGCTTTAGGTTTTAGGTCTTTAAGACTTAGGTTTTGCACCATGCTTAGGTTTTGACACCATACACTTTTAGGTGTAGGTTTTAGAGATAGTGCTAGGATTAGACCTTAGTAATATAATTAGGTCTTAGCACTAAGTTAACCATTTTTACATCGAAACTTCAAAACATGTCAACCACGATATTAAAGAGCCTTTCACTGGCGAAACTAAACCATGATAAGCTTGAGGATGTTTTCTTTGGATGACACTGATGAAACTAGCAGATTTGGAAACTGAACTGGACGTTAGACAATCTGGAACTCTGTCGATCTTGTACTGATCAAGGTCCTCCTGGATGAGTGATAACTGAAAAGATCAGAACCATCATGGAATGGCCCGTTCCAAAAATTGTGGTAGATATCTACTCGTTCATGGGTTTAGCAAGATACTACCATCGATTCATAAGGTGATTTCAAAATTTTCCTATCCTATCACCCCCTTACAGAAACAAGGATGAGTTTTCAAGTGGATTGAATAATGTCAAAGCAGCTTTGAGCAACTAAAAAATTTACTCACTACAACTCGAGTACATCCTAGAAAGGAAGTTTTTTTCTTTACAAATCCATGCCAAGAAGGAGTTGGTGGATTTTTTATGCAAGTGGGTAGATTCATATATTACAAGTCACAGAATTTGAAGGAGCGTGAGCAATTATATTCAACATACAATTTGGAATTGACTGCAGTAATTCATACCTTAAAAGTGTGGTGACACTATTTACTAGGGAAGAATTTTATTAATGATCGCCTGTAGCAGCCTTATGAGTTTATTTAAACAACCTACTCTTAATGCTCAACAAGCTAGATGTACTGCCTTTTTGAGTGAATTTAAATTTGAAATAAAACATCTAAAGGGGAAATAGAATTGGGTGGAAGACGAATTAAGGAGGAGGTTGCATTGTGTGTATGAACTCTCCTACATTCATCTTAAAAATAAGTCCTTAGATCAGATAAAATAATTTTCTTTTAGAGAACGATAATTTGATTTTTTATGGGAGCAAGCTTACGAGGAAAACAAATTAGGGACTCAAATGTAATATAGTATAAATGGGGAGAACCTATTAACCTTTAAAGGAATGATATACATTCCCAGTCAGCTTGTGATTAAGCATTTAATCTTGGATCAATTTCATAGGAGTCCTTAAAATGCTCATCTTGGGTATAGAAAATTATTCTCTACCTTAAAAAAAAACTATTTTTGGCCTGGAATGAGAAAGGATATTGAATTTTATCCAAGAAAAATCCTAGACTTCCACCAAGTGAAAGATGAACACCGGCACCCAACAGAATTGCTACATCCACTACCTATTATGGAATGGAAGTGGGATGCCATCACATTATATTTCATAATATGACTACCCAAAACTAAGAGATAAAAGGATTTGATAATGGTATTAGTGCATAAACTAAGTAAAGTTTTTCATTTCATTCCAGTACAATCTACATACAAGACTGCCCAAATTTATGATATTTTTTATGAGGGAGATATTTTGGATGCATGGCATACCAAAAGTAGTTATCCCTGTCAAGGATTTAAAATTTACCTCTACCTTTTGGAAGGCCCTTTTTGGGGGACTAGGTACCCAATTTTAATTCACAACCGCCTATCACCCACAAACATATGGGTATACTGAATGAGTAAATTAGGTGCTCGATGATATGCTCATAATGTATGTTATGCAAAAACCAACCAAGTGGAAATATTAACTTCACCTGGTTTAATTCACATATAATAATGTGTATCACGACCAATTAAAAATGAACCCTTTTGAAGTGTTTTGTGGTAAAAAATGTAGGATTCCTACTAATTGGTAAAATATGGAGGAAAAATTGATATTAGGACCATACATGATAGTTTAAATGGAGCAATTTGTATGAAAGGTGCGACAATGTTTAAATATTTCCCAAGATATACAAAATGCCTATCCAAACAATTGAAGAACTTTATGGAGTTTCAGATCGAGGATCATGTTTTTGTACGAATTATACCAAAGAGAAACACCTTGAGATGAGCTCCTGTAGCAAACTAGCTTGTCCTGCCTAGTCATATATGAGTACATAACGTGTTCCATGTATCATTATTAAAAAATATGTGGATAACTCTAGACATATTATAAATTGGAAGGAAGTGAAGATTTATCCAAATGGAGAGTTCTTGGTAGGTCCCCTACACATTCTCAATCGGAGAGAAATAATGCTATGGAGGCGAGTCATCACCCAGGTTAAATTGTAGTGAGATCACTTCAGCCCAGAGGAAGCCACTTAGGAAGATGAATACTTTATAAAAGATTCCTACCCAAATCCGTTCGTGGGAGAAGAAAATAATGCTATGCAGGCGAGTCATCACCTAGGTTAAACTATAGTGAGATCACTTCAGCACAGAGGAAGCCACCTAGGAAGATGAATACTTTATAAAGGATGCCTACCCAAATCCGTTCGTGGGAGAAGAATGAACACTAGGGACCACCTTCCATGCAACAAGGGAAAGATGTAACACGTGAGGATTGTATTTACACTTTTATATTTTTCTCTTACTGTTCAAGGTATTTAGTTATGAAGTGGCACAGAGTTAAAAAAAAAACTAATAAATTTTGGTTATATATATATGTATATATTTGTGTGTGTGAAATGAAATGGAAAAGTTTATAGAAAATACTCTAGAATGAAAACTCTCAAACAACATACAATTAAAGAAAGTTATTTTTCTCTCTCTCCCTCCCTAGAGATAGAGATCTCAGTGGTAAAAGAAAGGGTGAATAAAGAAGAGGAAAAATAAAAGGATAAATTTCTTTCCAGGTTAGACAGCCAGTCAGTCGAAGTCTATAATTTCAGAGTCGACTAGGGGTTTTAATGTCTAGAAATTAAAAATTGAAAATTACTTTCTACGTGTTATTCTGAGGGTGAAAGAGGATGGGGAGAGGTTGTACGTAATTGCGAACCTCAAGGGTGGGTGGCGGAGTCTTTTCATATAAAAAATTCCATCTTCAGAAACAATCAAATAAGTAAAACCCTGAAATGTTTTCTATGCGTATATTGTATACTATTCTAGAATTTTAACTGAAAATATCTTTTGTGTGTATTCTATACTCTTCTAAAAGATTAGCTGAAAAATACCTGCTATGTATATTTTATATTATTCAAAAAAATTAGCTGAGAATTTACTGTTTTAAAGGATTAGCCGAAATTGTCATTGTGCAAAAGCTTCTGGTTTGAGTAATTATTATAACTAATAAAAGATCACTATAAGACTTTGTGGGAATCGACTTCATGGAGGTATTCTCAGTATTAATTAATTTTCAGAGAGGGGCTGAAGCTTGTTTGCAGAGAAGATTATAACCAGATGATAAGTTCCAGGAGTCAGTGGGTAAATATTATATCTAGATTTTGAACCTGAACATACATAGTGGGTAACTATTTATAAAGCCCCTTACATGGTGGAAAACATAAGAATTCTTATGGCATGCTAACACCCATAATAATGCAAGCATTTGCAAAGTATTATTGGAATAAGAGTTTAAGTAAACAAAGTTAGAGTAAAAGCGTAGTGATGGCTTAGAAAATAAGATTGAAATTTCAAATTTTGTTTCCAGAAAACAGTATAAAAACCATACTCAGAATCTGGTCTGGAAATTTTCATACAAAAAGGAAAGTTAATCATTAAAGTAGCTGTGTTATATCAATAAAATCGTTTATCTCATAACATCATGAAAAAAAATCCAGAATAGAGGAATAATGAACGGTGCCATAAAAAGTGTATATGCTAAAGCTTTAAAACTTCACGACAAGTTGAATAATGAGCAAACCCACCTACATTAACTTTCAATACTTTAAGAAAAACTTGGGAACACATTCATTAAAAGTCATCATTAACAGAATATACAAATTCGGAAACCAAACTTAAACCTTGTGCGAGGAGGCCCTCTGTATATATTAATTATTAAGCATTTTCACATAGTATCAAATATTTGCGGTGACTGTCCAGAACCAAAAAGGAAATAGGACTCTACGACCTCTAGTCATAAAATGCTAAACAATAATGAAAAACATAAACTACATAGGCGTGCGCTAGTTGAGATCCTCCTATTAAAGAGGATTTGGGACTACCACTACAATAAAACTTAAAGTACACAATGAAAATGACAGATATGTAAACCTCATGACACAGTCTATACTTCAGAGCTATTCCCTACATGCATGGGAGTAGTCGAATTTAACTTGGAATATGATGGAACGTGGAGTCAGAAGCATGTCAATCATTGTCACACAACATCGTCTTATGACGAGAGAGGTTCACAAAAATTATATCTACACACATACATATTAAGGATATCAATAACCTTATAACGGAACAAAGGGTGTCATGGTAGTGCAGAGGAAAGAAAAGCTTAGGAATATGAGCTCACTTGTAATGTTCAGAAGAGGGAAAGAGAGCGCTTCCTGTAGAGAGCCAAGAAGAAACCATCAATGTAAGGACCCTGTCTAATTGGATAGAGGAAATTAATATCCAAAAAATAGAAAGGAACCATCAATAACTTTTGGCATGCTGAAGAGGGGATGACCGTCTAAAACCAAAACCTTTCTGCAAAAAAAAACCAAACCCCAAACCGTTAATTTGTAAAAAAAATAGAAATAATAGTTATTAAAACCCACATAAGGTAAGCTAATTGTAGAACCATCGACAAAAATGGTGAGAATATAAATGATTACCTGAAAAGGGTTTATCCGAGGGTTTGAGGATTGCAAAGCTGGTTCCACAAGCGCCGAAGGATAAAATGACCCAAAAAAATAATGCAGGACTGTCAGATCGACCGCCTATGAGATTCACGGAGGAGGATGCACCAGGCTCCATGGCTAGGGTTGGGAGGAACCTAATGTCGTGAAGTCAAACATGACATGAATGGATTCGAGTTGTCGGCGAAGCGTCGGGAGAGAGCCTTTTCATATAAATGTATTATGCGAGCAATTGCACCTCGGTGCAAGAGAACGCCGAAAAGAGGAGCCGTGAATTATGTTGTGTTACATGTAAAAGTACATAATGAATGTCAATTTATGGACATGTTATATGCACATACCTAATCATTAATTTAAAGATAAGTAGTTATTTCAATTTTTAGAAGATAGAATCCAGTGGATTATTTCATCTATACATCTGTGGTACCACTATCTAAACGCTGGGAATAAATGGAGTTGAAGAAACGATTCGAGTCATATTCTCGTATATTTGCAATCTAATAGACCAAACGAGCATAACATTCTTAGTGCACGCTTGCATGATAGAAGTATTGTCTTTTAACTTATTAGCAAGCAATATATAGTTGTCACAAATACATATTGAATTTTTTGTGACACTTGTAGGCCCCATATTTATTTTGAATTAAAGATGCTCAGGGAAACGGAAAGCAGTATGCCTTACTGTTTGAGCACTCATATTCCCATTGAAGCTTGGGAAGTCTTTAACACCACAATAACTTATACCCAAAAGGTGAGTGTTGAGAAAACACTTAGCCCATCTTGTAAAAATCATTGTATTGGACCTACTACAATTGGAGGATATGCAAAAACAAGAAGGAACAAGAAAATATCAAAATGTTTTGAAACTAGTCCTAGGTGTTTTACACTACAACAGAATAAGGCCACCTTGAGATTTCAAAATCCAGCTCTTGCCAAAATGACAGAATTTAATAGCCTAGTTTATTTTATTTTTGTAAGTGTTTCCATCTAGTGCATGCCAGGTTTTAGGACGTAAACATGGACTTGGGACCTGCTTGCAAACATATTCGCTCCTTTGAAACTCATATCATTTAGATAGGGCAGAGATAACAATGATTTCCAAATCCACTGCTTAATACTTCAACAAATATCACCAGTGAAAAAACACCACGTTTAAAACAAGGCCCAATGTGAAAGAGACTACTAATAAAATCAAATAATAGCAGCATACATCTTATGCACGTAAAAATCCAGTCAATCAATGCACTAATCATTTCTCATTCCTTCAGATCATCTAGAATACAGAATCTGATACATAGATTGCAGACCTGCAGAGGATTCCTATGTTTGAGAAACAATGTAATGAGGCATTCAAATTATAATAATATTTTGAACATAGCCATGTGATTCTCAAATTTTTTGATGCAATGCCCACTTAGAAATACCCCTTTTGACCACTATGTTAATGTAGATTTACCCAATAGAGTAACAGAAAAATACATTGCAGAACATTAATATAATTTGAATTTAAAGATCATACTTAATTTTAACAGGCCCTCTAACACACTTGGGGATAGAGCAGTATGGGAGCACCAACCAAGGGCATTCAACCAGAAAAGCATGTCTTTTATGGTCAACTCTATAGTCTTGGGTCTTAAGCACTCAATTTTTGTGTCAATGCATATCATGGAAGGGAAATCGGTAAGAGAAGGTCTGCATGCCTATCCTCAGCAGTATTTTTCATGTCGGATGCTCTTGTAACGCAAAATCTCAGCAATCTGAAGACTATAAATTTGTTCTACTTGTCTGGTTTCCCATCAGGAAAATCAATCAGGTAGCCCAGTAACACAACGACATATCAGATGTAACTTTTTGATAGCGTAATGAAAAGGCCAACCTACAACATACACATACATTATAAGATAAAAAATTATATATATATATATATATATATATATATATATATATATATATATATATATATATATATATATATATATATATATATATATATATAAACAATAGTTGTTTATTTAAAAATTATATGTAAAAAAAGACCTCTAACTCAACAAAGTATGCTACAATTCAGAAAATTCCTCAAACAAGATCTTCTTTTAACATAAATGTTAATGTAAGTCTACCCAATAGAGAAACAGATCAACACATTGTAGAACACTGATATAATTTTAATTTAAAGATCATAATAATTTTTGACAAGCCATCTAACTCAACAAAGTAATCTATGATTCAAAAAACTTCTGAACCACAGTTCAATACCCCATCAAGATCAGTTGCTTCAACCTTCCAGTGGACACAAAAGGAAAAGCCCACAGTGAAATATCAATGGGTCAAAAGTGACCTCAAACACAATCAAATCAACAGACAAATTATACAAAATACAACCAAGTCCAAAAACTGAGGTCAAGGTCATTTTACAGTCCAAGAGAGTTGCACTGCATGGGACTTGCCTTCAATTTTTGCATTTTCTTCCCAGAAGATTTTTCAGTTTGTGCAGACACTTTGCCCTGTCAGTGGGTTCTCGATATCCCAACCCACTCGGAACATTTGAGCTACAAAAATTCTCAATAAAACTCTAATTTAAGCTATAACCCCAACTAACAACACCAGGACAACCAGCGCCCAAGAGTAAAATTAAAAATACATCTACATCCTCAAACATCCAGCGATTGAAAAGTTTTACCTCGGGTTGTGGTAAAACGACTGCCATGGTTTCTCCTTCTACTCCTCTGCGCACCTTAACTTCTGCGAGAATAAAAACTATGTAAGAAAGCCCTCACCAGGATAAAAAAACCTTGAGCTCCCAAGTTTTTCCAAACCCTCAAAGATATTTGATGCCCTCACCTTGATACCCACATGGCTAAAACCCAAACTGAAAGCCACATTTGAAGTTGATCTTTGTCGCACCAGCCAGGCCAACAGAACTGTGCGGGATCGAGCATGATCGAACATTGTGGATGGGCTCGTGTGACTCTTTTTTTCCCTTTTGATAGCATGATGAAAAGGCCAACCTACAACATACACATACATTATAAGATAACAAATTATATATATATATATATATATATATATATATATATATATATATATATATATATAAACAATAGTTGTTTATTTAAAAATTAGATGTAAAAAAAAACCTCTAACTCAACAAAGTATGCTACAATTCAGAAAATTCCTCAAACAAGATCTTCTTTTAACATCAATGTGAATGTAAGTCTACCTAATAGAGAAACAGATCAATACATTGTAGAACACTGATATAATTTTAATTTAAATATCATAATAATTTTTGACAAGCCATCTAACTCAACAAAGTAATCTACGATTCAAAAAACTTCTAAACCACAGTTCAATACCCCATCAAGATCAGTTGCTTCAACCTTCTAGTGGACACAAAAGGAAAAGCCCACAGTGAAATATCAATGGGTCAAAAGTGACCTCAGACACAATGAAATCAACAGACAAATTATACAAAATAGAACCAACTCCAAAAATTGAGGTCAAGGTCATTTTACAGTCCAAGAGAGCTGCACTGCATGGGACTTGCCTTCAATTTTGGCATTTGCTTCCTAGAAGATTTTTCAGTTTGTGCAGACACTTTTCCCTGTCAGTGGGTTCTCGATATCCCAACCCACTTGGAACATTTGAGCTACAAAAATTCTCAATAAAACTCTAATTTAAGTTATAACCGCAACTAACAACACCAGGACAACCAGTGCCCAAGAGTAAAATTAAAAATGCCTCTACATCCTCAAACATACAGCGATTGAAAATTTTTACTTCGGGTTGTGGTAAAACGATCGCCATGGTTTCTCCTTCTACTCCTCTGCGCACCTTAACTTCTGCGAGAATAAAAACTATGTAACAAAGCCCTCACCAGGATAACAAAACCTTGAGCTCCCAAGTTTTCCCAAACCCTCAAAGATATTTGATGCCCTCACCTTGATACCCACATGGCTAAAACCCAAACTCAAAGCCACATTTGAAGTTGATATTTGTTGCACCAGCCAGGCCAACAGAACCGTGTAGGATCCAGCACGATCAGACATTGTGGATTGGCTCGTGCGACTCTTTTTTGCCCTTTTGATAGTGTGATGAAAAGGCCAACCTACAACATACACATACATTATAAGATAACAAATTATATATATATATATATATATATATATATATATATATATATATAAAGTAGTTGTTTATTTAAAAAGTATATGTAAAAAAAAACCTCTAACTCAACAAAGTATGCTACGATTCAGAAAATTCCTCAAACAAGATCTTCTTTTAACAGCAATGTTAATGTAAGTCTACCCAATAGAGAAACAAATCAATACATTGTAGAACACTGATATAATTTTAATTTAAAGATCATAATAATTTTTGACAAGCCATCTAACTCAACAAAGTAATCTACAATTCAAAAAACTTCTAAACCACAGTTCAATACCCCATCAAGATAAGTTGCTTCAACCTTCTAGTGGACACAAAAGGAAAAGCCCACAGTGAAATATCAATGGGTCAAAAGTGACCTCAGATACAATGAAATCAACAGAAAAATTATACAAAATAGAACCAACTCCAAAAATTGAGGTCAAGGTCATTTTACAATCCAAGAGAGCTACACTGCATGGGACTTGCCTTCAATTTTGGCATTTTCTTCCCAGAAGATTTTTTAGTTTGTGCAAACACTTTTCCTTGTCAGTGGGTTTTCGATATCCCAACCCACCCGAAACATTTGAGCTACAAAACCTCTCAATGAAACTCTAATTTAAGTTAGAACCCCAACTAACAACACCAAGACAACCAGCGCCCAAGAGTAAAATTAAAAATACCTCTACATCCTCAAACATCCAGCGATTGAAAAGTTTTACTTCGGGCTGTGGTAAAACGACCACCATGGTTTCTCCTTCTACTCCTCTGCGCACCTTCACTTTTGCGAGAATAAGAACTGTGTAACAAAGCCCTCACCAGGATAACAAAACCTTGAGCTCCCAAGTTTTTCCAAACCCTCAAAGATATTTGATGCCCTCACCTTGATACCCACATGGCTAAAACCTAAACTCAAAGCCACATTTGAAGTTGATCTTTCTCGCACCAACCAGGCCAACAGAATGGTGCGGGATCCAGCACGATCGGACATTGTGGATGGGCTCGTGCGACTCTTTTTTGCCCCTAGGCGTGTTGTAGTGGTGTGGCTAGGAGTTAGGCAGAGCTACGAAGCTATAGAGGAGTCACGGCACTAAAAAATACTGCGATTATTTTTTGCCCTCTTTTCTTCCCTTAGGCGTTTTTCAGTGGTGCTACTAGGAGTCAGGTAGAGCGGCGAAGCTACAGAGGTGTGAGGGCACAAAAAAAAAAACGAAAAGAAAAATAACAGCTGATAACAAGGCCAAATGGAAGATTTTAATTGGTTGGAGGAGGTGCCACATGTCCAAATTTCACTGGCTTGAAGGGTGATAAGAAAGGCTTCTCATTGGCTAGGGTGAACAGTGTTTTCTCACCCCAAGCCAACAAAGAGAACGCCTCCAGCATAATTAATGTTCTAAAGTCCTTGAGTCGAAGTTTAATAGTGTTAGGCTTTTAACCTTTCAACCAAATCTCTAATCACCATGATAACTAATTACATAATGTTGAGTGGTAAATAAACCAAATATAGAAACATAACCTTATTATGTTGATCTTAACTATTAGATGTAAAGTAATTTTTTTATGTTAAATTTTTTAACCGTGCATGATACAATTGATTTATTTTTTTAATTTTTTAAATTAATCTTCTAGAAAATATGCTATTATATCTTCTTTTGTCATAAGTATGAAATCACCTTTTATATATATATCTATATATCAATGTTAAAAAAAACTTGAAATCAATTTTTTTATGCGTAATTCAATTGGTTTAAATAAAAACAGTTTAGAAAAATAAATGTAGATGGTATTAAAATGGGTATTAATTTAAATTTAAAATATTATCACAAGTACTATAACAATTAAATTTAAAAATACATTAAAAGTTTATTCTTAAGCTAAATCATTAACTATATTTTTATTATACTTCTTAAAATAATAAATTACCATTTTTTTATAGTAATATTTTTCTATATAAAAATTAGGTGGAAAACCAAGTAAAAAAGAAACAAATACACTACGTGATATAAAAATTGAAAATAATTTTCTTGCCTTTATCTTTCTTTTGATCATAAAAATAAGATGTTGGGGAGTATCTGCAGTGCGACGCCTCTATGTGTCTACGGTGCGGGCGAAAATGACTTGAATTGGATAATTTGATATATCATTTCAATAGCTAATTATCCGCGGTCTGCTGCTTGGTATGTGGTTTGTTTCTCGGTCGGTGGTGCGACTCCTCTACGGGTCTACGGTGCGGGTGAAAAGGACTTACTCAATCTGTGATAGTTACCTCAGTCTGCAGTTGTCTTCAGTAGCACAATTAAAGAGGTCGTCATCAGTAGGGTTTGCTCAATGGGTCTCTGCCATCTCTAAAAAACATCTTCCAAGCATTCAAACAATTAAAGAGTCTATTGATTGGTTGTGACTCTATATTAGGGCAGGATTCTGAGCAAGATCTATTAAATTTCAGACCCAATCCTATTTTACTTGCGCAGTATGGCTCCCAGCTTTGAGAAGATAACTGTCGGCCTAGTTTTGTCCACCTTTGAGAGTCAATCTCCTGCCCATATTGTCAGTGAAGCCCTAACTCCCATTGTGCAGGTGGTCAAGGCCTCCCTAGATGAGGCCTTGAAGTTTTCTAAATTTCCTTAATCTCCCGGTTTAATGGATTTTGGGTGCGACTGACAGCTCTCCACAATTGGATCTCGGAGGTATGGAAGCCTGTCATTTCTGATGAAATTAATATCTACCCATGTGCTAAGGGTTTCTTTATAGTAGATTTTGAAAACTCTGAAAGCAGACAATGCATTTAGATTCCGACCCTTGGTTTTGGGAAAACTTAGGTCTAGTCATGAAGCCATGGAACCCATCCTTCGGTCCCTCAACAACAATCATAACCTCTGCAGCAGTGTGGGTCATATTTCCAAACCTACCTTTGCATCTCTAGAATCTCTCCTCGCTAACACTACAAGAAAAAAGGACATTGGTGAGGGGCGAAAATCGTCACCATAAGTTCATTGGTGAGGGTCAAAAGAGCCTTCGTCACCAAAAATTGAACGTCACCAAAGGTGGCGTCGCCGAAAGTATAGGTGTTGTTGTGACATTCAAGGTCCATCACCAATAATGATTTATAGTGATGGATAGTGACCGTCACCATTTCATATGATCAATGGTGACAGACAATAGCGTCCGTCACCAAAAAACTAAACGTCACCAAAGGTGGCGTCGCCAAAAGTATGTGTTGTGGTGACATTCAAGGTCCGTCACGAATATTGATTATTAATGACAGATAGTGACCGTCACTATTTCATATGAACAACAACGATTTTTTGTGATGGACTTTTCATGACCCTCACTATCGGTGCATATATATGGTGATGTTCATTGACCGTCACCATAAACTCATTGGTGACATCACGGTCCGTCACGAATAATGACTATAATGACAAACCGTGACCCTCACCATTTCATATCCACGACAAAGATTTATGGTGACGAACCTTTAATGGTCGTCACTATTGATGCGTATATATCGTGGCGTTCGTTGACCGTCACCATTTCATATTTTGGTGAGGGTCGAAAAATGTCACCATAAACTCATTGGTGATGGTCAAAAGATCATATGTCACCAAAAACTAATTGTCTTCATTCCCTATGAATATCAGGGCATGATGGAATCGAACCACCAACCTCCTGCTTGTAAAGTAGGTGCTCTTCCATTGAGCTAGCACCCTTTAAAGAATTATACTTTAAACTAGAAATTGCCCCTAAAGGTGCAAAGATACACCAAAGGAATAGAAAATCTAGGAAGATCAAAAGTTGCTAGAAATAATATGTTCAGTATACATAATAAAAAGACTATAAGAATAAATTTTGATATAATCTAACAAAGCATATACTACGTAGAAGAATAATTGGAAAGCACAACTAGAAATTTGAATCACAACATAACAATATAAAAGAACATGCAACAGAAAAAGAACCACTCCATAGTTTGAGAAATATTAACAATCCATGGGCCTGTTCTTATATATTGATATAGATCACGAAATAGAAATCTAGATTTATGAAATTGAAATATCACACAAGAATGTCTTGAACAAATATCAATATGTAAAATAGTGTTTTTTGCATTTGGATTTACCTTGTAGAACCTCAGGAAAAAGTTTCCATAGAAACAGCCAATAAACATAACAACATGGACCTTGGGAGCAATTGTGCAAGGGATAAAATATGAAGGTAGAGCTCTAGAGAAGTATTCAAAGAAAATGATGAAAAGTGTGTCTGGAAAGAACTGAGAACCCTCTGAAGTAAACCACACACTTATCATTGTGACTAGTACACTTGCAAAAAAAGATCAGAATAAATTGTGAACTATTCCACCAAAAAATAGTGAATTTTTCCACTAAAATACAATTTCAAATTAATCACTAGCAGGACGCTAACTTCTCTACAAAAATAGAGAAGTTTCAAGACAATGTATAATAGCTTGCATGGCAGTCGTGTTGATAAAACCTTCCAAGTTATAAGACCACAATAGTCAACAAGAGTGCCATGAAAGAAGTGGCTCCTAGGAACCTCACTGAAAACAATATTTATGTAAGGCAGTCATCTAGATCAAGGGTCATCATTCAATAATCAATATGGAAACAAACGTTGACATTTTCTAGTGGAATCCTCTTTGGATTCGCTAGTTAGGAATAAAACAAAAGGTTTCATCAAGAATTCTAACTTACAAAATTTTGGGATTAAAATATGATGACATATTTATGAAGCAAATCAAGAAAATGAAACTCTTTCATTCTAAGGAAACTTGTTGCAGGATGACTCAAAAGGAAAAGAATGAGGTACATGTATATATGTGTTGACACTAGATGCTATGAAGTCATGCCATGTGGTTGCAAGTAGTATGCTTCTATATTTAGAAGTATGATCAAAATATAAAGCAGAAACTCTTCTGATGCACAGGTTGCCAAAAGGGCATGATCTACACTAGATGAAATCGACATAATATGTCCTCATATGGAATATGAGGTGGTTGTAAATTATCAAGGCATTGCACAATGGAAGTTCTTGGGAATGAAATAAAACTGTGGAGAAAGAAAAAGGAAGATATCATGGGAAGTACAAACATGGAAATAAGCAATCAACATCCAAGGAAGCCAAAAAGACTTGACTAGGAGATCTCCAGGGAAGATATGTGGACTCTAATAGAAGTCTGAAAAAGATAGAGACCCTTAACAATAAATATCTTTAGGAGATAAAAAAAGATATCGATGCATACAAGAAGAATGTCATGGTGAAAGATCATCACTAAGGTAAATTTTGAATTAAGTATTCATATTTATAATTGAATAATATCTTATCAACTTATTCAGGGCAGCCAAAGGGAAGTATATGTCTTCCACAGGTTGATACCCATATTGCAAGATGTAAGATCCTTGGAAGAAGTATGGTTCGAAGGAAAGCAACATGATATGAAGGTTGACCGGATGAAAGACTGATGGATCATTTTCGGACAAAAATGAAAAGTGATGGGTGATTTGAGCCCTAATGAAGATATCCCAAAGATGAAGACTCCTCAACAATGACGAAATTCATGACATCAAAGAAAGTAGTTATTCATGAGCAGCTCGATGTTTTCATCATTGATGCTACAGGTCCCTAATTAAGAGGGGGGTTGGTAATAAGTTTCTTACCTGGTAGAAACTTGAAAGCAAGTCCCTAGGAGCCTAGACAATTCCTTGGCTAAGAGGGAGCCTTGACAAGTCCTTGGATAAGAGGGAGCTTGAGAACATTCCTTGATAGGAATGGGTATGTCCTCCCTAATTAAGAGGGAGAGATAGACGTATCATTCTGGTCTTCCCCTGGAAGACAGAATGTGGGATTGGATAATCATTTGGCATTTGATACTCTTTTGGGGATGTATTAGGGTATCCAAGGTAAAAATAGTCGAGAAAAGATGGGTATTATTTGAGGATTAGCTATCCCCCAAAATATTAGTCCAATGAGGTCATACTCTGTGAACACGCGGGTGGAGTATGTACCTTGGAGACAATAATGAAGATGTCTATAATCATTGGTCTCACCAGAATTGTAGTTCATGGTCTCGTGAAGAGATGTAACTGTTAATCAAGGCCTTGCACTGTGACAATGTTGGTTAATAAGATGCTATAACAGATGGAATACCAATCAAATTCTTCTTATGAGATTCTTCAGATTGAGAGTGACCATGTAGCATTATGAATTCCTCCCTAGTTAAGAGGGAATGTTGGAACATGTAACTAAGTTCGATCTTCATAATGACTTGTAATTATGAATTTATGTAATGAAGAAGACAAAGATAATAAAATGTATTTTGTAATACTTGCGCATCATGGGTTTCATGAGCAAGGAGGTTTTTTATTATAGGTCAAAGACTTATTCTTGATGTCTTTTAGGGGTTTGTCATCTTGTCATAAATATATATAATTTAGAGTCATGTATATCATGTATATGAATTGGTGTTACACTTATAAAGACAATTTATTGATGTAAATGTATGCCTTCAAGACATTGTCAACATGCTCCGCAAGTCGACTTAAAGATGGTGAATATTCTCCTTGATGAAGTCGGCTTACACACAAACCTCATGTCAGCCTACAAGCTAAAGCCAGTCACTATATAAAGGATGATGCGGCCTCATTATGGTGTAGGCAATTTCCGATCATGTCTGTGATAGGAAAGCGAAGTTTGGGTCTACATTGATGCGAGAATAGGAGGCTAATATGGGAAGAAAAGAAGAGGTATACTTACCTTTGTTCTGGGTCTATACCACCTCGCGCATTTCAGACAAAAGGCTATCACAGCAAAAGATAATTCTCTCTTCTAGTGCGTAGAACAATGCGTGAAGGTGGTAATACATCGATGAAAGGATCTGTGATTAGGTCAAGAAAGGAGGTGTGTTATCGAAGGAAGAAAGTCTTATCATATCTCTGTTTTGGTCTACAAGTTTGCCTCACATATCTCAGGGAGGCCGAAGGTAATCATAGTAAAGAGGAAGGCTACAACAGCATGAAGAAAGGCTCGGTCTTGAGTTTCAAAGATGTCCAAAGGATGTTGGAAGTAGGCCGAGAAGAAGACTTGAGGAATCTAAGGATAAGATCAAAGAAAGCCAAGAAGAAGCACACAGTTTGGGGTTGCTAGACTAAGGACCGAGCTTCCCTAGTAAAGGTGCAGTGCAATGCAGAAAGAAGAGATCAGCTAGAGAAGCTAAGAAGAGCAGTGCAAGGGTCTTGGAGGCATACTGGTGTCAAGGGTCGATTTCATGGTATGGTACTCGTCAATGGAAGACCAATAAGCAGAATTGCTTTTGGGTTTTCCTCTCTAAGAGGGAGAGGTTTTGGCCCTGGCTTGAAGAGCCTAAACTTTGTGTCTCTTGTGTTTTGATAATTGACTTGATGAAAGACGTAATAAGCTAAAAAAGATAAGATCTAAGTAAAAGAAGCATAAGAAGTTCACAATTAATTATCATGAAAGAGAAATTGAATTAAACGCCCTAATTTCTCAACAAGGTTGATATGCTCCTTATTATCATTACCTACCACTCAGAGTAACTATCAGGGATCGAGGGAAAATACAGATAATCATTCCAGCAATTTTGTCCAAGAATGCTTGAAGCAAAAGAAGATTCAAAAGCTCTTGTTACTTGGATATGAATGCTTTGGTGCTAGCACAATTTTCAAGCAGGCAAAATTTCTCTACAAGGGTGAGAAATTTTCACAGGAGGAGCTGCAAAACATCGAACTGATGATACAGTGCAACCTATATAAATAGCTTTTCATATTGCTTGAGAGGCATGAGCATTTTGAGGAGGAAAGCTTAGCAGATATGGATGGTTCCAATGTACATGAAAATGTTTCTGCCTCAGATGAAAGTGAGGATAAAGAAGCTGCTCAATGTACTTGCTCTCTCAATCCAAAATTGAAACATTTTTCCAATTGGCTTCTGGAAATTATGGCAATGGGAGATTTAGATGGTTTTTTCCCAGCTGCAACACGTGAGTATGCCCCAATAGTTGATGAAATGTGGCGGGACACTGCAATTCAGGCTACGTATGCAAGAAGAAATGAGTTGCATGTCCTCCCTGATGTTGCTGGTCACTTCTAGGAACGGGTTGTTGAGGTATCAAGTAATGCATACAATCCGTTAGAATCTCACATTTTATATGTTGGAGTGACTCAAAGTAATGGGTTAGCATTTATAGAATTTTCAACTGATGATCGTAGTCCAATGTCAAAACCTTATAATGAAAACTTTGATTGTCCAACTCCAATTGTGAAGTATCAGCTTATTAGAGTAAATACTACAGGATTAAATGAAGGCTGTAAGTGGCTGGAAATATTTGAGAATGTACAAGCTGTAATCTTTTGTGTTGCTATAAGTGAATATGACCAAAAGTGGGCTGAGAAATAAAATGACCTTCAGTAAAGAACTTTTTGAGAATGTTGTGGAGCATTCATGTTTCAGAGATACACCATTCATTCTATTACTAAATAAATATGACATTTTTTAGGACAAAATTAACAAAATGCCAGTTACTGTATGTGAGTAGTTTAAGGATTTCAGTCCAGTGGAGGCGCACCACGACAATCAGTCACTAGACCATCAAGCTTACTATTATGTGGCAATCAAATTCAAGGATCTCTATGCATCTCTTAGCAGCCATAAGTTGTTTATATGGAAAATGAAGGCACGAAATCACAACACAATGAATGAAGCCTTCAAATATATTCATGAAATTTTAAATTGGGTTCCATATGTGCAAGAAAAGATCTTGCAATACACAAACGTGCAATTACTTGAGAACAAGTAATGTCAGGAAGGGGGGACTGTAATGTCCTTTTCTAATTAAATGACCCTGTTGAAAATGTAACTAGCGTCAGTATTCATAATGTAATTCAAATGTATTATTGATGTATTTATAATTTTATTATATTCATTGTTATTATTATTTTATTTCTAGTCAAAGCATGTTCCTCATACTTTTAGGGTCAATTGAGTCAAGATAAAATTTATCATGAGTCAATGAAATGTAATTGAGTCAAGGTCCCATTTGGACTTGTAAAAGAAAAAGAAAATTTATTTTTCAAGTCAAAGAGTCAAAAATGTCACCACAAAGACCAAGTTGGCCCTCCTGGACAAATGGCCTAAAGAGGCAGCCATTCGACCTCCTGGACATGTATAAATACAAGATAGTTCAATCTCATTTTATCATCCATCCATCACTTCAATTTATGTGCAAGAAGTAGAATTTCAACGAAAGTCAAAGGAGAGAAATTTATGTTTTCTGCCCTGGTTTCTGTTCACGCATGGGAATTTTCTGAGTTATTTTTTGTGGTATTGCAGGCCCTAAATTTCAGGAGATGACTAGATTTCTGTGATTTGACCAGCGTTGACTTCTGTTTACAATGATTTGTTGGAAATGGATGGGAGGAGGGTTGATTTGGGTCTTTGTGGCAGTCTCGGTCTTGGTCTTGGGTCTTGGATATCTCACTTTGATTTGATTCTGTAAGAAGAGGATTTTCTTGGGTTTTCCCCCTTGTGGGATTTTGCCCTGGCTTGGAGCCTAATTTCTTGTGTTCTTTGTCTCTTTGTGATCTTCATGTTTTGTACTTTTGGTAATTTCTTGATGAAGAAGATAACATAAATAACAAAAAGCCAACAAACATTCACAATTAATTATCAAGTTAAGAAAAATCTACCCTAATCTACAAGCATCTCGATTTCTCAACATGGTATCAGAGCTAGGTTGAAAGAACGACATATTGAAGATAACAGTTTTTTGGCTTATTTAGTTATCCCTGTGGCACCTTAAGCAAAGTATCATACAAATTTGGTGACATCCTTTCCTTAAAATACAAATTGAAAAAGGCACATACCTCTGTGATTCAAGTTGAAGAAAGACATCAATATTCCTGTGAACGAAGCTCATCAATAAAGGAAGGACCGAAATGCTTAAGGGCTAGAAAAAGAGACCTATAATACATGGAAAGACTCTATGGAATTATCTTTGTAAATCAAGGATGAAATTCATATCTCTGTTGTCGACAAAATATTTGGCATAGGTACACATATTTGAGTTTCTATGTTGATTTATGAAGTAAGTTTCCTGTACTAATGTGAATTTCAGAGGCACCTTCTCCAATGATAAGAATACAAGTCATTATATTTATAATATACAAAGTACTCAAAGAAAAAGCAAATGGCTTATATGAAATCTGTTAAAAGAAGATAGCCTACTGTGACAATACTTTCAGTGGAAATCTGAGCATGACAGTGTGCTCCTTTCTGAATCAAAAATACCATGTGTATTCATGATATTTGTATAGTTTGAGTAACCAAAATACTGTAGCTGACATCTATCACTGCTGAGTTCAAAGGCTAGTCTGAGAGTATGAACAAGTCCAAAATTGCCATAATGATTGAAGCAAGTTTGTTTGGGAAAAAACGAATATCTGAGGTAATGTTCTTCGATCGATATAAAAAGGTTGTGAGATTTCTATGAGGTATCTGAAGCTTACTATAGCAACAAATATTTAAAGATTCAAGGCATCAATGATGACACCAACATGAAACGATACAAGGTCTATCTAACACTATATAAGGCAGCTCGACTCATTTGGGAGACTATCCATCTTTGACATCTAAAAAGACCATCATCTTCGTCATCAATGCAAATCTATGGCACTGTGAGACGAAGGATAGAAGTGTATTGTGATCTGAAGTTAAAAGAAACAAAAACCATGTGGATCGTCTCTGACGCATTTAAATGTAAAAATGATGAACTTAAAGACATGCAAAACAAGTCTTATCTATGACATAAAGGACTGAACATCTCTATACCTTTGTGCAAAATGAATAAGAATTCTATGATCTACTCTATGCTACAGGACCAAAAGACTAAGGTACATAGTCTATAGAAGGGACCAAAATCATCACTGTGAATAAAAGCCAAGATTCTGATCAATTCCAAGCCTGAAGCTACACTTAATGACAGAATTTACATTTGTGAAAAGTCTGAGCATCTCTATGACAAGTAGAACATGTATATTTGTGATCTGAACTATACAAAGACATACAAAACTTTTTGAATCATCAAGAACCAGAGTTTAGTGGCACCCTGTGTGAAAACCTGAGGGATGCTACTTCGTGACAGAATTTATTATGATGATATAAGACCCATCTCTGTGACACTAGAATATGTAGTAGCATTATATCTCTTGATAAGGATTGTGAGGGTATAGGGAATCCGTGACACAAGTTTGTAAAAGTAGCACCCTTTTCATACATAAAGAAAGACGAATTCAATTCTTGAAGCTGACCTATTTCATATTGAAAGATAAAGGACACTGAAAGCAGCTCAAAGATATCTCTGTGGCTTATCATGACACGGTGTTTTATTATATGCATGTCGTGGCAGCACTACCACTTGTTTCTTTCCTTCTTTATGTTATTTTCAGCATTGTCAAAATTTTCCCTTGCATTCACAGGCATCACAAGAAATTGTGGATGCCCAAGGACAACCCCATTTGGCACCAAGGATGACCCCATTTTCCCACTGTGCCAATTAAAGTCCCAGTAAGATCAAAGGATGTCTTTGCCATGCCAAGCTCATCTAGTCATCCCCAGTGTCACATTGTTTTCTCCCTTCTCCCTTCTTTGCCTAGGACCAAGAAAAGAACATAACTAAAGTTCCAACCCTTATTTGACTAACCTAACCCACTAAATACGAAAGAAAAATGTCTTGCCCTTCCCATTAACTGTCAAGGAAAATCATACAAAAATTGAAATTGAACAGCTTCAGAGAACAGATCTTTGACGACAGATTACTGATTTCTTACCATCAACAGCCTAGGAGGGCTCAATTTAATGTAATTTCCTTTCTCCATCCACTCATTTGTTCAAAGTTTGAAGGGATTTGACTTTTGTTTGTGAATCTTGTCCCTTTATGCCGAAAATTTTTTGTAACGCAGATTTTCTTTTATCCAAATTCACCCAAAATATGAACCAATTCTATATTGCCCTTTTTCCCTGCTACTCGTTGAGAAGTTTCCACAATGCATAAACCGTTACCAATACTGAATAAATTTTTTGAGTGATACAAATATCTCTCAAGAATAATTTCAATCAATCCAACTAGAGAGATTTATTTTACTAGCATTGATCCATCTCAACCCTGGATCTATTGCACACCAAGGGAGAGAAAAAATCCATCTACAAATCTCTCAGCACTCAATAAATCTTGTGCTAAGATGGATCTATGCTTGTGTGACTGTGACGTCAGAATTTTTTTATGTCAGACCTTTTTTAGCATTACTCTTGGGGCAATCAATACTACAACAGAAGATTGAAACAGTTATGTAACATCATGATATCCGGCAACTCTGGAGAAAAATTACACAGCCGACGAAAGACAATCATACTCATGGATAAGAAATAAAGTTTTAAACGAACACTGTTAGAAGGCTTGATCCCTTTTTACATTGCCCTGTTTTTGTGCTAATCGTAGAAGAGTTTCCAGAGTGCACATTGCAAACTATTACCAGGACCCCAATCATAGTGGTAAAACTCACCAGGTATCACTTGGACTCGGTGATCATACCCTACTCACTGTCAGGCGTGGGGGGGCAAGTCAAAAACTTGGAAAAAATAACTTGAGAAAAAGTGAGCAACAACAACTGAGTCTGACTTCGAGTCCGGATGCACATAAAGTTTGACTCAGCAAAAACTCGGCAAGCAGTTTTGGTTTTGAGAACTCAACGCTAACTTGCAAAGTTGGCGTTCAGACTCAGATTCATTTTAATATAATAAGGCTGAGTTGTTGCTTGTACTTACTGTCAAATGAGGGTTTCACGTTAAATTGTGTGCAATATTCTTGAAAAAATTTCTTCACATGAATAATTAACAAAAAATCATTGGCAATGTCATTTTCGTAAAAAAATGTCTCTATAGTAATTGTGAAGATTACTGCAAAAAAACTAGTTTGGGACATTACATACTCACCCTACAAAAGCCCCCACTCTTTCATAGAGAAGGAACAGGAAGAGTTTTATATCTAGCTTATAATAGACTCAAATGAAGCACTCCATATGCCAGGTAACCTCACCTAGTGGAGTGCCCAACCTATGCCAAAAAAAGCAACAATCAATGAGCCCTTATGAAAGGAATAATGTGCCACTTGTACAAAGAATCTCTCTGAAGGGAATGCACCTTACCTAGCAGTTGTAACTCCAATAAAAAAATACATAAGTTTAAGGGTATCTTTCTCAAAATAGTTACATGTGTTAGTCAAATTGTCTTACAAGTGTTAGAAAGTGAAACCCCCTTTCATTGGAAGAGTAATATTCCCCTAAAATACCATGCTCAATCATGAGGGGAGAAAGTTAAAGAAACAAAGAAAAACTTAACAAGATACCTGTACAATCTGTCATTTTGCTAATTTTCACCATAGATACAAAGTCTGGGTTCAAATTCAAATTTGGTACTATGCAGAATCAGGAAAAAAATCAAGAGTACACACCTTAAATACTCTACAAATGTCAACAGTACAAGCAAGCATGAGCTGTAGCTAAACTCATGTAAGTTATGGAGGACTTATATACATCTATAATAAAACAAGTACAAGCCAATAATGGCTTCCTTTCTAATTATTAATACTTAAGCACAAAAATGTTGTCATTGAACTCATTGATGCTGGGAACCACAAAAAACCCTTCATGGGACAAGAAGCTCACAAGTAAGAACAAAATGCATAATCTTGCTTCCAAGAGCCTCAGTTTCCATGAGAAGATGAGATGGGGAAGAGTAGCTGAATATTATAGCCCCCAAATTGGCTAGGCATTTATGTGATGATGCAATAAACTAGTCCACATTAGAATCTAGTGAAACTAAGCATGCCCTGCATATGAAAGAGAGAGATTGGGAATTTTTGACTTTTGTACAGAGTTTAAAAATTCATTTGAGAAAAAATTATGGTAGTAGGCATAGTACCCTCAAACAGTACCCTCTAAATTATCCCACAAATCCCACTCGAAATGCTTTTCTGACTGAACCAAATGGGATCTGAGCAAATAATTCAGCCAAACTGAACTATAAAAAATTTGCAAATCTTATGGTTTGATTTGTCCAAATTTTTTACTATTATTTGGAATACCATCAACAGGGAGGAATGCTTCCTACCATTTAGAATGACTAGCTCTCTCTTTTGGAGAGTTTTTATATAAATAAATAAATAACTTTCTTATCTCAGATATGAAAGAAAACAAAAAAAATGTTTGTGCATGTATAATAATATCCCTTCAAAAGAGTTCATTGCAAGATTTGATTTGTGCCAAGATAAAACATGAATTTGGTGAATTGTATTACACAACCAGTCTGTGAATTGTACAAAAGTGGTTTTTATTCAATTCTGGCATATAAATGTTAAGATGACTTAATCACACAAGGTAATGAGAGCTAGTCTTTGCATTGCAGTACCTGGAAAATTACATGACAGTTTGCACGCACCTTTCAGCTTGTGAAAAGTGACATCAGCAACTAAAAATGAATCTCATATAATTTTATATGTAGAAAAGCTACTAAGGAATGAATATGCATACATAAATTAGAAATAACTACGAAAGGGAAACATCTCAGTAGTTTTCTAAGATGTAGCATCAGAATTTGAAGACAAGTCACATGCACATACAATAAAGCCTATTGAACATCAATCCTTCCACAACTAACCAACCATGAAAAGGTTAAGAAGACCTAACTAAATATCCAAATCAAGTTAAAAACTCCAAACATGCCACCTTGAAAGGAAGGTGCAAAAATTTCTGTTACTAAGAATTTAGATAACATAAACAGACATAAATCTTAGAAATAAACAATGTCAAGTTGGTATGCAATAAAAAAAGGAAAATAAATTAAAAAATCTGAAAGTTGAGCTTTTCAAGAAATAAAGTGTTGTGTTTAGTTAGGGAACCAAGATTTTAAAAGCGGAGATTTTTTGAAGGAGAATTGAATTCTATGAAAAAAGCTACAACACATAAAAGTCATGTTTTTGGTACATCATTGTATTTACATAAAAAGAGAAAACACCAACATAGTGCATCAACATGTTTCAACGTGTAAATGAAAAATAAACTAGAATCAAACCTCATCGTTTTACGCTGTTGTAGGACAACGCACCACTTGGATGTCATTGGGATAATAACACGTGTTGATTTGTCACCCCATGCCCACTTTGACCCACTATTATCATCCTCCCACAAAACCTGAAATTACATAAAATCAGAGATGTGCAAGGTTAGAGCTTAGTAAAACAAATTCTAAGAAACAACAAGAAAACAAAATATTCACCCTTTCATACAAATCACAACACAAATTTTGCTTATCAATATTGCATTCCAGATGCTGAATTGCAAAAATTGAAAGAAAATAAAGTAAAACATGCAAATTATGGGAATTAATTTCACAGAGGTTGTTTGTCAATAATGCATGTTAGATAACCCACGGGGTGTAGAATAGACAGTGACAGGGTGTTATGTTAAGGCACTCCATGGTGAAAGGGTCACTGGTCCGAAACCCCGTGGACAAAAATCCAGCCATCCTAAGGGTTGGTGTGGCGCAGGCTGGGTGTGATCACCTAGGTGATTTTGACAGTTGTCCATTGGTCATGGTTACTCAAAAAGCCACAGGTTAGGCATGTTAACAAACAAACAAAAAAATAATGCATCTCATATTTTAAACATTTCACATTTCAAATGACAAGTACAACTCCATGTGAAAAAAATACAAAAAAAAAAACTATTTAGACATATAGTCAAACAAAATCTACCATAACGATAGCTGTCAATAAATTATAGAGCTGGTTAGGGAGAAATGAGACATTAACATCTTCGGGCTATAAGGGGATGGACCTTAAATCATCTTAAAGCATCTGCATCATGTGTTTATATATTAGTGTGAGTGCACAATAGCACATAAATAAAGTCATTGGTGTATATCAAAGGGAAAAATGACATTAATTAAAGAAAGAAAAAAAAAAACTGCCCAAAGGCTCTAAGCATGACATACAATAATTACACCCAATGTCTTAGCATAGGTAATTTTATTTTGACCAAGAAAAGTGTATCCAAGACCAATCATATGCGTCCAACATCTAGCTACATAAATCCACGAACGAGGGTGTGCCCTTGTTCTTTATTGTCAGTAATTAGAGAGCCACCCAAGAGCAATCATCTAGCTACATAAATCCAAGAACGAGAATGTGCCCTTGTTATTTATTGTCAGTGATTAGAGAACTACCCAAGAGCAATCGAGAAACATACAAACAAAAAATTGAACTGGGGGTTTGATTATTTTAAAGCAAATATGTTAACCTCTCAGGTTTCACATCCTCTAAATCAAGGTCAATGAAGCAATCGAGAAACATACAAACAAAACATTGAACTGTGGGTTTGATTATTTTAAATCAAATATGTTGACCTCTCAGGTTTCACATCCTCTAAATCAAGGTCAATGTAGCTACCATGGATGTCAGTCAATCACAAAAAACCCTCTATTACATTTTTGGCGATGAGTATTTAAGGGAACGTTTGCTTTCTGTAAAGAAAGTTTAATGAAGGGGAGTTCATGAGTCCTTAGGTTTTAACTCTCGCAAACTCTGTTCATAACAATAATAAAGTTGGTGTAAGATCCAATAGCACAAATAAGCACGGTGTTAGCGGAATTCAACTTAAGCATGAATGACTCAAAAA
Source organism: Pinus albicaulis (assembly GCA_034641835.2). Lineage (NCBI taxonomy): Eukaryota > Viridiplantae > Streptophyta > Pinopsida > Pinales > Pinaceae > Pinus > Pinus albicaulis. Next base: position 1,492,538,886 of record CM076579.1, read on the forward strand.
TCCCTACCCGATGTATGAATGGATCAGCAGGCAGACTTAATCATTAAAATTGGAAAATTCTAATTTGAATGTCAATAACTTTGTGGAATACATTAAAGACAATTTTGGACGATTTGGAAATATTTTAGGTATGTTGAAAGCGGAAATTACAACAGTATTATCTAGGAAAAAATTGTAAGCAAAATCCAAACATTTAAGGCCCTCAACCTCAACATACCGTGAGGCTTTTCGATATGAGCTTTAAGTTATCCTCATTTCTTAAGCAGAAGCAACAGTTTGATAAAGGAAGCATCTTAACAAATGAAACGTTCTCTGGAACCAAACCTGTCGCATCTTTAGGAAGACATTATTGATCGATTTCGCTTTGGTCCTGGCGCCAAACAATGGCTTACCTTGTTGAAAGGCGAACTTAAGCATATGATGATGGTCCAACATGTGTACCAATGACTAAAGCACGGCAAAGGCAATATTCTAATTAGGGCTTACCAAAATTTTAATTCGGTGCAGCACTAATTAAGTGACAATCTACCATTACTTTGAGTTGAAATTCTGGTGCATTCATAACAAAAACTCTCTGGGTATAGCGGGCATATGATTAACATATCCATACGATAAAATGTGGATTACTACTGATGAAACTCGCCTCTATATCCATATAAAGAATTTAAGATATCATAAAAAATGATTAGCATCCAAAAAACGTAGGTTTTGTAGTGTAAGTTTTAGGTCATTCCAAACATTTAAAAAAACATGAAAAATAGCAATGAAAAAGGTGCCGAGACGAGCAGTATGCATTATCGTGTGCATTGTATACATGGTCTGCCTTTAAATTAATTCACGATAAAAAAGAACGCCTGACAGATTTTATAATTGTAGGAGAGCTAGCGATTTCCTTTCCAGGTATGGATTTGGGTTCATTCAGATCTGCATGGTTTGAATTGGGGATGCTGGTCATTTTGTGGATTTGGAGTGGTTGAGATGACATGATAGCGGAACGAACCTTCAGCGGTTTGTTGAGTTGGGTTTTCACTCAATTTGTTGATATTTGTTTTCTTGATTTTTTTGAGTTTTATGATTCCACGAAAATGCTGAAAAGTGGGTTTTAGCCCTTTTGTTGCTTCATACTTAACCATGTTGTTGATATTATTTATTTTCCTGTTCATGATGGCTATTTATTGTTTTATAGGCATGTAGCCATTTGGAGAAAAATAGTCTTGATTTTTTTTTTTGGCGGTTTTGCCCTAAAGCTTCCTGGTATGAAGTATGTTCTTGGTTTTTTTAAAGCTTACATACTTCTGCATGCTGATTTTGCTATAAAACTTTAAGTGTAGGTTTTCATTGCTTATGGTTGGGTGATTTTCTTACCCGGTTAGAAAACGACAGAACATGTATACCCGCCTATCAATATGTTGAGAAAAAGTGACAAAAATAGTGAAGAACATTGACCCGATCATCAGAATCAGATTTGTTCTAGCTAACACAAGAACCTTGTGCATTTGTTTCGTTCTATGTCTGGTTGTGGTGCTGCCAGTCTGTCCATCCTGGTATCTTTGGAAAGTTGAATCATTAACGATTTGTGGTATGTTTAACGTTACTTTTTAAAGTAACTATTTGTAGCTATTACGGTATGGTATGTATGCCTTTTGATATTTCATTCACGTGACTTTGAATCAGTTTCTCCTCTCTCTTGAAGATTGTGTTTCACAGAAGCCTGTTACCAGAACAAAAAAGTCTAGGTCTCCTTAGCAGGCCCCATGTTCTCACCATGGCTGTGCTCCTTTCAGTTTTTATTTTATGGTCTATTATGGTTTTTTCTTAGGGGGTCGGAGATACTTGGGGCACTCGTTATATCGACCTCTTATTCCATTAAAAGAGTCTCTGCATCTATCTAGTGTGAGCCTAGGTATTTAGAATGGGTTTCCCCCTTTAAATTTTGTTCTCTGAAAGGATTTTGTTTTGAGCTGGAAAGTTCAGGTGTCAAATACATCTCTCCTTACTAGGCTCACATGTTCTCGGCATGTCTAAGCCACTTATTGCTTTTAATTTATGGTTGCCTGTGGTTTTCTCATAGTATAAAATCAACCTCCTCAAAAGGATGCGATACGGTTGTTGGGAGGTGTTGGATGGTAAAAGCCTACAAGTTTGCCCTTGTGTCCAGAGGGCAGGCCCTCCTGTATGGGAGGTGTGCTTTTGTTTGATATGTGGTCTGGTCAACAAATCTTGCTACATTAATTTTGAGCAGGTGTTATTAGATTATCATTAAAGATCTGTTCATAAGCCTGTTTGATCTCTTGATAACATTGATTTTCATTAACATTTTATGCGTCTAGAAATCATCACTTTTAGCGATATAAAAATGATTTAGTTTTTACAAAAGAAAATACTTGTTACAGTTTCACAGTTTTTGTAGTTATGTTGTGAATATTTTTATGCAAGTAGAAATATGAGTTTTGTGACATCTTGAATTAATTTCTCATTTTCGAGTATTATGATTTGCAATTTGAGAAAGAACCTGATATCAAGTTGTAAAGGTGAACTATGAATAAAAACAATCATATTACTACAGTTTGTCGCTGTTTTACCCTTTCACGATTCTGACGAAGAGGATGCCTCTAGAGCTTGATTTGTACTAATGCTGGCAGTGAAGTCTAATTTCTTGTTACGTGGCAATGTTGTCATTGTATCTTCAATGTTATTATATTAACGAGTTCCTTTACATATATTTGGTATTGCAATGATCCTGGATAAAAAATTGAAGATACCTTGGCTACAGTACTCAAGATTTTCTGCAGCAGTCTTGGACCTCCCAAAGGATTGGGGGAGGATGAACTATTGGCTTTGTCAAAAAAAAAGTCTCTGTCTTTCGACATTTTGAGTTCTTGAGACTCTCGGAAGAAGTACCATTCTTCTCGGATACAATGATCTTGTAAAGCCCGGAAGGATATGGTATTCCTCTGTGGAGTCAGACAATATAGCGTGTGTGGTGGCGCAGTGGGGTCCCGAATCTCTGAGGGCTTGTGGGCTCGGGGATCATGGTGCCTTTCCTCGACCAGGCTCACATATGCAGCCATTTCTTGTGCGTAGAACCATACGATGTACTTTTGTATGTTTTTCCTTTGTATCACTTCTTCCCATGAACACAGTTGAACGTTTTTTTGAAACTCCTTAGATAATTAGGGTTTCATTTTTATTGAAACCCCTCCGATAATTTTCAGGCAGCCATTTGGACATTTTATATCCTGTTGAGAAAACCCATCTCCCTATTTTTTCCTTTTTTCTATAGGAACATTCTATTAACTCTATTTGTGGATATATCTGTATTAAATCCATAGGTCATTATCTGATTGTGGATATATCTGTATTAAGTACAGTCTGTGGATATACCTGTATTTAATCCTTTGGGCATACCTTACTGAAGATTGATTTTGGTATTGCCCATGATTTTATTACAAGGCATGTGGTTCTAGAACTTTGCTATTTGGGAGGTGGCGCTGGGGATTCAGGATTGGATGTTTTTTTGTCCTGCCAATTCCCATTTCAGACCTTGGTTTATTATTTTAGTTATGGGTCTATATTTACGTGAAAGAGGTTTTGAACTTCGAGGTTGATCTGCTGTGAGATGGGCTTTGTAATCCTGGCAGTTTTTACATTCTGTAATTTTGTATCACAGCGATGCATTTTCTGCAATGCCAGTCATGCATTTCAATAAATAGAGAGTATGTTTTACATCTTGTAATTTTGTATTGATGGCAATGTAATTCTGCAATGCCATTCATGCATTTCATTAAATACAGTGTTTATATGGTGTGTACCTCTTTCAATATTCAAGGCTGATCTGCTATGAGATGGCCTTTGTAATCCTGAAGCAGTTTTAAATTTTTTGTAATTTCGTATTGATGGCCATGCAATTATGCAATGCCAATCATGCGTTTCAATAATATAAAGAGTATTTTAACATGGTGTGTGTACATGTTGGTCTGTAATGCGAATATCTTCGTGGCTAAAATCAACATAGTAGATAGTTGCATTCTATTTAAAATCACAGTGGAAGTTATTTCAATCCTCTATATTATAATATCTCACCCAAGATCATTTGTAATATTTCCCCAACAATCAATCCTTGCAATTTGATAGAAGTGATTTGCAATTTGATATAAGTGATTCCTAGTACTCTTTTTTGTGAAAGAGTGCACATATAACATGAAATCAAGGGGAGGGAGATCACACATATTCAAGGCTCTATCACATATATGACAATTGTATCATCTTCGTTCTCTAGATTGGGGGCATTCCAACTGTCACAGAACTTTGATACATCAGAATTTTGGATACCCTTTCTTCATTTGCTATGTCAAGCTTTATGAACTTGTTTAAATGCAAACCCTTGCTTTCTATGGATGCTAACATAAGGGCTTGAGTAACATTAGCTCGATCTTGAAAGATGCCTAAATGCAATTCCTGTCACGAGGGATTCAGATTCATACCCTACTCTTCAAACACGTTATTGAGAACCAAGGAGGAAAGGTTTTCAATTTGCACTTTTCCCAGTAGGTCTACTATGAGGTTGGAGATGTCCTCAACATATATGTCATAAAATTGCTCTTCTCCTTCCCTGAGGTCAGAGATGTACGTCTCATTGTCAGGCTGCACTTCCTTATATGTGTTTTCATCAGCAAGGGCTTCCAAATGATCTCTCAGAACTCCAATTGCTCCCTGTAGAAAATTTTCAACAAAGAAAGGGGTCTTCTTGCTCACTTCTGAAATGTCAAAATACATATGCTTGGCATCGCCGGCTTCATTGATGGGGAAATTAGAGTTATTTCGCTCAACTTTTTTGCGCAAATTCGCCCTTGGAGCAGCAGATACATCGTTCGTTTGTATTAGGGTAGAGGCACCCTTACAATCATCACCAGGGTTGGCACCAAAATGTATCCCTATAGGTCTGTCCTCAAAATAAATCTTCAAATATAATTTAGAGCTTCCAACAATTCTCTTATATTCATCTTCCAGAGGACCAGGACTAAAATCTATCACATGAATTTTGTCAAGAAATACCCCTGATCATATTGCTTGATGCAGAAGTTCGTACAGTCGCCATTTAATTCCCACGGAATTCAGTCGAAAATGGTGTTCTAATTTTAAGTGGAGGTAAGTAAATCACAAAAAACCCTCTATTTCATTTTTACAACAGGGTAGATACAAGTAGAGGCGTTTCTTGCTATAAAGAGAGAGTTTATTGTAGAGGTTCACAGGTCATGGGTTTAACTCCCGCCAACTCTATTCATAACAATAATAAAGTTAATTGTAAGATCAATAAGCACAAATAAGCACAGAGTGGCGAATTCAACTCTAAGCACAAATGACTCAATCCCTACCAGTAGCAAAATGGATCACTGGTGGAGACTTCAATCTGGTCGATTGGAAAATTCAATTTGAATGTCAATAACTTTGTAGAGTAATCTAAAGACAGTTTTGGAAATATTTTAGGTATCTGCTAAGGCGGGGCATTTACAACAGAGAAATTATTATCTAGGAAAAAATTGTAAGCAAAATCCAAACATTTAAGGCCCTCAACCTCAACATACCGTGAGGCTTTTCGATATGAGCTTTAAGTTATCCTCATTTTCTTGTAGTTGGAAACCATGATTTCTCAATGGAAGCATATTTTGTACTAAATGAAACATTCTCTTACGGACCCAAACCCACCTATCCCACACTCTTTAGGAGAACATTATTGATCAGGTTTCATTTCCATGGGCTTGGCACTTCGAAGTAGCCATGAAGCACCTTAATTTAGGAGTTGAACTTAAAGCATGGAACTGATGGTCAACATGTACATATTGACTAAGAAGCCTGACCAATATTCTCCTTCAGGCATGCCAAAAATTTTAGTTACCAGACTGTGGCCTACAGTAAGGCGACGAAAGTCTACCCCAACTAGCACAGGTTCGATTCTCGGTGCATTCCTAACTTGGCTCTACAGGTATAGTGAGCATATGCCACAAAGTTAACATATCCATAACTGATAGGAAGTGTTTCTACCTGATAGGAGCTCTGCCCTTTATATCCATATAAAGGAATTTAAGATATCCATAAAAAAATGAAGTTAGCATCCAAAAGGCATGCAGTTTTTGGGTATGAGATTTTCAGTCATTCCAAACATTTAAAAAAAATGAAGAAAATAAACGAACATGAAGGAAGAGACAAGAATTTCCTAAGACCAAAAGGCAAGTCACCATTGTATAGAGAGAAGCCATGCATGCCATTGTAGACATGGGCTGCCTTCAAAATTGAATTCTCGAAGCAAAAAGAGACACCCAACGGTTTATAATTGTGGAGGCCCAATGAGATTTCAGTGAATATTACCCAAAAAAAGAAAACGCTGCTGAATCACGAAATCTTAGTTAATCTAACGCCAAAGAAAACGCAGAGCTCTCAGCAAGAACCCCTAACAATCTGGAACATGACGACCCAGTTGTTGTTGTTGCTCTGGCTCTGTGGAATGGTGCAGGGTTGAGGAAGGGACTTGGGACGCGGGCACAGAGAGACATGTTGCAGTGGTGCGGCTAGGAGTCAGAGACGTAGTCGTTGTTGTTGCTCTGGCTCTGTGGAAGGGTGCCAGGTTGAGGAAGGGACTTGGGACGCGGGCACAGAGAGACATGTTGCAGTGGTGCGGCTAGGAGTCAGGCAAAGCCGCAAGTCTAAAGGCGTCAAGGCACAGAAAAATGAAAAGGAAAATAACAGCCGGTAACAGGGTCAAATGGTAGATTTTAATTGGTTGGAGGAGGTGCCACATGTCCAAATTTATTGGCTGGAAGGGCGATAAGAAAGGCTTCTCATTGGCTGGGGTGAACAATGTTTACTAACCCCAAGCCAGCAAAGAGAACGCCTCCAGCGTAATTATTTAGACAGTGCTTGGCCCAATACAAGGCCATCCTCCCCATTTGATTTTGAGATGTTCTCTAGTACAAGATGAGATAGAGGCTATTGATAACTACCCAATCTGTTTCATTTTTATTAATTGACTACATTTAAATGTGTAAACATATATTGTGTCAAATAGAACCCAAGCCAATTACAGAGACAATACAACTGGATACATTCTGGGGGGTTTGCCAAGGGCTTCTGTAAAACAGAAGCGAGTTTTCCCAGGTCAAATTGGGGAAATGGACTGCAATGCCTAGTAACTATATCTAGCATAAATCTTTGAGAAAAGTAGTGGTGTATACTACAAGTGAAAACAGAGATGGAACAAACTCAGTCAAGTTGTGAAATACCTTATTACCATTAATCGTTGAACTTGTGGGGGAAAAAAAAGCTCTGAAGTAGAAGGAAGATAACGGGCCCCGTGACACTACAGAAGCAGAAGCATCGAGGGAACAAAGACCATAAACCCCCTTCTGATCTTGCCATCGGGAGGTGTCGGGATTGAGTCCCAATCATGAATGCGCATGAACTGTGAAGAGAGGAAGAGATGGATTAAGTTTTTAATTGTTTTTGAGCGTGAGGAGGGAAGAGATGGCTTACCTCTTTTTGGGCGCCTACGAAACTATGTCATCGATCAGCCGAACTGAACCATCCATTCGTTTGTTCATCCCACTGTGATGAAAAGCTCTTCTTCTGTTCTATCGTCCCGCTGAATTTCAATAAAACCCGTGAAATAGTTTATCTCTTTTTGGGCGCCTATGAATCTATATCATCGATCGACAGAACTAAACCTCTATTCGTTCGTTCTTCCCACTGCATGAAACGATCTTCTTCTATTCTATTGTCCTGCTCAAATTCAATAAAACTCCTAATATATATGAGGATAAAAGGGTTTGGATAGGAATAAGCCTCAAATTATATTGATGATATTATTTCATCTGCGAATGTGTATCCCCTGAAGATGCCATTTACAGGAGGATAGCAAGCAACTAGAAACCAGCAAGCTGATTGCATGCCTAGCAGGTAATGTGCAGCAGCACGCTAGACAAAAAAACATAGGAATCGAAGACAACAGATTCTAATAGCATCCTACCTCGGCTCTCGAGCTCCCTCCCAATAAAATGGAGCGAGAAGAAAATTCCTGGTTATGCAGCTAGGCGATTTGAATGAGTTGTCATCTGATGTCATGCAATGTAGCCATGTATGATATTTGGGTGTTAGATGAAATAAATAGGCATGAGACTATGATACAATTCTATGCATCAGAAACAAAATACTAAGCAGTAATTCTCCGACCTGACAGTCTCCGCAGCTCCTGCCTCCTAATTAGGCACCAGCTGCCAAACATAGGAATTTTAGCCGTAAAAAATCTACGTTAGGTCATATATATATAATTCTCTGGGGTTGAGCGCTGTGGCAGCTCCTCATCTGCAACACCTAACGCATAATTGTCGTCATTTATTACCGTAAATGTACTTTCAGATCTGTGTGGTTGAAAACCCAATTTATAGACCTAGTTATCTCAGTCCTTCCAGCGTCCATGACCTCAAGGCTAAACATGTCTTTAATCAATAATTAACAAAAATTTTGGCTCGGTGTGTCACTGCTTAGCTCTGTTTGGCTCATCTATTCTAATTGAAGGAAATAATTACTCTATGCCGTCTGTTATTGTTTATCTATGAATGTTACACTAAAAAATGTCACCTTGACATTCTTCTAACTGTATGAGCTCATTAACACTCATACATACCTCCTCTGCAAGTCTTACAACCTTTGTTCCTCATTCCATGCCCTGAAAATGGAGAAAAAACCCTTAAAACTCAAAAAGCCTTGGGTACGCAGATAATATGAAGCCTACCTGTGTTTTTAGCTAGGGTACGCAGGTAATGTGAAGAGAAACTGCGGTCTAGAACGCATTTTGCCAGTGTAATGCTTGCAGTACCCCTGTAAAGTAAAAAAAGAGCGGAATTAAACTGAAAAAGTTGAATTTTGGTCAATTCTAGAAGGTTCTGGATGAGATTTTTTTGGGGATGAGTACGCTTTAGTAAGGTGCATGTATCCCACACCTTAAGGAACTAATCCCTTGATGTGAGGAGCCTATCCCTTTGAAGGAGGATTCTATCCCTTTAAAGGTGAAATTATCTGTAGACACTGAACATAACTTCGACCTTGAACATAACTTCGACCTTGAAATGATAGCATAACAGCAGGTATTGATGAGGGAAGGGAAGGTTATTACGTACCAAGGCTGAAATGAAGATAAAACTGAGCTATTCGACGCTCGTGGAATTGGATTGAATTCTTCGAAGCTTGGCCTGCTGAAAATAGGGCTCAGGTTCTAAAATGCTTGACATTTTAGCGTCTTCATTGCTTCGATCGAGATAAATTTGGAGAGATCCGCCTAAAGTCGCCATTGCTTTGTGTGAGAAGAATAAATGAAATGGGAGTGCGATAAAATAATGAAATTAAAGATTTTATGAAGAGAAAGCGAAGAGCAAGGCACAACCAAGGCTTTGGAAGGAATGTACCAATCTTCTTTAGAATATCCATAATTTTATTTAGTTATTATTTAGTAGTATAGAAAATACTAGATAAAGTTTATGGGAATTAACTTCTAAGGATTATTTTATTGGTGTTAGTGGTCATTTCTTTTTTGAATATAATTTTTTCATTATTTGTAGGCTTCAATAATAGAATGTATCTTGTTGTTATGGGTTGGGTTTCTATGAAATCTATCATATAGTGTTTCGTTATGATAGATCATCGAATGTTCGTGTCATGTGGGCATTATATCGATGACATGAATGATTGGCTCATACAGTCCTGTTGTGTAATCATTCATCGACGAAAGCTACTTCCCCAATGAGATAGAAGTGAAAAGTGATAGTTGCAAAGGTAGACATAATGGCATCGGATTAATATTGTTTCCACGGTGAAGAGAGCCAAAAATAGGTTTATGAACACCATCAATATATAGTGGAGGTGTTAGCCCCAAGGGTTAGCTCAATTGGTTGAGTCCCCGCTTGAAAGTACTCCCAGATTGAGAGGTCACAGGATCAAATCTCCTAGACACCCGCGGGGTTAGGCCTCAGTGTTAGGCCTGACAGTAGATCCCTTCAGGAGGATTTACTGTGATTTATTAAGACCGTGGATGTAGCTATTACATGTGTGCGGGCACATAGGAACGTGAACCACTTGGAAAAAAAAAAATTTTAAAAATTAAAAAAAAAAATTAAAAAAAAAAAAAAATAAAATAAAAAAATATATATATATATATATAGTGGAGGTGTTGTGATGAAAGGAATAATGAATACAAAAGTTGTGTCACATGATTTGGATTATCGAGATGTTGAACCATCCATTGTAAATATGGTTTTCAGTGCTAGTGATCTAGTCACATAAAAGACCCCATAAATTTGTGCATTAGGATACCCTCAGGATTCAATAAGTAATCTAAAGTGATAGGATTCATTGTTAAGGTCATAGTGGCAACAACCCTGAGTTGACCCAAATTGACACCTTGTGAACCTTGCACAATTGGGGTGCCAATTTGAGAATCAATATGAGACACAATTGCACAAGTGACAACATCTCACGTTTAGGGCACTTGGCCACAAATATTTATGCATGTTTTTTCCATTGGAGGGTACCTTTCAAATTTCCCAAGGCACAAATCACATATTTGGAGGAATTTTGGATGAATTGTCACACCACTAGCTTCATGCATGAAGAGGAACTCCCATCATTTAACATGATTTTGGAGGATTTAGTGGCATATTCAAGGGTCAATGTATAAAAGAAGAATGACATAATCAAGAATGTGAAAATTGGCATTCGTATCATGTGGTGTAAAGGAGAATGGCATAGGTGAAGAGTACTCCATTTAGAAACATCTAAAAAGCTTGTTTATGTCCTCTTTCCAAAGAAGATGAGATATATTGTGACAAAAGACCCAAATTGCCAACAGAGGAAGACATATCACATTTGGGGCACTTGGCTATGATTTTTTATGTTTTTTTCTATTAAGGGTATCTTTCACATTCCCCAAGGCACAAATAAAATATTTGGAGGTATCTTGGATGACTTGTCACATTCCACTAGCTTCACGCATGAATAGGAACTCCCTTCATGAAGGAACTAGCTTCTTGTACAATTCTCCCATAAATTAGCTTTATTTCTGAATATAAAGAAGCACATATGATAGACCTTCAAAATTCGTGTATTTTCGTCGAAAAGCGAGGCACTTTGAAACAAAATTAGAGTTTGCATGTCATTCATTCAATATTTTGAACAACATGCAACTAATTATGGTAGGTATTGGAGTATTCCGTTTGACATATGTGTTTATGTTTAGTTTCATTTTCTTAAGAGATGGTATCAAGTAAAAATCATTTGGCCATTGGTTTGACTTTTGCTGACATAGGCCCTTCATATTTGTGCCCCTTGCTATATTTTCCCTTTCTCTCTTTATTCAATTATTTTTGAATGTTTTCCAACCTCATGTATAAAGTTTATCCTTATAAATTGAGTCACCTATACACCAATTTTAGTCATCCTTATCTAACAATATTGATCATTTGGAGGATGGGGATGGTGTGGTTCTAGGCCTTGCCTCTCAATTGAACATTTCTTTATCTATTTACTTGGGTTCCAACACACCTCCTTCCTAAATTCCATGCACCTTCCTTCTTTAGGGCTTACAGCCTAATGTTATAATTACAAAAATGGATGAATGACAATACAATGTTAAGGAAAGTTCTATTGCATGCCTTAAAGTGCCTTGGATTCATATGAAGACTCTTAGCTAATTTTGTTTTTGCTTCTAAGCTCAATTCATTTTTGAGTGCAACTCCTTTTGTCACCATTCATTAGCTAGCATTCCTTCTTATTGTTCTTCTTTTGTGGACAGTTTGTGGCATAGTGTCCATGCTCATGACAGTTGAAACATTTCACCTTTGACAATTCTGGCTTCTTGCCTGCCTTGCCGGTCTCAGATTTGGAATGGGATGCCTTCCCTTTTCCTTTCTTCGCCTTTCCAATGAAGGCACAATTCTCCTCATCATCAGTCTTTGATGAGGATTCATCTCTAGTGCTTCGCCGAATTTCTTCTTGTGCAAAATTAGACCATAGCCACTCCCAGTTTGGAAGCTTCTCCCTCCCATTATCAGAGTCCATGTATCTATGCCATCTCTTGGGAAGTCATAGAAGAGCTAGGCTCACCAATCATCTGAGGCAACATAGATCCCAACACTTCCAAGCTCATCTCGGCATTGAGTGAACTTGGTCAAGTATTTTTGGATCATATCGCCCTTCTCCTTTTTTATCTTCCCGAGCTTGTCTTTCAGCGACAACTTCTTGTGGTCACTACTATTCTGATACAGATCTGTCAAGGCCTTCCACATTGCATATGGATTCTCCTTCTCGTGGAGGTTTGAGACACTATTGTCTCGAACTCCCTCTAACAAGATCTTTCTCGCCTTTGCAACATTCTTCTTCCATGCTTCATGAAGTTGGGCATCTGCTGCTGTGGACTGGGGAATATCAGTATCAATGAATTCCTTCAGTCTATTGTCCTCAAGCACTGCCTCCATGAAGTCCTTCCATGCCTCCATTTTTTTAGATTTTAAACCCCATCTTGGGTCCAAAACCCCTTCGCTTGGGTTCTTTGCGGAAAAATCCTTTTGTGACCAAACTCACACAAACCCATCTCACTAGGCTTGTGGACTACCTCCCAAGCTACATACCTGCATGATACTTTGTTTGTCCCTTGAGTGTTGGTGAGGTTTATTTGTATTTTTTGCATCATAGTCTAAAGTCTTTTGACCTGATTGTTTAACATGAAAGATTTATGCTTATTGGCAATATATTTGAAATACTTGCATGATCAAGAAACTGTTATGGTTAATTAAATTACTAATTATGTACTATAGAAAGAGGATGATGTTGAGAGGGCTTGCCTGGGTGACTCTGGGAGCAACCCAGAGGTGGCCAGAGTCCAGACAAAGCTCTTCTAAGTTACAAATTTGAAGAGAAAAAATTGGTGATGTATATGTGGTTGCTCAACCTGGGCTGTATGGAAAATGTTGGCAGAGAGTGTTCACCTTTCTGTGTCTTCACGAAAGTAGGTTGTCTGGTCACAGAATAAGATCACTACATGTAGGTGATGGTTCTGTAGCAAGTTCTTAGCCTTATCTTCAGAATGGCTAACAGAGAGGATCAGGTTTGAATACGGGATATAATTTGATGAATTTGGAGATTTAGAGTTAAAGAAAAAATTGTGGTGATGTTTGGATGGGTGCTAATTTGTAGTGTTATCCATTTTTATCATTTTCTTTGTTGTGCTTTCTACCATGCTACCTAGTCACTTTTTGTTGCCCTAGCATTTTAACTTTTTGGATGTCTATCTCTCTATTGTTTCTTGCCCCATTTGAAATGTCATCCTTATTTGGTAGGTGTTTTCTTCAATATAATGTGAATATTTTTCCATCACACAACTTCTGTGGGGTTTGTTTATGCAAATAGCTTGTAAGGCCCATTCATCGGGGTATTTTATGAAATGAAATGATTATCGATGATCACCAACTAATGGTACCTGCAGAGATTTACTCTAACAATATTTCTACAGTTTTATTGTGCCAACAATTATACAACATTTTAACCTCATGAACTAGTCTCCTCTATTCTCTTAGCTAATTATATAAGCACTTATTGCTATTGTTAAAGCTTTTACTCTCTAGTCCCATTGAGCTATTTCAGTTATTTGTGGACATTGATCCATTTTCATTTCATTTCTTCATTTTTTCCAACTGTTATGCGTTACCTTTGGCCAGTGCCTTCTTTCTTACCTATGATTTTTCTGCTTAAGCATTCCAGCCAACCAGAGCAACAAGGGCAGTAGGAGCCACGCAGTCCAGCTAGAGCCCAGCAAGGGCAGTGCAGAGGCAGCAGGAGCCATGCAGGGCTGATGCAGGCCCAGTCAGGGTAGCGCAGGGGAAGTGTAATCCCTTCAGGTGTGATGCAGGCCCTTAATTAGGAGTGCAGAGGCCGACACAAGCCAGTTAGGCTAACGTAGAGGGATTTAGAGCAGCATATTACTGTCGTTTTTATTTCTCTATTGGGTGAACCAGTTTTGGTGCCTAGGATTGTTGTACTTAGATTCTACATAATAATGAAAACCCTCCAGAGCTAGCTACATTGGTTTTCCACATTGGGTTTTTTCGGGGATAGTTGTCCAGAAATCCGTGTGTCACTTTGTCTATGAGCATGTTATTTAGTATTTGATCTGTATGTGTAGGTTGCTAGTTGTATTTACTATTTACTTCGATAATTTATTGAATATTTCAGAAATTAACTTGTAACTTAATTCAAGTAGGAGAAGTAAATCAAGATACTACAATAGGGTTTCTTAGATTAAGAAATTTTCACATTCCCTAGGTCTAGCCCCATTAGGTCACATAAGGAAACAATTTCCCAGGAATCTAGCTAGAAGAAAACTTCTATCTCCTAGAGGCAACTTCATTGTTGGGTGCCCTGACTCTCCTCAGAACTTGGGTCAATTCTGACGGTGGAATCTCTAGATACCTCAAGCCCTAGCTCTAGGATCAAGTTTTTTCTAGGTGTTCCCAAGGATAGAACCTAGTAGGATCAATTTGACCTATCGAAGTAAAAACTCTTGTCTGATCCTTTCCCATCACCTTGTCTAGGATATGAACATCATTGGTTGCTAAATTCCATCCCCGAACCTGACCTGAGTCCACTTGGCCCCGTGTGGTCCCATTTGGTGTCAAATCCCTTTCATCAAGGGCCATTTGGAAATCCAAGTTTCCAAAGGATTTTAGGGATTGAGAAATTCCTTCATAAGTCTTATTCTTCTCCCTAAACCCTTTAATCCCCCTCCTGTCTCCCTAGAAGATAATTCCCTTTCTTAAAAGGAAAGCAAGTCCCACTCTTTATTTTATCTTAGGGAAAGGGTTTTGAGGGTCACTTCCCACCTATTCATTGACCTATACTCTACAAGTGACTTCCTAAACTACCGGGACTCCACCCATCGGTGAAAGTCCGTGAAGAGAAAGGAGCCTTAGCTGTGGTGACAATGGGCTAAGCCTCCATCGTTTCCCTTGTCCTAACAGTTGCCCTCTTAGAAACCCCTTTTAGATCCACTACTAGTTTGAGTGGTAACAAGTTGTTCACAATTCCATTTGTGAACAACTCTTTGGTATGCCCACTTTTGCCATACTACAACTCCAAGATGAGAAGTCCAGGGCTATGGAGGCTGCCCTTCTTCTCACTGAATCAATCCTCTACAATATAGTGAACTAGGGCTAGTTGGTTGGCCCACTTAACTGTTACTTTAGTCCTTCAAAGTCTGCACATCCTTAGGCCCTATACACCTTCCCTTCTACCAATTTTGTTGTCCTTCACCAGAACAAGAGTCAGGGCTCTTCTTTGATAGTAACCTAACAACCCTCCAATTGTACTTGGCCTACCATCAATCTGCCCAACCACAGTCAATTCCTTTTACTAATCTAGGGCCCACAATATTGTCTTCATCTAGGGCTCTTCAAATCTGCCACCTAACAATGGTTTGAGTCCTCTCAAGATCATTGTTCTTGTGTATCGACAATTTGATCTTTGTTGTCCAATCTATGAAAAAATATGAACTACTCCTCTTATCATACTTCTAACAATATGTAGATGACTAAAATAGGGTCACAAATCAGCCACTAATAGTCCATTTACTAATTTTTTATAGGTTTATTCAGATCTTTGTCTAAAACTCTATGGAAAGTCCACCAAAATCAACTCCTCTGCATGTCAATCCATTCTTCATATGGCACATTTCTTTTGCATGCTCAATCTTCTGCTCAGGTTCCACCCTCCTTTGGATCTGTTGTCTCCACAGATACTGAATCTGCAAACCATCTTCCAGATCTGTGGTCTTTATTGCATAAATAAACCTCGCTCTAAGGGTCACAACCCATCTTCTTCTACGCAAATTTGTCATAGTCTTAAGGTCATACCTTATGAACTAAACATGCTAGGAAACTGTCCTAACCAGGGCATTCTACTTATGTACTTCTAATTGTTGTAGAACAAACCCTATTCACACATAGAAAAAACACGACTCTTGCCTCCATAAGAGACTCGACCTAGCTCATATGGATCCATAGATTCTGGGCATTTCTTTGACTGAATCTTGACATGAACTTCAGATCTCAATGTCGACCCTCAAACTAGGGTTAACTTAGTCAAATTTACGCCCGCGTCGATTTCTGTTATGGCTCTAAATTACAGTGCAAGCCCTCTTCCATTTATGTTGGTCTTTATCATAGACCTTGTGGCCTAATAACCACCACAAGGAGAGATGGTATCAACCCTCTCTTCTATTTCATGTAGAAAATCTAATCAACGAGATTCAATCTGATCTTGTAATCATGTACTAAAACAATATATTGAATCCTTCCTACAATTTGTGTAAACAAAACACAATCGCACAATCACATATAAGTAAGAGAAAAAAGTTATCAATCACACAACACAAGATGTATCTGGGAAAGCAACTACTCAAAACCCTCTATCTCTATTTTGCATTAAGTCAAGGAATCATGAAACAACACAATGCTTAATCTCTCTTGAGATTCTCCAGCACTCTGCCAATTGTCTCCTGCTGATCTAGGAAAAATCGATCTAGTACCTAGCCAATTCTCAGCCTTCCTTTAGCCTGCCTTGCTCACACAATTCCTATGGAATTATCTCCATATTAATTAGGAAAATCAACCTTCCTTGATTGTGCAATCCATCATGGCATCCCAATGACTTTATAATTGCACATGGGAAATTTTCTATAAATACAACTAATAGTTATGTTCCTCTGAACTGTGTTACAATAAGGATCAAGGGTCTTTTTATTATTTAAAATAAGATAAAACCCTAAACAACCAAAACCATATCCTGAGGAGATGTAACACCAAGAGTTTATGGGCCTCGTTGGGGTTAATTGGGCAGCCAACTTCTCGGGGTCGTAACTTGGTCATATGATCTTTGTTTGATGCACATGATACCTCGTTAGAAAGATCTCTCCGAGGACTACAACTGCTAATATGATTTCTATGAAATCACCAAACCTTTCATGCCCAAAAAACATCGTTTGGGGCCTCAAAATGGCTTCGAAAGTTCAGGACCTGAAAAACTAACAAAAATAGTAAATTGTGCTATAATTAAAGAAACTAAAAAACTGAAAGAGACAATGGCGAGGGCCCAAGTGGAATAGGCGGGTGGCCACCAATATCCACCTCGATCACCTTAAATCGAATTTCTTGAGCTAACTCAATCATCATGACTTAGTTAATTGACACAAGTTGTTATGAGATGAAATTACAATTTATTGTCCAATTTATTTAAGGGAAAAATAAATTAGACGCCTCAAATTCCTCACTCTTGGTACATCAAAATTCCTCACTAGTGTGGGTGCATTTTTTTTGTCCTTTATAGTCACCAATTTCACTGTTTCTTGTTGCAAATTTCAACACTCCCTCTCAACAAGAAAGGAATTCAATCTATCACCATCTGATACCTTTGGAATGTGTTGCATGCTACACTTATCTAGTGTTGTTTTCACCTGCAAATCCTGAAACTGAATAGCCTCTGAAAAACTGAATCAGTATAGTGCATCTGTCATCAGAGTCTTCTGACTGTTGCTAGCTACTACAACTGTCTAGTACTGGATTCTCTATATTGCTGCTGACATCTACATCTGTGCCCCTTGAACTGTTGATAACTCTATTTGTGCTCCAATATTTGAAATCTGTCACTCTGATTTCTGTCTTTTTGACATCTAACTACATAAATCTAATTGATCCTTCCTACTACTATAATGTGGGCTCCTCGTAGCTCGGTTCGATCCATGAGATACGCCATCTCAATGGACCTTGCATAAATTTCTTATCTTGGGATTATGTCTACACATAACCCCACCTTACACATCGAGGTATGGATGCTCCCTCTTCCCATCTGGCTCGAAATTTCCCCCTCATGGAGGTCTCTGTATGAGTACTGGACGCTTCCACTCGGTCTCCTCTCTGCTTCTCCAATTGTGGCAGCTACTCCACAACCTTCTGAGACTGCTTCTCATGAGGATGCATGTTGAGAGGTAATTTATGCTCCCTCTAAACCACCAAGTCTCTAACTTATGCCTTTCTACCCAAATCTTTGTATGCATTTGGTACCTCAAGTGCATATAGGTTCTTGACTCGCGCACAGTGTAATTGTCTCGAAGTTACAAATTTTTTCTAAAAAAGAATTGATTTTAAATTGATGATATCTCCCTCATCCGAGCTTCGATTTGACCGTTTTTTTTCCATTTGGGTAGATTTTTGCAAGGAATCCAAATATTCTATTTGTTTTTGAAAATTTTTAACCAAATCTTCAAATATTCTCTACAAAATCACCGCCCAAAAAATTCTTGCTCTGATACCGTGTAGAAAATCTAACCAATGAGATTCAATTTGATCTTGTAATATACTAAAACAAGATATTGAATCCTTCCTACAATTTACGGAAACAAAACACGATCGCACAATCACATATAAGTAAGAGAAATAAATTATCAATTGCACAACAACATGATGTATTTGGGGAAAGCAACTAATCAAAACCCCTCTATCTCTATTGTGTATTAAGTCAAGGAATCATGAAACAATACAATGCTTAATCTCTCATGAGATTCTCCAGCACTCTGTCAATTGTCTCTCGTTGATCTAGGCAAACTCGGTCTAGTACTTAGCCAATTCTCATCCTTACTTCAGCCTGCCTTGCTCATGCAATTCCTAGGGAATTAAATCCTTATTAATTAGGAAAATCAGTCTTCCTTGATTGCGCAATCCATCATGGCATCCCAATGAGTTTATAATTGCACATGGGAAACTTTCTCTGAATAAAACTAATAGTTATGTTCCCTTTAACCTCTGTCTCAACTGGGTATTCCTCGAAAATGACATGCATGCAACTATTAATAGTGAACTATCAGTTATCTGATTGATCACTCATTGTGAATTGAATATAATTTAATTCACTGGACATCTCACTAGCTCATCACTTAGTTAGAACTAGTTAAACTAATTTTAACTCATTTAATTGAGTTAATTACACTTGCACCCCACTAATGCATCAACTTCAACTGGACCCCAAAAATATTAGAATCCCTCTAGATGCCTCATATTAGACCCTCAACTTGAATTTATTGAGCTAACTCGGTCATCATGACTTAATTAACTGACACAAGTTTTTATGAGATGAAATTACAATTTATTGTCCAATTTATTTAAGGGAAAAATAAATTAGACGCCCCACATTCCTCACTCCTGGTGCATCAAAATTCCTCACCAGTGTGGGTGCATTTTTTTTTGTCCTTTTCTGGTTTCCAATCTCACTGTTTCTTGTTGCAAATTTCAACATTTCAGAATTTGATGCGGCCTTCACACAAAGACACCATTGAAATCACATGCCCATATTCTCATGATAAACCTCTCTTAAGCTCGATCTGCCAGAAGAGAACCAACAATGTGCCATCCTACCTCCTAGCACAAACTGACCCTTAAGGTATGCAACATTCTTCTGAACCCTCACATGATGATCTTGCTCTTGGAGGATGATCATGACCTCCCTTTAGCAACCCTTACTCGCCCTCGTACTCGACCTACTTTAGGACTACATCTCTCTTCACCCCCTTGATGTGCCAGATAGTGGGAATACATGTCAAACATGCTAAGATGTGCCAAGTGATAAGGCATGATAAGATGTGCAAGGGTGTGTCAATGCATGTCAGGGACTGTCAAGACAACAAAAGGGAGAAAAAAGTTAAACTACAAGGAAATGAACACATAAGAGGGTTAATAAGTCATCAATTTACCTTTTCCAAGAGGGGCATGCTAGGCACACCAACACTAGGCGGTAATAGGTGCCAAGTGCAAAGTCTTAGTGCATTCTAAGTGCCAAGTATTCCTTTGTTGCGTCTCATCTACTTTCCAACAATTGATCTTCACAAATAAATCTAATATTAAACCATGCTAAATCATACCAAGGCATCTCAACGTATTCCATACATGCTAAGACTTTCCAAGTGCCAACACGTGCCAAGCGCCAATATGTGTCAGGGACTAGTGTTATGCATGTTATGAAGTGGAAGGGAATGTTGAAGAGTGCTAATTAAGGTGTGCTAGAGAGTGATAATGCATGTTTATGAGTGTTAAGGAGTACTAGGAAAAAACATTAAGGGAGCACTAGGTAAAAATTCATGGAAGTTAATGAATATGAGGAACGTGTACTGCCAGAGACTAGTGTTAATGGTCAATGTTAGTTGTCATGCCAAGGAGGGAGTGACAAGGTATGCTAAGCATTGGTAAGGCATGCTAGGGAATATCAAAGCATGTTAAGAATTCCCAAAGTGTGCTTGGGAGTTCCAGGGTGTGCTAATTATATCATGTGCCAATTAATAGTGCCAAGATATGCCAATACATGCTAGGTGCTAAGGATGTGGCGCAGGGTGCTAGGGTATGTCAATATGTGTCAAGGCAACAAAAGGAAGAACCAATAAGAGGGTTAATAAGTCAGGACTTTATCTTTTTGAAAAGGGTCATGCTAGGCACACTAATAATAGGTCCCAATACATGCCAAGTGGCATTGTGTTCCAAGTGCTAATGTACGTCAATGCATTCAACGAAGGTGTTCCAGAGCATGATAGGGACTATATGCAGCATGCCAACACATGCTAGGAGAGTTCCATATTGTGCTAGCGCATGTCACCATGTGCTTGGGCATCAGTGTCATCACAATATGTTCTAGGTACACATATGTTCCAAGACATGTGGGGTGCTAAGAAATGTTAGTGTGTGCCAAAGCATTAATTTAAGGTGTGCCCAGATTGTTGAGGATTGTTAGGTCTTTCTCATTAATAGAATTGTCAGAGCTCGATTATGTATTAAATAATATTTTTCCTACACACAATAGTGGAACTTTATCTAAATGGAATTTTCTAGATAATAAACTTAATAGATATGAATCATGTGTTGACTCGTAGGAAATATCTATTCGACTAGTCATTACTTGAAGGAAATGATACACGCTTATTACTTCTTACAAAATTGACTGACCTTAACCACTATGGCCTTGGACATATTATAAAAAATGCTCCACAATAATGGTATTAAATCATTATCTTTTGACAAAAAATATATTAACAGGCACATAGCATCATCAAAAACTCATTGGAATGATCAATGATGACGGACATTTTTTGATCGTCACCAAAAGTAACAAAAAGAGCATTGGTGAGGGTCATTAAAAGTTCGTCACTAGAAGTGTCACCAAAGAGAGAATTAGTGAAGGGCCTTTAACGACCCTCACCAAAAGTGAAATTTCTTTGGTGACGGACCATAAAGGACCATCACTATATACAATTACAGTGACGGTTTTTAGTGATCAATGATGACGAACATTTTTTGACCGTCACCAAAAGTAACAAAAAGAGCATTGGTGAGGGTCATTAAAATTTCGTCACTAGAAGTGTCACCAAAGAGAGAATTAGTGAGGGGCCTTTAACGACCCTCACCAAAAGTGTCATTGAAAATGTCTTTGGTGACGGACCATAACGGACCATCACCATATACACTTACAGTGACGGTTTTTTAAATGACGAGTCACCATATGTGACATTAGTGACGGACCTTAAGGGTTCGTCACAAGCATGACCCTCACCAATGTGCTTTTTTCTTGTAGTGTTTATTCGTAATTCATAACTCCACATAACACTTAGTGTTGGTTGGATAAATCGATCTTGTAGATAAGATCAATCTCCCTAGTATCAGAAGATAGTATAGCAACAAACATAGACTTAAATATATATTTCTCTAGATATATAATGATTTAGAAGTAAATGCTACAAAAGGTGTTCGAGATCCTACCTTGATCCAACGCTTGCTTGTAGTAATCGTCCTTCGATCGCCGGAAGAAGTTATCTTCAAAGACACACATTCACAGAAGCAAGAAAACATCAAATAGCTCCTACATAGCATATATTCATAAATCATATCCATTATGGTGATCAAGGAATCCATAAAATAAAAAATCGGATAATGACTTATTGAGAAAAACAAACTTATTTGTATTAACTTTGAAATAGTAGAAGAACCTTACAACCTTTTTCGGCCTTGATGTTGAACGAGGTCCTCTTGAGGGTCCAAATTAGGAATTTCCTCTACTATGATAGGTCTTGAATTCTTCGAATGAGATACATACATGTATGTAATCTTTCCTCATAAAATCTCATTAAAGGTCTAAGTTCCAACAACACTTTACCTCAAAATAACGGTAAACCTTGAACTCCCTTTGAGGGTACGCCCAGAAGCCCTCTTTTTATAGTGCAAAAGAGGAGGTTATAGTTCCAACTATGAAAGGGATAAATTCATCCTTCAAAGGGATAATCTCCTCACATCAAGGGTTTAGCTCTTTAAGGCAAAGGGATACATGAAGTTGAAAAGAGCGGTTACCCTTGCTTAGATTCTTTCCGAGAGGCTTCTAGAAATTCTCGAAAGTGAGATTTTTTGAGTTTAGTTGCACCTTTTTAATCTTTTATGAGGTATGCACCCTTAACATAGAAGAAAGTGCGTTCGGGTTTGCGAGGAGACATGACCATTAGGTGTGGGACCACGGAGTAAAACAAAGAGAAAGTGCGATAGCGAGTTTTAGAGACTTTTGAGAGCTTTCTATTATTTTTAAGGCTTGACATGGGGAAATAATGTTTTAGACTTGAAAAGGAGGACGGTGTAGTGATAATGAGCTCATATAGATAGCGAATGTCAAAGTGACAATTTTCGGTGCAACATATTGCCCTGCAAAGTGCGAAGTACGTAATAGATGAAGATGGAGTACGCTCATGTATGACGGTAAATGCTATCATTCCAAGGATCATCCTATAGACACCCCGATCAGAAACTATAAAAAAATTCAATGAAAAAATATATATATGTGAACATATCATCTGCGAGGTAGGCATTCGAACATGTCACGGAATCATTCGATCGAAGGTCGATGATGCAACCCATCGTCGAAAAGCGAAAGCACATAGGTAGAGGCATACGATTTTAAAATTACTAAACGATTTTTTTAGATAAAATTTCTAGATAATGAGTTGTCATCGATAGAAAGTGATGCGTCGTAGAGCAATCCCACAACATGAAAATCATAGATCAAGTTCTAAAGAAATATATTGTGAGATGCCACGTCGGGGGATGAGTGAAATGGAAGACAAATATCTTCCGGATGAATGGTTTTATTTGAGCTGACCTCTTGAACACATAATGACACTGAGATGGCTTGGTGACAATTGATCCAAAGCTAATACCCGAAGCCCAAAATTTTGAAGACTTTCAATATGGTTTGATTAGCTGTTAGGAAAAGAATTTTCCCAACCCCAGGTGAACACAAGTGTCATGTTCAAGAGTGGTTAACGGTTCCAAATACTCAAAATGTAATAAACATGTTCGTTTTCTCTCTTTTCCCCCACCATTTAAAGCAAGTACCTCTTTATTTTTTTACAAGCTTGGGGGAGGATAACATTTTCTTGTTTATAATCTCATCCTTTGGATGAGTCAACTTAGTTTAAGATTTAAACCCTAGAGGAGTGGTTCGTTCCCGTTTAAAATTGAATAGGTCCTTTACTATTAATTTTAATGAGTCGGGTATACAAGGCTTCCGGTGTTTTTCAATTTTTAGAGTCGGAAGAAAAACTTAAGAAAACTGCGGTAGTATACCTTTTTCGTAAATTTAGTCTCTGGGCTTAGAAAAAGGATAAATAATGCGGGGAGAGAACTCTATTGACCGTAATTAGTCAACGTATACCTTTTTTCATAAATAGTCCATTTCGGTCTGTAAAAGGGTAAACTTATCTTGAAAGAACGATCATTCATTTATTTTAACAAGTTCGAATAATCAAGTGATCGGCTGATATTTTGAATTTTCGAGTACGAAAAGCGCTTAAAGGACTCCGGTTTTTTTCTTTTTCGTAGATTTTTGAAAAGTCACTTAAGTGATAAAAGTATGCTCTTTGTTGAAAAAACGATCAATTTTCAAAAGAAAAAATCCAATTCACGCACAAAAACTTGAAACATTACACGCAGTTTCATTTAAGATAAATAAAAATGTTTTCAAAAATGACCTTTTTAAAGTGAAGAAACAAATTAAAAATTCATTTATTAGAAAAACTTATAAAGGAGAAGCTTTTCTAACTTCATTTTCACCATTTGAGTTCAAAGTGAAAAGTGGGAGCTTTTGGGTATAAAAGTTCTGAGGATTTGGAAAATCCGTTTGTGAAATCAGAACCATCGACTCTAGGTAATCCACATCCTCCTTAACTTGCATTTAATCTATTTACATTCTGTTTTTAGGCTTTAAATTTCATTTTTTAGGGAAAAATAGGTTAGAAAAATCGCTTGTGGGGTCAGCACATGCAACACGCGGGCCTGTGGACTCAATTTTTTCTACATAGAAAAAAGTGCGGGGTTCACACATTCACAACTCCCATGCATACCTATGCATTGTGTATGAGGAAAGGGTGGGACAGCGCGATGAGTTGAAACTTAAATTTCTCAATTTTCACCAAAATTTTTCAAACAAGTTTGTTCTAATATGTCTTTTTATGCATTGTAGGACATTCAAAATGTTTACTTGGTGAGAATACGAGCATGAGGATGTAGATGATGCCAAAATGAATCATTTTCCCACCAGTACGAGGCATTACGATCATGCGGTTTATACAAGTTATGGGTCATACGGGGCATAAGGGCCCAAGTAGATCTCTGACATGGTTGGTAAAAAAATGGGACACTCGGGACCAATGTTTTGTTATTTTCAGCACGGCTCCCGGGGTGAGCCCACGGGATATATATTTTTCGCTTGGTTTTGTCCAAAAGGGGTGAACAAATATCTCTATTTTGGACTAGGCAGTTGCCGATCTGTCGGTAGTCTTCGACTAGAGTTTTGTGATGATCGACGGACCCAAGGATAAATAGATTGATATTAAAATTATCATCTGAATTGAGCTCAAATTTTATTTCATTCAATTTTACTAGAGCGCACGGGGTCTGTAACTTTTCTATCTGTGGCTACTGAGTCCCAAATGCCGATTGCGATGAATTACTTAAGAGCATAATATTCAGCTGATGCTGACGATGATGGCCAATATGAAATTCAATGACCGAGAGAAAAAAATGGCAAGTTAAACAACTTTGGTTATGGATCCATTGTGGTTACATTTTCTGCAGAGGATTCCCCTTACTAGCTACGTCGCTCATTCAGCGTTGACCCGGGTGAAGTCCGGGGAACCTTGGATGGTTTGATGGGTAGCTTTGATGGCCGTCACGAGGGAATAGAGGTTGTTCGATTCACGCCTACATATTTTCGTTGGTTGAACAAAAAAAAAAAATTCATTGAGGACTCTCCATATGATGGGATGGAATTCCATAGCGACCGAAGACATGGCTCTTCCGGCGGGAGAATAGTGGGGTGATTCGAGTAAAAAACATTTTCAACATTTTCAAGTTCTAATTTTTATTTATTTTAATCATGCAAAACTAATAATAAAAATTTTTAAATGCAAATGTGGGCCCATGGGGGACCAGCACTCTCTGACCTTATGAGAGGATACACAGTGCACGGCGGCCCTGGCATGCATAGGGCCAATCAATGAGATCTTTTAATGAGACTTGGAGCATCATCTCGGCGCTTGACACTAGATATTCTGAAGGCAGAGTATAGATGATATTCCACACTTTTCAGAGTTACGAGAGATATGTGATTGGTTTCCCGAGGACCTTTTAGGAGGTTCTGTTTAGCGTGGTCCGAATAGTGGTTTCTTATAAACCCAGTCATCACCGGGGGATAGGATGATTGATTTGTAGACTCATAACATTTTGACTTTTTGTATTATCATTTTTGCCAATCATAAGGTGTTTTTCAACCTATGATTGAAGACGATGTATATTTTGAAACAAAATTCTATGCTATGATATACCATTATTCACCATTTATCTTGTGTAACATGTTATCGAATGTTGTGTAATTCTTATTTTGATTATTGTAAATTTCTATTTATCATACTAGGAAACGGTGCATGCAGCAATGTATTTAAATGTCTTGGAATATGCTAATTTAATGTAATCAAATTCACGTTCCAAAGAGACAAAATCTCAAAAATAATCGTAATAACTGTGGATTTCTAATGGCATAAACCCTATTAAGTTGTAATACAATGAGCTCAAAATCCAACCTAACTGTCAAACTCCGAATTCCAAACAATATGGATTCGGATAATAATTCAATCAACACTATACTCTAAAATTTTATTTGTTAATTTTTGACCAACGCTTAACCCATGCATGGATACTAACTCATCGGAGGTGAATAGATAACCCAAAGGCACAGAAGAAATGTTCGGTGTACTACGACAAGCACCATCATAAAAACCAATGTAGGTTTGAGGAGACGTCATACGCAATATCAAGAGTAACACCCGGATAAGTAGGAATAGTGATAAGAGCACACTCTAAACTAGGCATGCTTTTCTAATCTAAAAGACACACCAATTTGTAAAAGAAACTAATCTAACAAAAATCTCCACTTAGAATTTTAAAGCATAGTATCTTTTCGGATAAAGCCCATTTATGGGTTTATCTGGAGAACCCTAAAATCAAAATATATCGATTCACTGACCCCTTTTTCCATCTTTCGCTTAACAATGTAAGGACCATGCCACATAGGTACAAATTTTCCGGCCCTAGTTTATCATTGTGATCGTATGTAAAACTAGGTCTCCTTGAAGGATTGCGAGGTGTAACATTTCTATCGTCTTGACTTTTATTCACTTTGCATGAGCCTCATTTTCTAATGCACCAACGGTCGTCATTTCTCATCTAGTTGAGATAAGTACAAAAAATGTTTCTCCTCTTCGAGAAGTAGCTAGGACTAATTCTATGGCTAATTTTAATAGCAGAAATTTTTTTCTTTCAATAGGTAACACGGCTTCCAAACCATAAACCAATTGAAAAAGAGTGAAACCAATTAATTTTTTTAACGAGGTACGATATGCCCAAAGTGTTGAAAATAACATGGGAATTCGATTTGACTTATGAATACCAATGATTTGTTTGATCATGGTGACTAAAACTTTATTGATAGCTTCAGCAGGACCATTATCCTGCGGGGTAATATGGAGTAGAACTATCGTGGCACGGAGCTTGATTGATACGTCGGTTCGGTCATCATGATATTTTGAAAATGACTTCCATGATCCATAATGATATCTTGAGGAACACGAATCTAGAAATTATATGATTGAATACGAAAGTTACGAGCGGTCTTGCCGTGCCGAAAATCTAGGCATCGCCTCGGCCCATAGTAAATAGTCTACTGCTGGATAAAATATGCATACTTTAGTACGGTGGGGGTTACATGTAATAAATTTAATACCCCACTTTGTGAAAGGACCAATAGAAATTATGGGGTGAAGAAGAGTGAGTGCGCATGCATTTTACGATCAAAGACACGAAAATTGTGGCATTTTCAGGCTTTGCATAGATACAATATTTGAATAAGGATGGCTAGAAATAACCGATAACGCAATATCTTTTGGGCTATGGCATACCCAAATATATGATAGCCACATGCTCCGGAATGGCGGTCATTTAGAACCTTTCGACTTCTTCATGAGTAGGACGACTGTCGGAAAACGGGGTCGCTTCACGACGATAGAGTGTATCACCAATAATATTGTATTGTTGGGATTAGGCATGATTACTGATCGGCGAGATCGTGAGATTTCAGGCTAAGATTGGATTTGGAGATAAACGATAATATCCCCATACCCCGAGGATCCAAAGAAATCTTTTTGATAAGAAACAATGATTCATCCGTAATGGGTTGTTCGCCATAGTTTTAGTATCGGTAGAGGGGAAATCACTACATCGAGTTCAACAAATACCAAAAACTTCTTTTTTTACTTGGATTTTCAATTTCAAGTCAAATTGCTGTGAGATAACTATCCATTTGGAATACTTTCCCCCTAGCGGTTGTTTAGTCGGGAATGTGCATAATGGGGTTGCGGTCGAGAAATCAGGTTTGTGGTTTTGCGTAATAAAATGTAATGACGAAATCTTTGGACAACTTGGACAATGCGAAGGCCAATCTATCCACATGTGAATATTTTATCTCGGTCGGATACGATTTCGACTAATATAGTAAATCACATGTTCATTGTTGAATACATCTTCCTGAAGACTAGAACCATCCCAAATGGTGGAATGAGAAGCGGTGAGGTACAAAAAATAATCACGATTGTAATTGGGAGGATGCGATAACGGTGCATGGGTCAATGCATGTTTGAGTGCATCGAAAAGATCGATTAGCGATCTCATCCCAAAATAATGTAATGTATTTTTTAACAACACAGTAAAACCCTTTGTTAACTCGGCATAGTTAGGAATAAAGCAGTAAAATATACTTTCCCCTACAAACTTTGGGTTAGCGTGGATTCGAAGGAGGAGATAGATTTACAATAGCTTGACCTTGATGGATCGAAACATGAATGCCTACTTTGGAAATAGAAAAAATCCCCGGTAAAGCGACTTTGATTCTACATAGAAAACAAATTTGTGGATTCGGCCAATTCGATGTGCCTACATCTCATAAAGATGGCTCATAAATGAGTGAGATAATTGGCCCTACACGATGAATGGGTAGGTAAATCATCGAATGAGTTGCCTGATGTGCTTGATGTCATGAAATGTGTAAGACATAACCCTTTGAAAAGTTACCCCGGCGTTCTTCAATCCAAAGGGTAGTTTGCAATAAGCAAATCTTTACAGAACAAATGAAAGTTGTTTTAGGTTGGTCGGCACGGAGTATGTTTGTTGGTTGTAACGGAGGAAAAACCATCCATAAAGGAGAACATTTCACTATCTTTTGGCACAATCATCGATAATTTGATCGATATAGGGGGTTGGGTAATTGTCTTTAGAATGACTCGATTAATATCCCTATAGTTGATACATACTCTTATCATTCCTTGTTTTTTGTTGACGGGAACAATATTCGATACCCAATCGATTAAAGGAATTGGATAAATGAAAGTTGCACGAAGCGAGTTTCTCAACATTTGATACTGACTTTTCTCGGATCTATTTGACGTAAGCATTATCGGACGGGATTAGCATCGGGTAAGTCTTAATCTCATGAAACAATTGATGGATCGATTCCTGGCATTTATTCATATGACCAGGCAAATACGTTACAAAATTCTTGAAATAGGGCTTTATAAGTTTGGATTTCATCATCAAGCATAGGAAGCACCTATATGAATGTGTCGATAATTCTGGCTTAAGCTGAAATGTCAAAGAGGAACCATTTTAGAGATATTTTCCAAATTTAACTCGAAATCAAGATGTTGTAATGGATACTGGTTCTTTGACATAATCGGTATAAAAAATAGAAGAGAAAGCATTTTCAAAAATGACCTAATTCAAGTAAAAATGAAGATCGGTGATGTAGATCTTCCATGGTAAATTATCAATAGAAAAGAGTTCACGAATGCGATTTCATCGATGTGAACAAGATTAGGAAATGTTGTTATTAGCCTAGCTAGATATAGAAAGTGATTCCTCATGGATCACATTCATTGAATCGGTTTCGAGTTGAAGGATTAGAAAACGACTATACAACTTGATATGCGAAGTTGAAAGGGACTCAAAGGCAATAAATGCCATCAAATGAATCAACCTCAAAATCGAGTACGATCAAGGATCATCAAAAGTAATAGTATTTGATGAAATCATATGAATATTGGCAATATGAGGTGATATGTTAGGAGGAGGAAAGGAAAATGTTCCCGGTAAATACGAGAATCTTTAATCAAACCTACGCGACATCTTTGTAAGGGATAACCATTTTATCGATCATCTTGAATACTATCTATAGGGGTACGGATCGGATGAGAAATAAGTTAAATGATACATTGCAATGATATTTCCTTTATGCTTGGAACTTGATAAGCCGAAATATCGATGAAACAATAGCAGGTCATAGCATAAGACCAAGCTGCGACCCCGGGGAGGTTGGAATATAGAGGGCATCAACCACTTCCCATCTAGATTTATGATTTTTTCCTTCAAAATATGAAAAGGATGGAACCCTCGGCCATCAAAAGCTTTTAGAATCATCGGAGATTGATATAGTGTGGGAGAACCAAGTGATTTCAACTCTTTGGATCGACATAATACACGTAAGCCCCTTCATCAATCACGATTACGAAGGGCAGGTCTTTTTTACTAATAATAGAATCTAGAAAGCCATTTAATGGGGTAGGCGGGGTGTACTATTCGATAAATTAAAGATCATTAGCTCACCGAATC
Organism: Pinus albicaulis; assembly: GCA_034641835.2. NCBI lineage: Eukaryota > Viridiplantae > Streptophyta > Pinopsida > Pinales > Pinaceae > Pinus > Pinus albicaulis. Next base: position 1,492,569,266 of record CM076579.1, read on the forward strand.
ACGAATATCGATAGCTCCTATGGTAGACAATAGTAATTTACGGCTGTGCCAAAGCACGCTTGCGAGAACTTCAAAGCTGACATTCTTTGAAGGAGAAATGACTAAGTCCTCAACAATGTTGTAATTCTAGTAGCTCTCGCATGTGGATTGAAAGATGATTTATGAATTACACCTTTAGTAGACGGTATGATTACTAGGGGCGAGTTTGGTTTCTCGATACGTATTGGATCAAAAACGGGAGGGTTGTAGTTGGTGTGTTTTAGTTAGAAGATTATGCTTCTTTACGACCAACGGGATTTTACTACCATAATCTTGCGATCGCGTCGCAATCCTAACATGAGACATCATCATAATGAAACAACCACGAGGCATTCGAGTAGAACCAATCATCTTACTATCTTGAGTAGGAAAAGGATCCTTCAAGAGAGCAAGCGTTTGAGAACCTTTAATGAATTTGGAAACCTTTGCTCGATGTGGGCATTTTTTGGTAAAATGATCCTCATGACAAATGAAACAAGGATAGCGAGGTTTGCATTTTCCTTGATAGATTCATTTTTATCTGTTTTATCTTTTGAATTATGTATTTTTTTATTCTTCCCCTTTTTTTTACCGCTAGATTTAGATTTGGTCGTAGTTGACTCTACAACATGGATGTCGACGAAACTTCGACGAAAATTTCCTTTTGGGGAATTAGGTAAAGTTATTATAGGAGAAGAATTATTTGAAGAATTTTTTTCTTGGTTTTAGTACTAATTGAACCAATCATACCATCGGCGGCATGAGACCACGAAGGAGCTACGGTTATTTGATCGTGTTTTGCAATATCGGGGATTTTTCATGTAAAATGCATTGCATATAAGCAGGTTCAAGGTACGAGAGCTTGAGCAATGACTTGCTCCTCGGTAAAAAATCCTCCCTTAGCTACATCTTCGGTGATTTTGGGTAACAATTATTTAATGAACCATTCGCAAAAATTTGATACGGAATGAAAACTTTCACCTAAACGCCTTCTACGTCGCCATTCGTGAATATGATAAAAAATATATATATGGACATGGATTGTTTTAGTGAAGTTAAAAGTTATTACTTAGTATGCATTAATAAATGACAAAATGAGTTAATAAAGCAATTGCTTAACTAATTGAAATTATTAAAGAGCCTCGTGGTAACTCAATGTACCATTTGGAAGCAAGACCAATAAGAGTTCGTTGAAAAAAGGCATAACCAAATTGAATCATCAATTATCGAATTAGACGCACACTAGAGGCGATAATTCATAATGTGATTTAATGAATCCTCTCCTAACTTACCTTCAAATTTCGGTATATCACTTGGAAACTTATGCGGCATTGGCGGCCAATACGGAAGATAGTAAATCGAGATCATTCGTAAGGCACGACAAATCGAGGTAAAGATAAAGTTGCAATAAATGGTAATTGATGGTTAGGGTCGCGAAAACCTTGAAGTAATAAGCCGGTTACGGGAGAGATATCCGGGATAAATTGGAATCGTATTTGCATTAGGAATGGTATGACCTCACAGGAAACACCAATTAAATTTGGACCAAAGCTTGTAGTTGTTGAGGGTACATTGATAAGTATAGCGAGGATACGGTTGATATTGATAAAGCGGGTTTTGTGCGAAGGGATCGGATTGATACTATCACTGCTATGTTTGATATGTGAATTTCGGTTGACTTGTGAAAAATCGTAGTTGTACCCGGCTTGTCTGTAGGTATAAGGCAAAAAGTCTAAGCTGTAGGTCCTAGCGGGGTCACAAAGAGTTGAGGAATTTTCATCGATGCGAGGGATGAAAGAAATCGGGCCTACGAGGATACTCCAAAAATAGGTGTTATAGGTTGAACGGATGTTGCGGTAGTTACGGCGAGTTTGAGGCGGAGTCAGGAGTGTAATAGGCGGGAAGCTTTTGAATAGAACAAGGTGTAGGGATTTGAACGATGGTGGACGGGTTGCGGGGTGGACCAAAACGAAAAGTGTTTGTCCGGAGGTGGATAAGATAATTGCACATTAGGTTGCATAGTACGGTTGAATTTTTGGATGGATCACACCATGCTCATTCGAGGGTATTTCCCCATGTAAGGTTGTGCATATGAAGGACCATAGTACGTTGGACATAGGAGTTGATAATTAAGTGGTAAATCTCCAACACCTTGTACAAATGATTGACCGGAAAGGTGGTTGAAAACCTTGATTGAGTGCGACCTTAAGGTTGATAACCTTGAGACACGTCTTGAATACGGGGTTGATAAGGACCACGAGGAATATCTTGAGTACGGGGTTGACCTTCAGGGTATGTACTATCCTTGAGAGTTAATAACCTTGAGGTAATGTCTTGTCCTTGAGGTTGTTCTCAAATAATATTGTTCTACGAGTTTGTCTTTTGGGAAAAAATTACCTTTGAAATTGCCCCCGGTGGTAGCGAGCGCAGCAGGGTTTGCCCTCCATGTGGTAAATGAGCGCAGCAGGGACCCCCCCTCTTTCTTGAGTTTGAGGATTTGGAATATTACCATACATCATAAATATTTTCTCTTGTGTTTGACGTTTCGGTTTTTAATTCCTTTAATACCGAGATGATAACACTTTTCGGTCGGTCAAGGAGTTGCTCCTAAGAAAGTACTAGAGAGTGCCTAGTACCGTTTTGAAGGAACGAGAAGGACCACCATATAAAAATGTTTGCGGTGTTTGGGAAAACATAGATGACTCTCCTAACATGATCGATGAAGGATAATAACCTTACTCTTGGATGTAGGATGAAAAGGAATTCGAGGTGGTGAAAAAGTAAGACACAGGTTTTCTAAAAAATTCGTCAAAGATAAATACCAAGCGTCACTCCTAATAGGGAAATTTTGTAGAAAATGGATTCACGCTCCCTAAGATTCAAATACGTAGGGATTTAGGAATAGTTACTTCTTCATCTTGGGTGGCAAGTTCTTTAATAGAAATGAGGCTAGTAGGAAGATCTTCGATAACGATATTTCTTACCCTAGGTGAACCGAGGATCACTAGAGTTGGAGTAACGAATCACGAGGATGGTTCCAAAACGATGAGTTCGGTGTCCCGACTCGAAATTTCGAGTTCTTCGACTAGTTCATTGGAAGGAGAAATACTACCAGTAACTTCGAAAACTAGAGTGGTTCGAATATGCTGTTGTGGGTGTCTGATGATCGGGATGAACAACTATAGATGAAATTATGACTTTTGTTGATCTAATTCTACGATACTAGATGATACTAGAGCACGCATCCCTTGATATGACTTGGTGTATACTCGAGGTTTCCTTGAAGTCACATGGGACTCTCGGTATTATGCGACGATTGAATATAAATTAATCACACGCAAAACAAATAAAATTTCAATAAAAACACCTATAGTCTCTAAAGGAAGAAACAACTCAATCACACACCTAAAAATCTAACGAGTTCAAACCACGCTGTGATACTTCCATACTAAAAAACACTTGTTGGTGATGAAATCCAACTTAGTAGAAGTTTAATACGAAGGGCGGTTGGAATAGTTGCCATTAACTTGTAATGAAACGAGGCCCGGCACAAGTTTCTTCACAAAACCATCTCATGTGAAGAGAACCCCCAGTCCAAGTGAGTCTAGTTGACGTACGCGTCAGTACGGTGGGGTCTTCCGCTAACACTTCACCTTAGGAAATAAACTTATGTTTATGGACACCTAAGGTTGCTGTATTAACAAATACAACTAGGGGAATAGTCCACAATCCGATTCTGGCAACGAGAAGAAAACTAACAAAGCTGAATCCCCTTGAAAGGCTCCTAAAATGGTCAATCTGAGGTTTACCAACAAGTGACCCTGAGCTCCTCGATAATGGTTAATCCAAGGTTCACCGTTTTATGGTGTATGAGATCTTCCTATCTTTCCCAATGAAACATAATTGATTGTCTCAAAGGTTCAGACATGACCTCGTGATTAACTCCTTTAAGGAAAGCTTCAGTTGTACCAATTACAATTGGATTTATTTCCCTACCATGATTTATCTACTTGTTTGTTTTGTACTATCTTGGAAGTTAATTACTCACCAATCAAGATACTAACTTTAAGCTATATTGATAAGAGCCATAGAAATAGAAAAAAAAATTACTAGTTCAATTTTAATTAAGCGTTGTTTTATGGGCATTCTTTAAGTCAAAAGGTATGGAAATGAAAATTTGATGGTGTGAAGACTTGACTTCCAAACACACTAATGCACCTAAAACAGAAGCAATTCGTTTTCTTTATTGAAGTCTAGCCAAAGAGAGGTTAATTTGAACAACCCAGAGACAATTCTTTCTTTGAACATGAAGAATAAATGAAAGAAAACCTTTTTGTTTTTTAATAAGAACTCAAAACAAGACAAATAATCAATGCTCATGATAAATCCATTTCACTTTTAAGACTCAAAACTACAAAAAACAAATTTTATTTCAAAAGAGATCACAAGTTCTAACAAAACAATCAAAACTATGAAAAATAATTTTGATATCTAAAAAACATTAGAAAATCTAATTGAATAAAAGCAATATTTTTTGAGAATGTTTTAATTATTTGTTGAGTAAACTAAGGATTCATTTGCATAGAATAACAAATAAATCAAAAAAAACATCCGGATATATTTTCTTTTGTAAAAATGAAATTCGAACTTATAAACAAAGTTTGTTGAAAGATTTGCAAAAGAGAAAACTAGATCTATTCCCAAAAAAAGGATGGATTTCGCAACCAAGTCGGAGTCATCAAGAAGACAAAAAGACACTAGTGTGATCTAAGGTATTTCAAGCTTCGATCTTTGAGTCACTACAAAGACAAAGTGAAAAGCGAATCCAAGTATGCAAAACTTCTAGAAAATCGCCCAAAACAAAAATACTATTGGAACTTGCTCACGAGGATTTTGTGAGAAAGATCTGGGATACGGGCGGAACTAACGGTCCTAAAACAATCTAAACTTAAACTAGAAGAAAATATGAATATTTTCAAAAATTTAATAGGGTCGGCGAGGCCCAAAAATGCTGGTCTTGGTCACTTGGTTACTCAAGGAAAGTGCGAAATGTCGCTGTACATGAAGATAAAGTGCGGTCCCCGGAAAAGTTCAAGAAAAACTCAAAAGACTTCAAAATTTTCAAAGAAAAGTAAACCTAAGCTACCCGAACAAGTATACATCAATAAAAAACCGAAAAAAAATCATTTTCTCAAGTGAAAACAAAGGAAAACCAAAAATCCAAACTTCGTTCCCCGGTGAGTCACCAATTTGTTGGCCGGATAAATCGATATTGCGGAACAAGATCGATCTCCCTAGTATCGGAAGATAGTCTGACAACGGAGACAATTAAATCTGTCTTTACGTAGATATGTATTATTTAAGTAAATACTACAAGGTGTTAAGATCTGCCTTGATCCAACGCTTGCTTGTAATAATCATCCTTTAGTACGCCGAAAGAGTTATATTCGAACACCATTCACAAACAAAGCAAACATCAAATAGCACACGAATTTCATATATTCATAAATCATATCCATTATGGTGATCGAGGAATCCATAAAATAAGCAATACGATTGACGACTTATTGAAAAAAACAAACTTATTTGTATTAACTTTAAAATAGTAGAAGAACCTTACAACCTTTTCGGCCTTGATGTTGAACGATTCCTCTGAAGTCCAAAGCGGTACCACTCTCTACTACGATAGGTCTTGCACTCTTCCAAACTGAGATACATATAGGTATGTAATCTTTCCTCACATAAAATCTGTTAAAGGTACGAGTTTACGATAGAACTTTACCTCAAAATAACACTAAAGAATTTAACTCCCTTTGAGGGCACTTGAGGCCTCTTTTTATGGTGCAAAAGGAGGTTACGAGTTCCAACTATGAGAGGATAAAGTCCTCCTTCAAAGGGATAAGCTCCTCACATCGAGGTTAGCTCCTTAAGGCAAGGGATACATGAACTTGAAAAGAGGCGGTTACACCACTTGGCAAGATTCGTTCCCGAGAGGCATGCATAAATTGCTGAAAGTGAGATTTTTTTGAGTTTACTTGTGCATTTTTAATATTTTACGGGGTTTCCACCCATATACAAAGAAGATAAAGAAGTCGGGGTTCGTAGGAGACATGACCATTAGGTGCGGGACCGCGGTGAATATGTTGCGATACTAGAGTTTTAGAGACTTTTGAGAGCTTTCACTTATTTTTTTAAGGCTTGACATGAAGAACTAATGTTTTAGACTTGTAAATGAGGAAAGTATGAGGTGATAATGAGCTCATACGGATAGCGAAAATGTCGAAGTGAAAATTTTCGGTGTGACACTTAGTTAAAAACTATATACCCTTAAGATATAAAACAAGAAAAACCTTGAAATGCGCACATTATATATCTTTTGTCTAAGATGTTTAAAGACATGCCTTGAGATAATTTCCTCTTGATAATGTAAAAATTTGTGTCTGTGCGAGATAATCCTAATACTAAATATTTTCCTTAATCATCTTAAAGACATCTTTAAGAGATGAATATGTAACAAGCCAAGTTGAATCTCTTTGTTTTGTTTCTAAAATACCATGGAAAATTCCACGGTAATTGTGACTTTCCGGGGTTTTAATGCTTAATCATACGCACAATCACAAAATAATTGGTGTTTGCACCTGTTCCTTGAAAACCTTGGCACTCCTGATCTCAAAATCCATCTTAGATTACAAGGTTGGAAAAATAATTGTTGTAAATATCCTCAATATCCTCAATTCCAACAATGTAATTCTTCTTTTCCACTACCATATTTTCCTCATCCCCTCCATGTTATCAATTTCAAAATCCAAACCAATAACATTCATTACCATTCCCTTAAAAACCAAATCAATTATCTGCTCAACCACTTCCAAACCCAAATAATAAAAATCAAAAATTTATTTATAATGTCAAAGGAAAAATCTTTCAAGGTTGTATGATAACACCACTAGTTATAAATGATGTCCAACTTAGATTTGGTAGGCTTTTACAAAATAATTCAACAGTCATCATCCAAGAATCTAAAGAGGATGAGACTCATGGAATAGATGAAGGTCTTGATCAATGCTTCTCTTAGAAAATAAATCTCTATACAATGTAAGGATGATGAAATAAAGAGGCTCCTAAAGTTCCTCTAACAATACAACCTTTGTTCTTTACGAGAGCCACCTTTTTCCAAAAAGGACTTGGAAATTTCCTAAAGGAATAGAAAGGAAATTATTTTACCATACTATGAAATGTTATATTAACCTAAAAATTTTGGCATCAAAACACCTTTCTTGAAAGGAATAATGGAAATAGCAACATTTAAAAAACCAATAAAGATCTATGTATTACAAAACCTGGAAGAAAAAAGGAAAACAAATTAAAAAAAAATTGTTGGGAAATTTTTTTTGATATCATGATGGGGAAAAATATTGCTCAAAAATATTTAGATCGAGGAAGCCCCATTGTAAAAATACTATAAATGGTATTTAAATCGAAAATACTATAATTGATCTAGGAGCGATTATTAATATTATGAGTAAACATACCATGGAACAACTCAAACTTTCAAATCTTCAATATAGTCCAACATTAGTTCAATTAGCGGACAAATGTTTTATTAAACCGGATAGTTATTAGAAGATGCGTCTATATCTCTATATTCTTGGGAATATCCTATAGACTCTACGATTTTAACTCCCAAGAATGATTTAGGAATTCATCCATTCATCATACGTAAATATTTTCTAGCTACAACAAATTCATTCATAAATTGTAGATTGGAATATATGTATATATCTAATTGAAATTCAACTAGAAATTCAAATTGTATCTTGCGAAACTATAAATAAAATAGAAAGTGAAGTATGGATATATGATGATGAACACTTTGATAACATGGAATCGAGTTTATACTTTTGCACGATTATATGAAGAAATTAAATTAGTCAACTTAATGAATAACAATGATTTTTCTTCTTATTGTAAACAAAATCAAATTTTCCCATTAACAATGTAATATTAAAAATTCATCATCACTTCAAATTTCTTTACACTCTATGGAAAATTGGCAATTCTCAAGCATATTTTTTTAGGTAAAACATTAGGTACTATGATAATCTCGAGGAACTTCAAAATAAAAAAGCTAATAATGATATTACAAAAACATTTCTCTTCTTATGCATGGGAATATGCGAAGTATGAAGGGATTTGATACTAAAACTTGTATGCATCACATTTTATTTTCGAAGAAAAAATGAACTTGATTAGACAAATCAAAAGGAGAATGAATCCAAATATAAGGAAATTTTTTAAGGAGGAGTTACAAAAGCTGTTGAATGTGAATTTCATTGTCACATATTAGAAAGTCAATGGGTATCACCACTAATGATTGTTCCAAAGAAGAATGGGAAGTCAAGAGTATGTATCGATTAAAGATAATTAAACAAATCCATTTTGAAAGGTAATTTTCCAATACCCTTTAAAGATCAATTGTTTTGATACCTTATAAGGAAGAAGTATTTTCATTATTATATGGTTTTGGTGGATACGATCAAATCCAAATAGCACGAAGCTCAGATAAAAATACTTTTATATGTCCTTGGTGAAAATATTCATATAGGGTACTTCCTTTTGGATTATGTAATGCACATGCCACATTTCAATGAGAACATTAGGGTATTTTATCGATATAATTCATGATTTTGTGGAGAATATACATGGATGATTTCTTTTGTGTATAGAAATTGTTTTGAAGGTTATAGAAATTAAGAAAACAAATTGCTAGATGTAAAGAAGAAAATATTTCATTAATCCATGAAAAAATGATGTTTAATGGAGGTATTATTTTAGGTCACCATATTTACGGAGATGAATTAAGGTAGAAACATCTAAGGGAGAAGGTATTTCTTCAATTTCAATTCATGCTTATCAAATAGATGTTAGAATTTTTCTCAAATTTACGGATACTATAGAAGATTCATATAAAACTACATAAAAAGAGCCTCTTTGTACTTTTCAAATTTCTTACAAAAGATTATGAATTTTCATGGAACTTCGTTTGTCAAAAATTATTTGGAATATTGAAACAAAAGAATTAATGAATCACAAATTTTAAGAGGACCAAATTCTATTCTCCCTTTTCACATATCTACTCATGCTTGAGACACAACTTTGGGCTTTTATTGGGACAAAAGGATTTAAATAATTTTTTCTATTTATTACACAAGTAAAGTTTGGTTCCAACGAGTTAGAATTATAGTGTAAGTGAAAAGGAGTTTTAGTTGTTCTTCATGCCATTAACAAATTTATCATTACATTACTAGTTATGAGAATTTTATCCATAAATACCATTCGCCATTAGATCATTAATGAATAAACCAATTACTGATGGAAAAATTACAATATGGTTGTTACTATTACAAGAATTCAATATTACTGTTAGCAGTCAACACGGAAAAGAAAACATAGTTGTTAATTTCCTTTCCATAATGGAAAATGATAATGTTGATGTTCCCACAAAAGACAAATTTCCTCGATATATTGTTTTGGTATCCCCTAAATTGTCTTGGTTTGTAGATATTGCCAATTATTTAGCTACAACAAGATTTCCACCATATTGTCCGGCAAAAGAAAAGAAAAAAGTCATAAGAACCGATGCATCCTATTCATGAATAGATGGAGAATTGTCACAAAAATGGACCATATTTGATCATTCGAAGATGTGTACGAGAAGATGAAGTGCAGAAATCTTATAATATTTCCATGACAAACCATGTGGAGGGAAATTTGCAAGAAAATGAATCTCATACAAATTATGTCTTTTGGGATATTATTATCCATCTATTTTCAAATATAACAAATAATATGTCAAAATATGTGATATATGTTAGAGAATGGGAAAGCTAGTACCTTAAGATGAAATTCCTCTACAACCTCAAGTACTTGTAGATCCCTTTGAAATATGGGCTCTAGATTTTGTTAGACCTATAAATCTATAAAATCCCGAGCTAAAAATGTATATCTTGGTTTGCATAGATTATGTGAGAAATTGGGTAGAAGATACTTCATTTTATTTACCAATGTTTGAAAATGTTGTAGTTACATTTCTTTTTGAGGAATTTTTACTTGTTTCGGTATTCAAGAGAAATTGTAACAAATAAAGAGACCCAGTTGCATCCAAGTTGGTACGAGAGGATTATCGAGAACTACAAAAGTCCAAGCATCAAAATTCCCTCCCATATCTTCTGACCCTTTGGAATGTGGAATTTGCAATTAAAGTTATTAAATCAATTATTACCAAATTATGCATATTGCATAGAAAATTATTGGCAGAAAAACTCCCCAGAAGAATTATGGGCATATCAGACCACTGAAAATACATCTTGGCATAATTCTTATGATATTGTCTATGTGAGGCATGTTTTCCAATTCGATTCCTGATGGAGACTTCTGAGAAATAACTTCTAAATTGGGCCTTGAGCTATCGAGAGGCTTAGAATCAAAGAGCAAGAAAATTTTAATTACCTAGATGAGATTCAACAACATGATGTCCATAGGACTAGAGTAGTGCAACAACAAAGATCAAAATTGAATGACAAAGTCATCAAAGGTAAGAAGTTCAAACAAGGTGACTAGAAACCTGACTTATTTTTATTCCAAGTTTAAATATTTTCAAAGAAAATTTTCATGCTCATTGGCTTGGTTCTTGTGAGATTGATATTGTTCACTGACAATGGATTAGTTAAAATCAAGATTATTGATGATGAAAAAATTACATTTCTTATTAATGCTACAGATTAAATTTATATCATAAACCATTAAAAGAGGAGAATGTGTTAGATATTTGAAGACAATTAAGATTGAAGTTGAACGAAAGGAGAATATTCTCCTCATTATTCCACTTGTTATAATTTCTCTATAAAAAATTAAAAATTAATTAAATAAATAAAATAACTAAAAACATGAAAACCAACTTTTTACGGCATGTTTATAAAAAAATATCGATTGAAAACTAAGACTTTATTGGTAGTAAAGATTTTAGAACTCCATTTCTTTTATCCTTGCTTCCTTTATCCCTCTTTTTCCTCATTTTAGGGTGATCAAATGTAAAAAATAAGGAAATTGTTATTTAGCTTATATCCACAATATGAAAAAATAAATTCCCATAGTGCTGCATCAATTGACATTTCTCCAAAAAAAATCAAATTCAACAACGAGAAGGTATCGAAAAACATTCGAGGTATGTAAGAATGCTTGCATTATGGTTTCATTTAAAAACTTATATTTTAAACTATGGATCAATATTAAATATTTAAGACCTTATGACTATGCTAACTATTAGCGCTGGAATCTACACTTGGATTGCTTCAAGCACCTAACGAGACACATCCTAAGCTCTAAGGAAATTTCTTATGATTTGATTGGGTTTTCGGAAAGTGGTTGGATCTCAAGAGCTCTGAAAGGAAGGTTGAAAAGATAAAAGGCTCTGACACATACAAGTGAATTCTTAGATATGATGTGGTAGAAAAATTTTACTGCAATCATTAGAAGAATGGGAGAAAAACATTGGATTTGTAGGACAAAAATCCATTGCTAGGAGGAAAAAATGACACAAATTCTAGATCTGAAATGTATAGTGAAAGAATTCTTTTAAAATACTTATAGGAGTCTCACCTTACATTTAAAGAATCGCATTACAAGGAATGCTTCTAACTAACATGACCTCATGAATTAGGAATTTTTCGTGAATTAAGAATGACAAAAAATAATTAACATGCATGTTAGATCAAAAGACTTATAAAAACATGAAACATTGTTTAATTCCACATCAAGGAATGCTTATGAAAAATCTTCAATTCATACTGAATCAGGAGAGCTTGGAACAAGACTTACAGAAACAAATCCATTTGATCTAGAGGTTCACAACAATTATAAAAAAATAAGATAGAAATTTTATGATAAACTTGGAAAGACAGATAACGTATCTTATTGAGGTATAGAAGGTATCTTTTTAACACTTATTTATCCTACATTAATCATTGATCCAGGAACGAATTTTTGTTTCAAGAGTGTACCCCGTCTGAGGCTGCAATTCAAGCTAAGAGTAATGCCTTGTAAGATGTAGCATAGTGTTCTAAATACAAGAGTAAACAGATTCTTGGAAAAGAGATCTAATTACAATAACATGAACTCAAATGCTCTAAAATCCAACTGTTCACTCAGCAAACATCAATCAAGGATATAGTAGCAATAACTCATTCCTCTAGAAATTGATGCAATTGAAATCAAACTAGAACAAGACAATCAATCTGGGAACATGGAAGCAATAACCAGTATTCTCTACAGTTGACAGTCCTGCTTTAAAGCAATTAAAGGGAAATAGAAATTGAACTAAAGCTGTTATTGAAAGTAAACTATGAAAACTCTTTGCAATCTGTAAACTAATGAATTGAAAATGAACAGCGCACTGGAATTGAACAACAATGTAAATGAGTAGCAAAATGTAACTTAGAAGAATTGAACAGAAAATACTAACTAATGAATCTGAACAGAAAATCTTAACTTAATGGAATCAAATAGAAAATTCTATTACAAACTAAACTCTGTCGACAACAAACATTGTTAAGTAGCAATCTGAAATGAACAACAATACAACAGAACAACAATCAATTGAAACAGAACATCTAATGTTGAACAGCAAAGCTCTGTAGGGTATAACAAGATAAATAATACAGAAATTAAGGTCATTGTTGAAATGAAACAGCAATGCAATTCATTAACATAACAAAATCAATCAGTAACTCAACAGCAAACCAATTAACTTGCAAATGTAATGAAAACAATCACAAACTATCACACAACGATAATTGAAAGATAGAGATACAAACAACAAATTGATCCACTACGGCCGGGACCTTAGCCACCAACGAAACACCACTGGGCTACTACAGAGCTAAGAAATGGGGTAGAAACACGTTCTTATATTAATCAAACATAAATAGTGTTTACAGTGGTCACTCTTTGATCATGAGAGATAATAAGAAAATGCAGGGTTACAAGAGAAATGTTTAATAAATAATTCATCTCCTTTTGATCTCTAAAGGCATTTCCTTTTATAATAATTTTGATGGATAAGAAAAGGAACAAGATAAGATTGAACAATGATCCTCCTTTTCTTTCTTTAGCTAGCGCTTGATCTTCTTCGGTTGTAGTCATGCTGTTCCCTGTCTTCTCTTAGCTATGCGTTCTAATTTCCTTCTGTTTGAATGGATATGGTCTATTACTGGAGGAACAGTAGTTACTCCTGCTTTAGCCTTGCCTCTCAAATAGTTGTTTACTCCGTTTGTTTCCTGTTTTTACAATAAAAGGCAATTTTTAGTTACTTTTCACAATAAACACAAGTCTTTGCAATTCTATCATAATTCTACAATAAATCACCTTTCTAGAATAAAAAGAGTTATGTTTAAAGGAAAAGGATGAGAAAATGCATGGTGAATTCATACCTTTTCCAGTGCTCAACATACCCCCCTGCTTACCCTTTTTCATGTCCTCATGAAAACCATAGTTTACATGTAAAGAAGTTAGAGAATAGGCTGGAGAAGGTTTTTCATTAAGAGGCCTAAAACCATGATTTGCAGCTAAAGCTTCAAAGACATGCCCTGTCTGTCCTTTAGGTAATTCATAAATGGCTTTATAATCTGTTGCAGGATACCATAGAATGTGACTTTGAAACCTACACCCTAGGCAGAATGGGCCTTCCCTTAAGATGAGGTTGATATAGAGAACCAAACGGTCAACAGCTAATCCAAAATTTCTATAATTAAATGGCTCTCAGTTTTGAATATTCCGATTGGAAATCTTCCATCGGACTTTAGCTGCTGTATAGGACTAGTTTCTAATGGAGAGAAAATATTCTACCCCATACAAGACAATTTCTTTGTGGACAAGCCTTAATGCTTCGATCACACCCTCGTTTGTCATTAGACTCTTCTACCTAGTCCATAGTTGTAATGGGTGTTTTGGTTCACCCCTAACCGAAAGGTCTAACCCATTTTCTTGGCTCTGAAAAGTATTATAGGCCTTGAGCCATTTCAACTGATTGACAACAAACAAAATAAATGCTTCATATTGGATGTCACCCACAAAAAGGTTGGGATTTATCTCAATATCATTTTCCAATATGAGACTATGCAGATAGAACTCACACAGCAGACGCTGGACTTTGACCCCATAGAGTTTGCATCATTTTACAAAATCATCTAAAATGTTTAATTCTATAGACTTTCTTTCCCTAACTGCTTTAATTTTCAACTGTAAATATCTTTCTAATAAAAACAAAGCATAATTCTTGGTAGGGCATCTACACGCTAGAACATTTGTGTATAACAAGAAGAGAGTATCCATTTCATTTTGGGCCATTTTTAATTCATTCCTTTCCTTTTCAGCTTTCTCTTCTACCTTTTGATACTTATCATAGGCTTCAGCCTCTGATGCAATGACGTCCTTTAGTTGTTGCTGTAGTTGTTGATATTTCTTTTTGGGGACAGACTCTTCCTCCAGCTTTTCTCTTTCCTGTCGAGCCTGTGCCAGCTCCTTTTGGAGTTCTGCTATAGTAGGGTAAATAAAAATGGTTTGACTATAGGCCTGTGCATTTCTAGTTGGGGTAGCTATCTCTAGAATAGCTGCCTGCTGTTCCATGCTTTCTTGATTGAACTCAGCTTGGGCGTCCATGGTCTCTGCACTCCGGGGCTTTTCTTTTGTGGCTACTTTCCTTTTCTTTGGGTTTCGTTTGGTGGTTATGTTCCTATGTTTTCAAGTTCGATTGGGGGTTGTATTCATTCTGATAACCCTAATACTCTGTTTGAGTTGTTCCATTAGCTTTTGAAGCTCCTTCCATTCCCTCCGCAACATCTCAAGTTCAGTTACTTTCTTTTTCCTCCTGGGAGGAAAATCTGTGCCTTTATTTGTACTGAATTGCTCAGGTAGGGTTTGATTTTCAGTAGTCGGTCCTTCACTCAGGCTTGCTTCTCTATTTTCTGCTTGGAACACTTCTTCAGTGTTCATATGATCCTGGCTACATTCTTGACGGGTAGTAACCTTAACTGGCTCTGTTGTTCCCTAAGGATATTTTGTTTGGAACACTTCTTCAATGTTCATACCTTCTTCGCTGCATTTCTCAGGGGAAGTAACCCTAGCTAGTTCTATTGTTCCCTGAGGGTTTCCTTCTTTTATTTCATCGGGTACCCCTTCGGCCATATCTTCACCAATAACAGCTTGTTCCTGTAACTGGTTTATTTCAATGTTGAAATTTAGTGGGCTGTGGGGTTGTATGTATTCGCTCATGTTGGCCAAAATTTGGGCCAATTGGTCCTCCTAAAATTCACTTTGAGGTGGACTTGTAATGGTGTCTTCGGGAGGTTCTGCTCCCTTTCCTTCATCTTCATTGCTTCCTTCCTCTTCACATGTGTGATAACTTCCTTCCTCCTCATTGGTATAACAAATTTCTTCTTCTCCATTGGTGTGGTGACTTTCTTCTGGTGTGGTGACTTTCTTCTTCTTCACTACTGTGGTGACTCTCTTCTTCCTCCTCATTTCCTTCTTCCTCCTCATTTCCTTCTTCATCCTCGGTATGAATACTTCCTTCCTCGAGTTGTGGGGGTTGTTCATCTTCCGAGCTGGGCAACTCTAGGGGTTGGCTAATGCTACCCTGAATACCTTCTATCATTCCCCTACTTCTCCTTAACCTAGAGGATTGTCTGCATTTTGATGGTTCTATTGCTGTGCTAGTAATTATTTTTCATTTTGGGGCAGGCAGGGCTATTCCTCTGTCAATTGAGAATATCATTTCTTCCCAACTAGTCCACTGTTGGGCAAGACTGTAACTCACTATCAATATAATTAATCAATGGTGGCTTACCACCATGTCTATATGACGAGACTTTCTTATACTTCGGGCGACATCATGCAATGAGAAATTTAAAAATGCAGGTAGGTTTACAGTACATTTTTTATTTAATACTGCCAATAACTTAAGGTGGAAAGGTCTTACCACATCTTTTCTCCCATCGCATGTTATGTAGCCCTGTACTACCTTTTCCGATTCTATTCATGGTTCTCCCAATGATGTCGGCTGAAATCCTTTTCCTTTAATGACCAGGGTCTGCCCTTCATCTCGGAATATGTTCATGTCTTCTTGAAGCCTCACTTTCTTATGGGTCCATATGGTTCCTTCCGCTGGCAAGCCAGACACCTCGGCAATTATTGAGTCTATTACTGCTATCTGCCTACCTCTAACCATGATGTAACCTTCCTGCATATTTTGTAAAAATTCAATGGCTACCATTTCATGAGATTGTTGCAGTCTTGTGAGGTAGGTAATCCACCCTAATCTCTCCATAATTTCCTATGTAGCACTAGAAACAGTTAGCACCTGTGGCTCACTACGAATTGGTCGTCCTCCCATCTTCTATGCACACTGTTAATTCTTCACAAATGCACAGTAATGTAATGGAATAGCACATCATAGTATATCGGAATAATACCATTAAGATTTTTTTATTACCAAGAATATAGGGATTTGATTCACATGCAGGCATAAAATATAACGATTTGACCTGCATGCAGGCATCAGTGCCCCCCCTGAAGGATGATAGGTCATCCTTGACCATCAAATAAGAGAGAAAAGTACTGCACAACAGTTGTACAACAAGAATAACCGTACATAATTATGATACGATCAATCAAATTATTGAATTACTGAAATCGATGCATATGATTAAATTGTAAATAGATATAGAAACGTTTATGTAATGATTCAGAGATAAGGGAAAGGGACAACCGATGTGAAAACAAGTACTTATCAGGTTTACCCACTCAAAATAATATGGTCAATTTATGATAAATTTCGTGCATAATAGGTTCAAAACCAAAGGTTTAGGAACATACTTTCATTTGATATTAGATAGAGATATAAGAAAAGGGTTTATTAGTACTATTGATTTGAAAAGTGTAACTCCAATACCATCAACAGAGCTTTGTTGCCCAGAGGTGTCTATTACCTTGACAAAGTTTCTTTTTCACCCTTGGAACCACTATCCTTTATTTATGCCTAGGAAAGTGCCATTGTGATGTCATGATGGAGGTCATTGTGCTGGCTTGCGAACCAGATGTTTCACAATGCCATTCACCAGGAAGGAGTGAAAAGTGGACAAGACGGCTCATGATGAGACCTCCTATTCCAGGGGATTTTTATTATTTTTTTTTATTTTTTTTAACTTATCCATTGGATCATGTCCTGGGTGTGGTATCCATAATGGGAATTCCACTTCACTGATTCCTTATGATCATGGTAGGCTGGCTCTTGATGAGACCCCCTATCCTCCATCTAGAATATCATAGAATTGTTAGTAATTATATAGAGATTTTTCTTTTTCTTTTTTCTTTATTTCATATAGCACTTTCCTACTTATATATAGAGGATGGATCAACACTCCTTAAGAGTAGGGATGGTGGAAGAAGTATGAACATCTCAATAGAGAAAATATGCCCTTATTCTTACTCAATAAATAAAAATCAAAGAAAGTTATGAAAATTTAGGGAAGAACCAACATGATAAAGATAACCGATCATATTAATTTTAGTGAAAATAAAGACATAAAATTAATATGGTTGTGTCCTTTCCTTTTTCTTATCACTACAAAACAATTTTTTTCAAAAAAATGACAATTTCTCTTGATTTGTTGATTCCAAGAACCTTTAATTTTTGTAACCTTTCATAAATTGTATGTTTTCCTTTAGAAGAGTCATGAAGAATTCACAAAATCCTCAAAATGATGTTTTAAAACAAGAAAAATGCACTCAGAAAGTGTTGTTCCTTTAAGAAGGAACAACAAAAACAATCTGCAGAAATGTTGTTCCTTTAACTAACAAAGAAAAAATCGTTGGAAAGTGTTGTTCCTTTAAGAAGGAACAACAAAAACAATCTGCAGAAATGTTGTTCCTTTTGAACGGAACAACAAAAACACTGTGAAATAGCAAAAGTTTGCAATCAAAACTGTTGTTCCCTTTGAAAGGAACAACATACAGGACGCAACAAAAAATGTTGTTCATTTTGAAAGGAACAGCAAAAACTGTTGTTCCTTTTGGAAAGGAACAACAAACAAAAACACTCAACACGCGTTTCTTGAGAGAAACTGTTGTTGTTCCTTAAAAAGGAACATCTTAAGAAATAAAATCTATAGAAAAAACAAGAAAAATAAAAGGAAAAGCTTTATGTATAGGTTTCAAAATAAATAAATGATTCAGTAAATGGGTGCTGAGGAGGAATTTTCTTCCTCAACAAGAATCTACATGGTAGAATCTTCCTGCAATTGTTGGTAAAAGGATTCTTGATTAAGCGGTTTATGGTAAAGTCATACTCAATGACCATTTACTTTGAAGGAATGTCTAGATCCATCAATGGTGGTTAATGTGATGGTGCCATTATCATGCACCTTTTGCATCTTGTATGGTCCAAGCCATTGTGTCTGGAGTTTTCCTGGAAAATCCTGAAACCTGGAGTCATATAGGAGTACCCAGTCTCCTTCGTGGAACATTTTCTCTTTGATGAGGGCATCGTGGCATTTTTCTCTCTGTTGTTGAATTAATGTAGTGTGGTGAAGAGCAGGGAGCCTAATTTCATCCAACTCATTTATTTGTTGTAATCTTCTAATCTGGGCTTCATTTAAGTCTAAACCCACCTCCTGGGTTATTCTTAATGTCTGAATTTCAAACTCTATCAGAAAGATGGGCTCTTTTCCAAATACCAATTGATATGGTGAATACCCCGTGGTACCTCTCCATGTTGTTCGATAGGCCCACAAGGCTTCTGGAAATCTGTAAGCCTAGTCATGTCTACGTGAGGCAACTGTTTTTGTCAATATAGATTTGATCACTTTATCCGTTCTCTCTACCTGGCTGTTTGCCTGTGGGTGGTATGGAGTCTTGATTTTGTTCATAATGTGGTAATTTTATAATGTTTCACCGAGTTTTTTACCTACAAACTGTGGTCCTCCATCTGTAATTATGTCCCTTGGGAGGCCGTATCGCACAAATATCTGGGAAAGGAATTGTATTACAAAGTCTTCTGTAGCTTTCAAAAGTGGCTCTGCTTCAGCCCATTTAGTAACATACTCGGTTGCAACTAGGATGTATGTTCTTTGATTCGATGGTGGGTTAATGGGACCAAAAAAATCGAGCACCCAACATTCAAATGGTTCGATTACTAATTATGGGTTCAAAGGCATTCCGTCGGACTGTCTAGGGCGACCTGCCCTTTGACAGCTATCACAGGCCTATACAAACTTTTTAGCATCTTTAAAAATGGTAGGCCAATAGTTACCTGTCTATAAAACCTTTTGGGCAGTTCTACGATCTACAAAATGTCCGCCACATGGCCTGTCATGACATGCTTTTAGAATATCAATACTTCGTCCTCTCGGATGCATCTCCTAATTTTCATATCTGACCCTGTATGAAATAGGTAGCCCCCGATCCAAGAGAATCGACTACTATGTTGTATTACCTGTTTTCATTCATTAGGCATTTGATGTTTATGTAATTTACCTATTGCTAAGTAATTTGCTATATCAACATACCATGGGGTTCTAATAGTAACAAAAAACAAATTCTCATCTGGGAAGTGATCTTTGACTGCTGCTGCATCTGTTGGCTTTGGCATTCGTGATAGGAAATCAGCTACATGGTTCTCTTTTCCAGGTAGATCTTTTGTTGTGATATTGAATTCCTGCAAAAAAATCAACCATCTTGTTACTCTACCATTTGTAACAGGTTTATTTGCTAAAAACTTTATGGAAAAGTGATATGTATATAAAACTACAGGATACCCAGTTATATAATGTCTAAACTTATTTACATCATGTATTACAGCTAGAAATTATTTCTCAGTCACAGTATAGTTTAATTTAGCAGGAGATAGATTTTTTCTAATATAATAGATTGCATATGGTTTCTTATCCTCTTCCTACCCAAGCACTGCTCCAATGGCTGTGTCTGAGGCATCAGATGAAATTTGGAATGGAAAATCCCAATTTGGGCCCCTTAGCACTGGGGCTGTTGATACAAGATTTTTCAGATCCTCGAAAGCATGGTCACATTTATCTGTCCAAATGAAATCAACATTTCCTGTTAGTGCATATAAAGGTGCAACTATTCGAGAATAATGTTCTATGAATCTTCTATAATAACTGGAAAATCCAAGAAATCTACGTACCTCTGTTTGTGTGGTAGGAGTAGGTATTAACAAAATTATCTGAATTTTAGCTGGATCTACCTGAATTTCAGTTGCTGAAATATAATGACCTAAGATGAGCCCTTCTGTCATCATCATGTGACACTTTTCATGACTTAAACAAATCCTAGTGTCAATACATTTTTGGAACACCTTTTCTATGTTTTCTAATGCTGGCTCAAAATCATCTCCGTAAGGTGTGAAGTCATCCATGTATACTTCAAGCCCTTCATTTATTAAATCTGAAAAGATGCTGAGAATGGCCCTATGAAATGTAGCAGGGGAATTGCATAAGCGAAAGGGTAAAAATCGATAGGAAAATGTCCCCCAAGGATAGGTAAAAGTAGTTTTGTCTTGGTCTTCAGGGGAAATCTGAATTTGATTGTATCCACTAAAGCCATCCAAGAAAGAAAAGAATTTCTTTCCTGCCAATGTATCTAATACTTGGCCAATGAATGGAAGGGGAAAGTGGTCTTTCTGGGTTGCTTTTTCAGTTCTTGGTAATCTACGCATATTCTCCACTTTCCATTCTTCTTTGGCACCACTACTAATGGAGAGACACACTTGCTATCAGATATTGGGTAAATGAAATTGATTTCCAACAGCTTTTGTAATTCAGCTTTCAAAATATCTTTAAGGTGAGGGTTTAATCTTCGTTGGGGTTGGCGAATGGGTCTAGCATTTTTTTCTGTGTAGATGTGGTGTGTACATAACTAGGGGTCAATTCCCTTCATGTCTGGATAATCCCATGCAAAGGCTCCCTTATATTTTCGTAGTAATTGGACCAACTTCTCTTCTTGTTCAAAAGTCAAGTTTTTGTTAATGTTTAGAGTTTTTCCCAGTTCAATTTCCACAGTTTTGCTATTGTAAACAGAGGTAGTGGGTATTGATTGATCATGTATGTCTTTCATAAGATCTTCTTCTTCTTTATTATCAAATGCTGCCTTGATCATGTGACATTGCAAATGGGATCTGATTTTTGGCTTATTGATGAAATTGTTAATAATTTCATCCTCTTTTTGGTCTTTAAAATCGAGGGCATCTTCTATGGTTAATGGTGATCTCATATTTTCTGTGAGATATGATACAGGTTGTTTCCTTGTTTTGATTATTGATAGGCTTGATTGGGCTAGGGGATATAAAGCTAAGTTCTTGACATAGTTACCCCTTTTTATAGTCATGTTGCCTTGTTAGCAGCCAATCTAAGCATCGACAGTTGCCAACCAAGGTCTACCTAGGATCAACAGGTGTCCATCTAGCCAGTTCTTTGGGTTGATAATAAGGAAGTCAGCAGGGTACTCCTAGGAATCTACAGATACCATTACATCTTGTAGTGTACCTTCTGGTTTGACTATCGATCAGTCAACCAATTCCAATAAGGTTGTTGTTGGATCTAATGATGTAATGCCAATTTGTTGACAAGTGTTGGTTGTTAGGATATTAATTGCAGCTCCCAAATCAACTAAGGCATTTGGAAATTATTGCCCAATGATTTGGACCATCACTATAGGCATTAGGGGAATTTTGAGGTCTAAAATGGGCCTCCTAAGGAAATAATAAAATAATAGCTAAAACAATAAAATAATATTTATGAATTTGCAATTCAGTTTTTGCACCAAAATCTACTTAACCATAGTTAAATTCAATTCAAAAGTTGTACCAAAATAAAATTAATAAAAAAATTGTATTGATGTGACTACAAATAAGAATGAAATTTTCAAGAAAAATTCATTATCATTGAATAACTAATGCATTTGTCCTTTGTACTTAAATAACTTAAAATAAAATATAAATATAAATTTATAAAATATAAATTATATTATATGTTATTAATTAAAATTTATATTATTTAAATTGTATAATAACATGTAGTTAATATACTATATAAAAATAACATAACATAACATAATATAATATAATAAATGTATAGGGATATGCATTGTTTCTTTCAAGAAATATGAAATGACAATAATATTATTTTATTCAAAAAGTGTGAAATGACATTTATTATAATTACTTTACTTTGACTTTAAAAGTAATTAGAGCAATACCATGGTTAACCATGAGTTTTTATCCACCATTGAGAATGTGACAAGTAAGTACCTTTAACTCAAGCAATGCCACCTCAACCATTAGGGATGATGTCATCCCCTAAAATTTTATTGGTTCTCATAAAGCGAATTTTGATTGTACATTTTCTTTAGGAGGCCCATTTTAGACCCCAAAATTCTCCTAATGATTTCCTGGGTCTTCATATTTTACAGGTGTTTCCATTCCTGATAATAAGTCAGATAGAGTACTGACTACTTGGACAGTTGGGTTGGTTGTTGTTCTCCTCTTTGGCTTCTTTATACATAATTCCTTGATGGTCTTTGCATAAATAGGAATGTCTTGGATAGCTTGGAGGAGAGGGATTTTTATACACAAATTTTTTAATTCTCCCAAAAGATCAAAATCAGGATATTCTATTGGGCGAGGTATGATTAATCGTTCTGGGAATGGTGGAGAAGAGGTGGTTTCTTGTTGTTGAACCACATTCTCTTTTTGCAATGTTTTTTCTGCAGGTAACGGATCTTAAATTTGAACATTTTTGTCTCCCTCTGTTTCTGCTATGTGCCCAGATCTCAATTGATGGTCATTGCATTCCCTCAGTTCAGTTTCTAGTTCTGGTGGTTCCATTATTTGGACTGAATGAACTGGCCTATTGTTTGGGTTTGGGTTGGGTTGGGCTGGGAGTTGTGGTATTAAATTGGTTTGGGGGTTTTATGGAAATGTTTAGGGGGCTGGCAGTGTAGGTTGAGAGAGAAGGATTGTTCCAGCTGGCTGATTTGTAGGTCTTTGCCAGTTTGACTGCCAGGTTTGACTCTACGAAGTGGAGGGGGACCATTGTGTTGGATAAGCATTATTTTGCCAAAGCAGTGGGCAGAAAGGAAAATTTGGCCAATTAGTTTGGTTTTTTTGATTTGGCCATGGTGATGTAGGAAATGGCTATTATGAGCAATTGGGGAAAGGTGGCTGATTTTGCCACATTCCATTATATTGCTGAGCATTATATTGAGGAGGCTGAAAAGAAGAGGATGGATCGATTGGCATACCTATTTTTCATGGCTTCCATTGTTAGCACTGATTAAGTAGGCATACCATTTTTTATTCTCCTTGCGCCTTTTTGTAGACTAGTTTCAATCCAGGGAGCGAGGGGCAACCTTCTGTGGAGTGATATTTTGTGCAGATTGCATAGACTTTGATTATATCCACCGGACACTCTTTATGGCTGTGTTTCTTTCTGCACTTAGGAAAGAATATTGCGAAGTTTTGTTCTGCTTCTGCTTGCTTTTGTTTGGCTTGCATAATGTCTAACTGCGTTGTTAGAGTCCCTATAATATTAGTTTTAAAATCTTCCAGCATATTTCCAATCTCTGTGCAGGTTACACCTTCACTGGAGGTCTTATTATCCCTTGTGATCATGTCACGTTCTGCTGATTTCAGCCTTTTGCTGCCTCTCAAGCTCCTGATACACAAATTAGTAATTTCAGCAAAAATTTCCTGATATATATCACCTTTTCCCATAATATTTAATGTTTCAACCCATTGTTCCTTCATCCCTTTGATTAATGTAGTTTTTAAGACATTATCAGGGAAGGGTAAAGATGCATAAGGTGATCTCTGGAGGTTGTATTGAAAGCGTTCTACATATTCCTCTAGTGTTTCATTAGGTTTTGCTATCATCTGAAATATTTCATCTTTGAATTCCCTGGACATACAATAATCTTGATATTTCTTTAGAAACACAGCTTTAATTTAGTCCCAATCATTTATAACACCTCCACCTAACCCCATAAACCATCGTAAGGCTGCTCCTTTTACTGTGGAAGGAAATAGTTTTAATTTTTTGGGATCGGTGGTATAGTCATACCCCCTGCATAATACATCGAATTCAAATAGAAATGCATCTGGATATTTCGATGTTAAGCCATGGAATGTAGGAATATGTTGAAGAGGAATGGCCTTCATAGGTGCATTAACTGCAGTTTCCACTATGAGATATTGCAGTGTGGAAGCTTGTTGAGGTGTTTGCTGGTTTTGGTTCTGATCCATTTGATCAAATATGTGACAATATCCTTCTCGGATTTCAAGGGAATTCCTAGGATGACTAGAAGGAATAGGAATGACCTTGACATCACTCCCTTGATTCGAAATAATAAGTGTTCCTTGCTGGCCTACTATCTGAGGAGATTCAGGTCCTTTGTTTTGAATGATGTTGATAGCACTTCCCTTATCTGGGCGGTTCACTGTTTGGATTACTTCAAGAGGAGATTTTGGTTCTTGTGTTTCCCCTGTTTCCCCTTCTCCTTCGCGAAGATAACTAGAGTTCCCTTCTTGTGGAGAAATTAGGTGAGAATTCTCAATTTCTTGGCAATCTTTCTCAATTCCTTCCGTTTGACTATGTACCTCAACAAAGGCTACATATGGTGATTCTTTGGCCTGAAGGGAACTAGTAGGTTGTATATAAATAACTTTCCTAGGTCCTAATGATGGTTGAGATTCAGTTTTCTTACGGATTTTGTCAATGAAATTTGTTTGCCCAAGGGTCACCGATCCCCTAGGTTTATCAGGTTTAGGAGGAATTTTGTTTTGTTTAGCTTTTATATTCATTCAAAAAAAAAAAGCCTTCATTCCTACCTAAAAAAATAATTTACCCAATTCTGCTATGAAGCGAGCCGTGAGCAAGTATGTTTCTTGCTCGATGCACAGGTTCTTACCTTCTGACTTTAATACCCAATTCTTCCCAAGCAGAAAAAAATTCAAATGTGCATCACTCCTTATAAATGGCATACACTCTCCCTGGCAACAACGCAAAAATGTTGAGGTATAAAAGGTATCTTTTTAACACCTATTTATCATACATTAATCATCAATCCAGGAATGAATTTTTGTTTCAAGAGTGTACTATGTTTGAGGCTGAAATTCAAGCTAAGAGTAATGCTTTGTAAGATGTAGCACAATGTTCTAAATAATAGAGTAAATTGATGCTTAGAAAAGAGATCTAATTATAAAATGAACTCAAATGCTCTGAAATCCAACAATTCACTCAGCAAACATCAATTAAGGATATAGTAGC
Organism: Pinus albicaulis; assembly: GCA_034641835.2. Lineage (NCBI taxonomy): Eukaryota > Viridiplantae > Streptophyta > Pinopsida > Pinales > Pinaceae > Pinus > Pinus albicaulis. Next base: position 1,492,594,675 of record CM076579.1, read on the forward strand.
AATAACTCATTCCTCTAGAAATTGATGCAATTGAAATCAAACTAGAACAAGACAATCAATCTGGGAACGTGGAAGAAATAACTAGTATTCTCTACAGTTGACAGTCCTGCTTTAAAGAAATTAAAGGAAAATAGAAATTGAACTGAAGCTGCTATTGAAAGTAAACTAGGAAAACTCTTTAAAATAAAACTCTTTGCAATCTGTAAACTAATGAATTGGAAATGAACAACGCACTGGAATTGAACCACAATGTAAATGGGTAGCAAACTGTAACTTAGAAGAATCGAACAACAAATACTAACTAATGAATCTGAACAAAAAATCTTAACTTAATGGAATCAAATAAAAAATTCTATTAAACACCAAACCCTGTCAAAAGCAAATGTTGTTAAGCAGTAATCCGAAATGAACAACAATCTAATGAAACAACAATCAATTGGAATAGAACATCTAATGCTGAACAACAAAGCTCTGTAAGGTATAACAAGATAAATAATAGAGGAATTAAGGTCCTTGTTAAAACGAAACAACAATGCAATTCATTAACATAACAAAATCAATTAGTAATTCAACAACAAACCAATTAACTTGCAAATGTAATGAAAACAACCACAAACTATCACACGACGATAATTGAAAGATAGAGATACAAACAACAGATAGATCCACTACGGCCGGGCCCTTAGCCACCATTGAAACACTGATGGGCTACTGCAGAGCTAAGAAATGTGGTGGAAACATGTTCTTATATTAATCAAACATAAATAGTGTTTACAGCGGTTGCTCTCTGATCACAAGAGTCAATAAGAAAATGCAGGGTTACAAGAGAAATGTTTAATCAATAATTCGACTCCTTTTGATCTATAAAGGCATTTCCTTTTATAAAAAATTTGATGGATAAGACAAGGAACAAGATAAGACTGAACATCGATCCCTCAGGATCAACAGATCCTAAGGGATTCGCTCCTTTTCTTTCTTTAGCTAGCGCTTGATCTTCTTCGGCTGTAGTCATGTTGTTTCCTGTCTTCTCTTAGCTATGGATTCTGATTTCCTTCTCTTTGACTAGATATTGTTTATTACTAGAGGAATAGCAGTTACTCCTGCTTTAGCTTTGCCTCTCAAATAGTTTTTTACTCCGTTTGTTTCCTATTTTTACAATAAAAGGCAATTTTTAGTTACTTTTCACAATAAACACAAGTCTTTGCAATTCTATCGTAATTCTACAATAAATCACCTTTCTAGAATAAAAAGAGTTATGTTTAAAGGAAAAATTTGAGAAAATGCACGGTGAATTCATACCTTTTCCAGTGCTCAACATATGTAAAAACAGAATAGAAAAAAATACACACACCATATGATTTTTGAATCGTCAAGAGTGTAACTAGAATATATTATGTGTTTTCCAATACACTGTTCAGGAATGTCCAGCAATAGGGCACTCGACCCTATGTCACCAACCATCCCCCATTGTCTCATAGCAGTTTTTCACATATGTACAAAAATATAAAATTTTCATCCCCACAAAAGGAGTAAACCTGTTCCCAAACGTTATTACGATCTTGTGAAAGAGATGAGGCTTATACCAAAACTTTAATACAAATTTATATGACACAATAAAAATAAAAAAAAATCAAGGCTAACAATTCGAAGTGATTGTATGATGTGGCATTCTATGGGAAGACTCCTCTTCTGTTCTCATGCAACCAACTGCACAAAAAGTGTAAAAACAATTAAAGTGACATGTGGATGTTCCTTGAACATTGCCTGATGCCTCACGGAAATGTGTTGGTGCTGAGATTAATGGTAGAAATTTGTGTCAGAGAAACTCTACCGCTATTCCTTTCCTTTGGTTTCATGTTTTTTGTGATAGATATGAAGGCACATTAAAAGAAATAGCAGAGTTTCATGAGTGGGAGGAGAAATCCCTTTGTAAATATGTTGCAATTGCAGATCGGGTTCATAAAATTTTAAGAATAAGAAATAAGTAGTAGGGAATGTGATTTGTGATGGGGGTGATGACGTGGCAGGGATGGGTGGTCCCACTTTAGATCACAATCGGGAGAAGAGAGTGTTTGAAGGAGAAAATGGACTTTGTGTTTTGCGATTTGTGATATAGAAAATCGGAGAGTCAAATTTATCGCATATCGGTGGTCAAAATTTATCACATTTCGAGGCTTTTGGTACTTATCACATTTTAGGGACCAGAGGTTATATCGAATTTCGGGGATAGGAACACTTATCACATATCGGGGATCAGGGAAATGGGGCAGGTAACATGAATGGTTGACAATATAAATTACGATATCCAGTATGGAAGGTGACATGGCAGGGAAAGGGTCCCACTTTATATCGCAATTGTGAAAAAGTAAAGGCATAGGTTAATGGAAAAGGTAAGTAATGTTGCGATCTTACAATGCAAAAAGGTGGTGGGTCCCATTTAAAGGACTTTTAAAGTAAGACAACAAAAAATTATGTTAAGTCAATGGAATCTGATACAACCGCCCAAATCATATTATACAAAAATTATAACATATATCGTATTTTTATGAAGCGGACCAAAAGTAAATGATGGGTTTCAATCCTTCAAATCACATTTCAGAGGGTTTTTAGGAGACGACAATTGTTATATGTGATAAGTTTGGATCTACGAAACACCGATTTCGATGAAAGGTAAGGGTTTCAATACGGTTAAGTGCGGAAAATATATATGATATCATATATGTAATATATGATACATATATATAAGGTTTGTATTAGGGGGGAAGAGTTTATTTTTAACTATAAAAAATGGAAAAAAAGGGGTTTTGAAAAAAAAGCGCTCAACATTTTAGTATTTTAGCATAATGAGGAAATGATTGAAGAGAAATGGTGAAAATGGTGAAAAGGATGTCAAAGAGTTGAATCATAAGGATCCAAAGGCCAATAAAAAATGATGGAGAGGGAAACTTTGAAAGCAGTAAAAAGTAGTGCTAACAGTGGCTCTAATTGGGAATGATATGCCCCATGCGAGCTATCAAGAATCGTAGTTCCAGTGCCTTATCCATCTCTTATTTCTCTAACCAGTGATCTTGCTCATTAACTCAAAAAACCAGCATGCCTAGACATTGGGTAATAGAGTCAAAAGCATCATTTCAATTATGCAACTTATTTCTCCAAACTGAAGCTGGATTCAAACTGAAAAATGAAATCTATCTTTCTGAAAAATTGCTCAAAACAACGAGTTTATTCATTATCCTTATTCTAATCTAATTTGAATGGTAGTCTTCATGTAATATGGAACTTGTCATACAACCATTAAAATAGCTAAAAAAACCTCATATGAATTCTGAATATAAGAGTAAAACTAAAAGAATCCATATCATATCATAGTGCAACTAATGGTGAAAATAATCACAATGTGGGATACTCATAAATCATTGAACATATGCACTATAAGAAAACTCCAAATCTTCAGCTACTGAATGAGGAAAAACATTAAATTCTACCTATGCAATGATGTCCCTTTCAAAATTCCGAAAGGTGTAGCTATTTATCAAAAACTTCCAGTAAAAATCTGATCTCTACATCCCTGTGAAGTCGCCACTGGATCCAGAACAATGGAATCACCACGTGAAAAACTGCAATCCTCTTCAAGTTATCAATTCATGTTCACCTTCAAGAATCGATCTTTAGCAATTAAAACAAGAGACTCATGTGAATACTTTGTTTCAAGGCCTTCGTCTCCCGACAGACGGACTGAAAGATGTTAGCACTGGAATCAACAATTGTACTGCTTCAAGTGCCTGACTAGACACATCCTAAGCTCTAAGGAAATTTCTTATGATTTGATTGGGTTTTCAAAAAGTGGTTAGACATAAAGCACTGTGAAAGGAACGTTGAACAAATAAAAGGCTCTGATACATATGCGGGCACTCGTATATATGATGTGGTAGAAAACAATTTAGTTCAATGATTAGAAGAATGGGAGAAAGAGAGTGGATCTGTGGGACAGAAATCCACTGATGGGAGGAAAAAATAACACAAATTCCAGATCTGAAATGTATAGTGAAAGAATTCTTTTAAAAGACTTATAAGAGTCTCACTTTACATTTAAATAGTACCATTACAAGGAATGTTTTGACTAGCATGACCTCATAAATGAGGAATTCTTCATGAATCAAGACTGACAGAAATATATTGAAATGCATGCTAGATCAAAAGATTTATAAAAACATGAAATAGGGTTTAATTCCACCTCGGGGAATGCTTATGAACAATCTTCAATTCATATTGAATCAAGAAATCTTGGAACAAGACTTAAAAAAATAGATCCATATGACTTGGAGGTTCACAAGACTTATAAAAACATAAGATAGAAATTTTATGATAAACCTGGAAAGATAGTTAAAGTATGTAAAAAAAGAAGGGAAAACAATATACACACCATATGATTTTTGAATCCTCAAGAGTGTAAATAGAATATATTATGTGTTCCATAATACTCTGTTTAGGAATGTCATGAGAATCAAAAACATGGCACTTGGCCCTGTTCCACCAACCATCCCCCCTGTCTCATTGTAGTTTTTCACATCTTTACAAAAATATAAAGCTGTCATCCCCACAAAAGGAGTAAACCTGTTCCAAAAATTTATTATGATCTTGTGCAAGATATGAGGCTTATCCTAAAAATTTAATACAAAGTCCTAAGACATAATCAAAATAAACAACATCAAGGCTAACAATTTGAAGTGGTTGTATGATGTGGCAGTCTATGGGAAGACTCCTCTTCTATTCTGGTGCAAGCTACTCCACACAAATTGTAAACAACAATGAAAGTGACATGTGGTTGTTCCTTGAATTTTTCCTGATGCCTCATGGAAATCGGTTGGTGTTAAGAGTAATGGTAGAAATTTGTTTTAGAGAAACTCTATCATTAATGCTCCTTTCCTTTGGTTTCTTGTTTGTCATCATAGAGACGAAGTCGGATTAAAAGAAATAGCAGAGTTTCATGAGCGAGAGGAGAAAACCCTTTGTAAATATATCGCAATAGAAGATTGAGGTTGGAGACATTTAAGCATAAGACGTAAGTGGTAGGGAATGCGATTTGCGATGGGGATGATGACGTGGCAGGGAGGGGTGGTCCAACTTTATATCACAATCGGGAGAAGAGAGTGTTTGAAGGAGAAAATGGACTTTTTGTTTTGCAATATGTGATATAGAAAATTGGGGGGTCAAAATTATCGCATATCGGTGGTCAAACTTTATTGCATTTCAGGGCATTCGAGACTTATCGCATTTCAAGGACCACATGTTATATCGCATTTCAGGGACAAAAACACTTATCGCATATCGGGGATTGGGGAAATGGGGCAGGTAACATGAATGGATGACAATAGAAATTGCAATATGTGATATGGAAGGTTATGTGGTAGGGAAAGGTTCCCACTTTATATCACACTCTGGAAAAAGGAAAGGCAAAGGTGAATGGAAAAGGCAAGTAATTTTGCCATCTTGCGGTGTGAAAAGGTGGTGGGTCCCATTTAAAGGATTTTTAAAAGAAGACATTGAAAATTTATGTTAATTCAATGGAATATGATACAACTTCCAGAATCATATTATAAATAAATTATAACATATATCAAAACTCTGTGAAGCAGAACAAAAGCAAATGATGGTTCCCCACAATCCCGCAAATCACATTTCGAAGGGTTTTTAGGATATGTCAATTGTGATATGTAATAAGTTTGGATTTGGAAAACACCAATTGTGATGAAAGGTAAGGGTTTCAATATGGTTAAGTGTGGAAAATATATATATATATATATATATATATATATATATATATATATATATATATATAAGGTTTGTTGTAGGGGGGGTGGAGCTTCTTTTTAACTATAAAAAATGGAAAAAAATGGGTTTTGAAAGAAATGAAATGCTGGACGTTTTAGTATTTTGGAAAAATGAGGAAAGGATCTAAAAGAAATAGTGAAAATGACGAAAAGGATGTGAAATAATTGAATTATAAGGAGCTAGATGCCAAGAAAAAATGATGGAGAGGGCAGCTTTGAAAGGAATGAAAACCAGTGCTAACACTAACTATTACGATCTTAACCCCTCGTCATAAACCACTTTTCACATCAATTTTGATCAATAAAACAACTTCATAATACCAGCCCCTTTTAAATCATATCTGGTGGTTGTACAAGTACAAGTTGGATAAAACATTATTTATTTCATCAATATCCATTAATATCTTACCTCTCCATCATTTCAAATCTGCTCCTATTAGGTCCCTATATTACTAGTATAGTCCCTTATTTTTGTTAGTGTAACCCCCTTATTGTTATTATTGTACCCTTGTAACGCCCATTTTGTTATTATTGTGCCCTTAAATTATTATTGTTAGGTCGGCTAGGATTACATTGTGACCCCACTAGGATTACATTGTGGCCCCATGGAGTCCTATATATAGAAAGAAGGTTTTGTAATTTGTATCATCCAAGAATTGTTCATTCATGTAATGTACTAGAGGTTTCCCCCTCGAAGTGGCTTATTTCTGAGGCGTTGATATCTCCTTTCTTCAATTTTTGGAGATGGTTTCACAACATTTGGTATCAGAGCTTTGGATTCTAGGGTTTTGTTGCTCCAAACAGGTCATTATGGTATTTTCGCTATAAAATTTTTTCTACGAAGGTACAGAAGCTGAAATTTTAGGGTACGGCTGAAATCTTGAGAGGGTTTCTAAAAATTTCAGAGCTTGATTCATGGCCTGAGATATGATCTGTGGAAGTTAGGTCTTTTCGAGGCTCACCTAAACGGTCATCGTGGAATTTGTGCTATAACTTGTTTTCTACGAGTTGCGAGAATCTGAAATTCATATGGTGCGAAGCTGAAATCATGAGGAAATTCGTCAAAAAATTTCAGAGCTTGGTTCGCAATATTTTTGGAGATATGATCTGTGGAAGGTAGTGCTTTTTCAAGCTCCTGAATTTCATCTCAAAGAGGTGATCGTGGGAAAAGTTCAATAACTCTCTCTCTGGGCATCAGATTGAACAACGTGAAAGTGGCCGCAAGTACAAAAATTTTAGTTTCTTGGCTATTAATTTTAGAGACAAAGGATACCGTCAAGCACGTGGAAAGTCCTACAAGTTTGCTCTACTGAACCAGTCCAGAATTAGGTCATTGTGGAAGATTGGACACAACTTTGTCTTGGGGAATCCAAATTAGATCAGACCTATGGAATTTGAAAGAAGCTTCAGAGGGCTACTACAGGGCTGAATTTCAAATATTGAAGATTTTCAAGTACAGAGATAATTCAATTTCAATATCGAGCTCCTCAAAGCAAGTAAAAGGTGTGTATTTTTTTTCCGAATTGCATAAGTCTTGTTTGAAGAATCAAGTTGAATTGATTGCAAGGGCCTATTGTAGAATAGGTATCAATATTGGATTCTAAAATGGCACCTAAAAAGAATTCAACAGCCATTAAGCCTTCAGAAGGCTCTACCATGACTCATGAAGATGAAGAATTGCAACATGATCTATCAAAATTACAAGAGCAAGTGCAACAAATTTCACTCTCGCAAAGAGAAACAAAAAATGAAATGGAAGTTTTGAAGAAAGGCGTGGAAGTGAAGATGAACGGTTTGAAGAAAGGCATGGAAGCTAAGATGGATGGCGTGGAAGTGAAGATGGACGGTTTGAAGAAAGGCGTGGAAGTTAAGATGGATGGCATGGAAGCTAAGATGGATGGCATGGAAGTGCGCATCGAAGCTAAGATGGATGACACGAAAGACAACATGGAAAACATGAAGAATGATCTAAAAGCATACATGGAAGGCTTGATGACAAGCTTAAAACTAGAAATGATTCCTAATGGCGGAAATATAGTACAAGAACCTCATGATGAGAACAAAATAAATGTTAATCGTGATTTCATAAACTCTAATGTTGGTGGGAAGAACAACCGTATTCCAAAAATGGATATGAGGAAGTTTGATGGAAAGGATCCTGTAACATGGATACTACAGATGGAGCAATATTTTGATCTCCATAACGTGCAAAACACACAAAAGGTACGCATTGCAACTTTACATTTAAAACAAAATACATTTGTATGGTATCGATGGCTTTGCTCCCGTAAAAAAATTGTCACTTGGTCAATTTTTACGGAGGAAATGATAGCACATTATGAGGATACAAAGAGAAACACCTTCTTTAGCCAATTGATAAATCTCAAACAAAAGGGTTTAGTGGGGCGACACATTGAGGACTTCCAAAAATTGAATATAAGGGTAACTGATATTCCGGAGGAACACAGGATTGACCTCTTCATAGGCACTTTAAAGGATAACATCCAACATGAAGTTCGCGTTTTGGAACCTGATTCATTGGAGAAGGCATTCAGGTTGGCAAGAAAAGTTGAATGTAAAATTATGGCAACAAGGAAGCCTACCACTCAATTCTATAAAGAAGGAAATGTTGCTACGCCTAGATTTCCACAACCTACAAGGTTGACACCACAACAATTGGAAGAAAAAAAGAGCAAAAGGGCTTTGCTACAGTTGTGATAGCAAATACACTAAAGGTCATAAGTGTGCTGAGAAGAAATTATTTTACATAGATTGTGAAGAGGAAGAAGAAAATGAACAAGAGGATATACACCAGGAACCAACCCTAGAAGAGGAAGAAATGAATCCGACCATATCGTGTAATGCACTGGCAGGAATTACCACTCCTCAAACTCTCGAGATACAAGGACAAATCAAGAAGAAAAAGGTAATAGTGTTGATTGATTCAGGTAGCACCCATAATTTTATTCATTGTAAGGTAGCCAAGGAATTAAATTGTTTCCTATACCCATCACCAGAATGTCAAGTGATGGTTGCAAATGGAGGAACTATAAATTGCTCTGGAAAATGCCATAATATCAAGCTAACCATGGGGGAATATGTATTGACTAGTCCAATGCTTTCCATTCCTATGGGAGGTCCTGATGTTGTACTAGGAGTACAATGGTTACAATCTTTGGGGACGGTAGCTTTTAATTTTCAAGAACTTTTCTTGAAAATTTTTTCAGAAGGAAAGGAAGTCGAATTACGGGGTATTGAAGGGAAGTCCGGAAGGATAATAAGCTCTAATGGCATGACAAAGCTTCTAAAGAGAGAACAACGAGGCGTAATTGCACAATTATGCTCACTAGAAGTTCCAACATCAAAATCATCTATTTCTGCAGATCTCCAACAAGTCTTGGACAATCATTCCAAGGTGTTTGAAACTCTAGAAGGACTCCCACCTATTCGTGATCGTGATCATGCTATTCATTTGATTCCAGGAAGTGTTCCTCCAAACATCCGGCCTTATAGATATCCTTACTTCCAAAAGAGCAAAATTGAACGTATGATTGCAGAAATGTTGGAGGCGGGTATAATTCAACCTAGTCAAAGTTCTTTCTCTGCTCCTGTAGTATTGGTACATAAGAAGGATGGATCATGGCAAATGTGTCCGGATTATAGGGAGCTCAATAAGCTCACCATTAAAGATAAATTTCCCATTCCTGTGATTGATGAATTATTGGATGAATTACATGCAGCAATTTATTTTACCAAGTTGGATCTTCGTTCAGGATATCATCAAATTAGAATGAAGACTGAAGATATTCCAAAAACAACATTTCGAACTCATGAGGGTCATTATGAAGTTTTGGTCATGCCTTTTGGCCTTACCAATGCACCTTCTACATTTCAAGGGTCGATGAATTCCATTTTCAAACCCTTCCTTAGAAAATTTGTGCTAGTATTTTTTGATGATATACTAATCTACAGTAGGTCTTGGAAGGATCATGTTGAACATGTTGACAGGGTACTCAAACTATTGCAAGAGAAACAATTATATGAAAAAGCATCCAAATGTTTCTTTGGAGTACAAGAGGTGGAATATCTGGGTCATATTATATCTCACGAGGGTGTTAAAGTAGACCCTAACAAAATTAAAGCCATTAAGGAATGGAAATTCCCTAAGACGATAAAGTTGCGAGGATTTCTCGGGTTAACAGGCTATTATCGCAAGTTTGTTAAGAATTATGGAATAATAGCAGCACCTCTAACAACATTATTGAAGAAAGATGCATTTTCATGGACTCCTGAAGCAACTAAGGCCTTTGAACATCTTAAAGAGGCAATGTGCCTAGCACCGGTCTTAGCTACGCCAGACTTCACAAAAAAATTTATTGTGGAATGTGATGCCTCAGGAAATGGAATTGGTGCGGTTTTAATGCAGGAAGGAAGACCCATTGCTTTTGAAAGTCGTCCAATCAAAGGAAAGTATTTACAGAAACCTATTTATGAGAAGGAAATGTTAGCAATACCGCATGCACTAAAGAAATGGCGAACTTACCTAATGGGAAGACACTTCAAGGTAAAAACTGATCATGATAGTCTTAAACACTTTTTGGAACAAAGACTATCTTTGGAAGAGCAGCAAAAATGGGTCACAAAGATGTTGGGTTATGACTTTGAAATAATCTACAAAAAAGGAAAGCTTAATGTTGTTGCAGATGCACTCTCAAGAAAGAATGAAGAGGTGGAAGCATTTCTTTGTGCCATTTCTATTATCCAACCAGGTTGGATAACTGAAGCAAGAGATGAATGGAAGAAGGACAAAGATGTATGGACACTCATTAAAAAGTTGCAGCAAGATCCTAGTACATCTGATACATTTAGTTGGAAAAATGATTCCTTATGGTACAAAGATCGCTTATATCTTTGTAATAATTCCCAACTAAAACAAAAGATTCTTCTGGAATTGCACACTTCTCCTTTAGGAGGACACTCAGGATTTTTAAAAACTTACCACAGGGTGAAGAAAGAATTTTTTTGGGATGGCATTAAATCTGATATTCGAAAGTTTGTGGCGGAATGTTTGGTTTGCCAGCAGAATAAAGTGGAAACAATTAAGACCCCAGGACTTCTACAACCTTTATCCATTCGAAGTCAACGTTGGGAGGAGATTTCAATGGATTTTATTACAGGTTTACCTAAGTCCGAAGGAAAGAGTGTCATCATGGTGGTAGTTGATAGACTTACCAAGTATGCACACTTTTGTGCATTATCTCATCCATTTAAAACAAGTACAGTTTCTACTACATTTATGGACAGAATTCAAAAGCTACATGGAAGCCCAAGGGTTATCGTGAGCGACAAAGATCCCATTTTTACTGGAAATTTTTGGACGGAGTTATTTTCTTGTTTGGGTACTCAATTAGCTCATAGCTCATCTTATCATCCTCAATCTGATGGTCAAACCGAGATAGTAAATAAATTTTTGGAAGGATATCTTCGTTGTTTTGTATCTGATAAACAAACACAATGGGTCAAGTGGTTACCTCTCGCTGAATGGTGGTATAACACTTCCTTCCATACTGCAGCAAAAATGACCCCATTTATGGCACTTTATGGATATCATCCACCATAAATCACATCATCTTTAAGGGAAAATTCGAAGGTTCAAGCAGTGGAAGATCACGTCGAGCATCAGCAAGAAGTTCTCCAACTCTTAAAGGATAACCTGAATTTGGCACAAAATCCAATGAAACAACAGGCAGATCAACATCGCAGTGAGAGAAGTTTTGATATAGGAGATTGGGTATTTTTACGGCTACAACCATATAAACAAATGTCCCTCAAGCAAGCTAAGAAGGATAATAAATTATCTCTAAAGTACTATGGTCCTTACAAGGTGTTGCAAAAGATTGGTACTATGGCATACAAATTGGAGCTTCCTGCTTCTTCACGAGTACATCCAGTTTTCCATGTTTCATGCTTAAAGAAGGTTATAGGTGAAAATCTTCCAGTTCAAACAATATTGCCAGAACTTGATGAGGAAGGAAAATCATATTGGAACCTGAAGCGGTCATGGAAACAAGAACTCGACAGCTACGGAATTGATCAATTTCAGAGTATCTCATCAAGTGGAAGAACTTACCCACCGAAGATTCTACATGGGAGGATGAGAATTTTATACAGAAGCACCCGGAGCTACTCAAGCGTTGAGGACAACACTTTTTTGAAGGAGAGGGGCATGTTAGGTCCCTATATCACTAGTATAGTCCCTTATTATTGTTAGTGTAACCCCCTTATTGTTATTATTGTTCCCTTGTAACCCCCATTTTGTTATTATTGTGCCCTTAAATTATTATTGTTAGGTCAGCTAGGATTACATTGTGGCCCACTAGGATTACATTATGGCCCCATGGACTCCTATATATAGAAAGGAGGTTTTGTAAATTGTATCATCCAAGAATTGTTCATTTATGTAATGTATTGGAGGTTGCCCCCTTGAAGTGGCTTATTTCTAAGGCGTTGATATCTCATATCCAGTGTGTGCATTTCAAATTTCCCTTCATTCCTCTCACTCACTTTAATTTCTCAGTCGTAAAGAGAATTCTAGGATTAAAACATCTCCACACTATTCGAAAGAATTTTAGATATGAAAAAAACGGTGTGAAATTCCTCTAAGCCTATTCCATAGTTAAGGAATAGTTACAACAAGTGGGCTGGCTTCAATTCTTTGAAAATTTTGATGGATATGAACCAGAGGTTACTAAGGCATTCACTCGGGCATTTGATGGAGTAAAATATGAGATTGGAGATACTAAGCTCATCCTTACATATTCAATTGTGGATGAAGGAACACTATTATGAAGGAATGGGGAGATCTAGCTTAAAAACAGGAAAATCAAAGACAATGATTGGGTGCACTTCTTAAAAGAACAAATTATAGACTTCTCTATTTTCAAGAAAGGAATTTCTATGAAAATATTAAAGGGAATATGATTTAATCTATTGTTAGAACTCATTAATACATTTGGTCAAAATTCTAACACTTTTGATGTATTGCTGAAAATTTACCCAATTTTTCTCAATTTGTTAATCCCACCATCAACCGTCGCTATAGCGACATTTAGGTACATTGTCAGTATTGCGAAGTTTAGGAAGGTTGTCAGAATATCGATGTTTTGGGACACAACGTCGGAAATGTGACCTTTCGAAAACATGTGTCGGTATTGTGATGTTTTGATAGAAGTGTCGTTATAGCGACGTTTATGGACATCATCGATATTGCGGCAATATTTGGGACAAACGCCATAATCACGATGGTTTGCGAACCTAACTTGAAAAACATCGGAGTAGAGACATTTGTAAACCTAACATGACAAAAGACAATGTAACAATGCCTACGATTACATGTCTAAGATGGCTGAATGGAGCGGGGCGGCATTCCCATTTATTAGCACATATCTGGAGAAAGGGTGGAGTTCAAAGCTATTAGCACATGACAGAAGAGAATGTAACCATGCTCCAATTACATGTAAAAATTCTCGAATGGATATTCGTACTAAAATGCATCTCTAGAGCAGGGCCATCGATCACTCGTATTAGCGCATCTCTGGAGAGGGGGTAGCATTCATAGATATTAGTGCATCTCTGGAGTGGGGAAGCGTTCATGGGTATTAGAACATGGTGTAGCAGAGGCAGATATTTTCACAAGTATTAGCACATGCTGGAGCTGGGGTAGATATTCTCTTCTCTCACACATTGTCAATTCAGAAAGAATCCCTAGGAGGAGGGCCAAATGACACAAAATGGGTTGGTTTAGAGGAGTTGGGCAAGCGTGTACCCTAACCAACCACATAGGGAGAGAGAACATTTGGGCAGGGGAATTGTTTCATGAAAACAGCAGGGGAAAATACATGTTGTACTAGAGGGTATAAACTTCGTTGCAACCTTCAGAACTGGGTTGTTGCTATTGGATGCGATAGAGCCCTATAACAAGTGCGTTGGCCATTTACAGCAAATTGGGAATTTCTCTCATTAGTTTTTGGGAATAGAATGGAGCTTCTATCTAATACCAGGCGCCATCCTCCCTCTCTAGTATTATATATTCAAGCTTTATATGGGTAGGAATTATGTTATGGGTGATATCTCCAAATACCAGGATGTATGATTTTTCTGAGTCTACAACAGAATGCATTTATGGTTCACATGCATATATTGAAGCATTAACCATGAAATTTGAAACCTTGAGAGCTTATTTCGATGCTTAGGGTTCACAATTTTCATTTATGGAGTCAAACCTATGAAATAATTATGTATTGAGGTGCTAGGGTGAGACGAGTGATTATTTCAATACACTTGATGAACTAAGTAAACTAAGATCATCCTCAGTGTTTATCATTGCCTTACAGGTTATTCACACCTGAACCCACATTTGGATGATATTATGACTTCATAACTGCAAGTGCATATACCCTTAGAGAACATCCTATCAAACTTCAGAAATAATTCACACTAGTTTTTCCTTGACTTACAGCTGCAACAGATATTTTGGCATGTGACCCTCAAAATCTATCCCCAACTTTTAGGAACTATGATGAAGAGAATTATTAATGAATAATCAACTTTCAAAATTCACCTAATTTCAAACCATCGTCTTTTTTTCAACTTCATCTATCCCCTGAGCCCTCCAAAACATGATTTTGTAGCTTATTTTCAACAAAAAATTTGGGGTAAATTGTTTTGAACTAGTTCCTTTTACCTACACACCCAAGTGATGAACATTAAATAAATCCTTTCACCCAAAAGGATGAATGCAGTAAACAAACCCTTTCAACCATATGACCTACCTCAAAGTAATTGATTGTAACACACTGGTTCTTTCATTTATTTAATGTTTCATGACTCCATTAGTGCTTAGATTTGATAGGCACTAGTCTTACATCATCCAATTTCTTTCTTTCCCTCATTTTTCTTTAATTTTCTCTTCATTCCCACTTTTCCATTTCCATCATCACATACCATTTCTACAACCACTTTGTTTTATCAAGACTTTTCGTTTTTAATGTTCAGCCCCCACTCCATCTCCTTGATAATCCTTTTCTTAGGGAAGACCCCCTTGTTGAAGAAGAGCCAACCAAAAGAGAGAGAGTAAGAGCTACTATGGTGATAGTGGGCAACCTTCCTAAGTTGAACAAGACTATACCCTTGATGTTTGGGACTTCACATCATTTGGGGATGCTAGATTTTGTTGTAATATGGTAAATAGTGGCAAATTTAGAAAATATGCTAAAAAATTTAATATGCCAAATTTAGTTGGTTGGTCAACCTAAAATCTGTATAGATAAACATTTTTGAGAAATTCCAAACAATATTTTAGTTATATCTTATGTACAATTTAAGGTGTTTGAGATTTCTCTTTCATTGAATTTTTTTTATGTTTTGATTGTATTTATGATGCAATTGCTTGTATGAAGTGTTATCACCCTAGTAATTTCTAAATATTGTGGGCTTTTAATTTTAGTTTAAGAAAGCTAGGGGCAACCACAAACCTATTCTGGAAATTTATGATCTAGCCTTCCTAAAATTTCAGAGAGGGCTCTCTCTTTATGATTTAACTTTGTTTTTTGTTTAAAATTTTAGGCTAGTTATGATAGAACAATTGGTTTTGGTTTTTAAATGTTTGGTGGAAAATAAGATTACTTAAAGACAAACTAAAGAGGGATCTACTATTCCATTGGGATATGGATTCAAATTCTAGCAAGCAGAACTAGAAGGAAAGGCCAAAATGATGCTAATATATTCAGGGCAATGTAGATAACCCTCAGATATTTGGATAGATTGTTTTGATGAAATGGCTTGCTTCGGGATAAAGGGCAATGAAGGATCCTTTGATCCAGAAAAAGAGGAACGAGGCAGGGGTCAAATGAGACTAGGAGAAATTAAGAATTCTTAAATCTGGAAATAAAAAAAACATTTAAATGATTAAGTAGTTAAGATAGGGAGTTTTTACACTAGTCCTGAAGTAGTACTCCTAATTAATCATTAAGATTGAACAACATATATGAAATTGTATGTAACTCAGAATGGAAACAATGACAGTAAGAAAGTACTTTACTCTTCAAATTATTGCATGAATCTTGAATTATGAAGTCCAATTGGCTAGTGTCTCAACTGCAGCTTTGAAATCAACACATGTGAGCCTCCAACGTACCAAAAAAATATCTATAATGTTGTTAGAAATTTTATTCCACACTAAACACTTCACAAACTAAAGTATTGATACAAATGTTTATTACAAATATCCTAGAGAGATCTAGGAATAGTTCTAAGAAATATAAAATATCTTTACACATTAAGAAGGACAGTTGCTTAACAACTTTAGCAAGTTGTCCTCTTATCTAGAAAATATAGAACTAATGTTATCTAACAAAAATTGTTTGTTAAATAGCTGTCCATGCTTGCTGGCATAATGAAAAATATCTTTTGGAAGATGACTTAATTGATACTCTTTCCACTTATACTCTTTAACACTCTATTTTATCTCTAATTTTCTTTCAAGCTGCTTATTTATCATTTTACTACTGTAAAAAAGGAAATTACAACAGTCAAATCAATTGGCTATTGCTTTTCTCTCTGATACATTTTGACTTTTTTGTTCACACTGATACTCTTTTAACTGATATTTTAACCTTTAACTGCTGTAAAAAGAGACTTTTTAGCAGTAAAAAATCAAAATCAAATAACTGTTTTATTGTTTCCTCCTCAAATTGATTGTTTCACCTGCACTTTCTTTCATTGTTCTGGTTTTTTCCTGCTACAACAAATCTCTAAAAGTTTGCCATTGTTTAGCATCTGATATTTTTACACTTTTGAGTTTTCTGAAGTTCTCGTCAGCATAAGTATACTTAGAAAATTTTGGTTTGATAAAAAACAGATGTTTGATTTCATTTTGAAGGAAGAATAAATCTTCAATATATTGGAGCACAACTTTCCCTGTTGGAGAGCCCTGTGGCAATGGCTTGTTGACCTATTCTTTGGCATGATCCCTTATCATTTTTTCATATTATTTTTGGTCCATTAACTTCTCATTGAAGACATGTATATCTGGAATGCCAGCTTGTCTTATCATAGTGTACTTTGCTAGAAACTTGGTAATAGAAAAATTCATGGCATCACATGTTTCTATCAAATTATTCATCAGAGTCCTCTTGGTCAAAACTTTCTTGATTTGCAATATTGTCTCTGTTCTATCCTATATCTTCAATTATTCTAGCTCTGTCCTGGATTTACTGTTTAAGAAAGTGATTAGCTTTAATGCCTGTGTTGGTTTATCTACTAATTCTTCTGTTTTATTTTGTATTTCAACTTGAGCTGCTAGAAGGAGGTCTCTCTATTCATATATTATCTGGATTGATGGCCACTGAAGATGTATAGCCTCAATTGTATTAGTCCATAGGTGATTTATTATATAAGAAATTTGTGTAGTGAAACTCAAATCCTTTTGAAGGCTTTTGACTTTCTCTTCAAATCTTTTGGATCTTTGTTCATAATTGTTGGCATTAATCAATGTTGCTTTATTGGAAACTTCCATATTCTGAATCATTTTCTTCGAATTGTTAATTTCATTATTTTTTAGACATTTCCTACATTGCTTTGACTATCTGCCCTGCATCATTTCTCTGATGTACCTATGATGTTGAGGATTCTGTATTGGGGGTAGTAGCTGATTGCACTGACACTGTAGTTTCCAGTGGCTCTTTTGGTGCTAACTATTCTCCCAATGTAGAAGGAATAGTAGCAGTAATAATTGGTATGACTTTAGGAATGGTGGAAGTATCAGTTTCCTTCACAGTTTCTTTTTCTTTCATAAGTATATCCATTTTACTTTCCATATATTTGATTTGGGTAGTTAACTTTATGATCAACTGCATCATATCCTCTTTCTCTTTTTTTTCTTGAAGTATCTCCTTACTCTGTGGGTGCTCACTTTGAGGAAGTTTTTAATGCTTCCTTAAAACAACAATATCATCATTTTTCTTCCTGATTAATACTTCAGCAGCTTGTACATTTGATGGGTCAACTCCTATTTGTAAAATCAAATCTTCTGAGGCCTTGATCCTTAGATCTTTTGCATATAAGAGCCTTTGTCAAGTTTCATTTGGTCTTACAGGTTGATAATGGTATTCTGCAAATTGGTCACACTCATGGACTTTGTCACTATAGTATAATATAGAATCTCAGAGCTATGTCTGTGGACTTCTATCTGATCCAGCTCATGCACCTTTTCAGTATCTACTTCAAATTAAACCTTTTTCTAGTCAGCCACTTTTTTTGGAGTTGAAGTAGTTGGTTGTAAATAGGACATGATCACCTTATTTGAGGAGTAATAAAATGTTGTAAGTAACCTATTTTGATTTCCTGACTTCTGTTTTAGAAGTTGAGAATAAATCTCACTTTTCATTTCCTCATTCCTTTGTTTGATCTGCTTATATCTTTCTTTGATGTCCAAATCTTTTTCTTCTACTGTTTGAGAAGAAGAAGCTTATATATTAACCTGCTTTTCAATCATCTGAGTGTATAATTCTTTACCTGTTGCTTTTTCTCTTTCTATCTATGTTAAAGTCTCCTTAATTATCTCAATGGCTTCATCATTGCTGACTTCTGGTTCATTGACATCTTCAACCTCAATAACTTTCTCTTTCCCTATGGAGCCAAATCTAAGTCTTTTGTTGTAGATGATCTTGAACTTAGTATCTGTAGTAGTTTCTGCTGTGTAGGCTCCCTTATCTCTGCCTCTTTTGATTGAATATTCTAGATATTTAGAAGTTACCATAGCAAGTGTGCTATCCTTTTTTCCTGTTGGTTTTTCATTTGCAGTTGCATCTACCAATGTATTTTCTGCCCATTCTGTCTGATTAGCAAACTTTTCAATATCAGGCTTTGGCTCATGTATAAAAGGAGGTAGTTTACACTTGACCCTTATATTGCTTAAAAGACCTTGGGGATCATAATTCCAAGGAAAACTCACTTGAAATTTTAGCTAATATTTTTTCTATCTCTTTTTCAGCATCTCTATTATTCACTATAAAAGGACCAATCTGATTTTTTAATTTGAACTGGGTCTTCTTTTTGGAAGTTGTTACACAACATTTTGTCACCGTCCCTGCAATCCCTCGTCCCGTACATTTGAGGACTATTCCCGTGACCTGTGAATAGTAAAATGTCCTAAAAACACCTTAATGGCATCCTTCTACATAAGGGCAAGAATTCTCCTGAAGAAATTTTCTTTAGAAAAGCCCCAAAAACCCATGTTTTGGCATTGGTGCGACTAGCCAGTTCATCCCTCGTGCTAATGGGGAAAATGTACACTAGTGGGCATGCCAGATGGCACTCTATCCCTATTTTCTACCCTTGCCAACCTGTTTTGGAATGTTTTTAACAAATAGAATGTGGAAGTTTGATTCTAACAACTTCAAAACGGCTCATCAAAAAGAGGTTGGGTTGTTTGGCTCTAGATCTCGCTGTTTAGGAAGTGGTTTTCCACCTCTAATGGAACCTTTATAAGAGATAGGACTCTCCCCCGTGATTATAGGGAGCCTAACCTCTCCTTCTCCCTCTACAAAAGCCTGCCCTCTCCATTTTCTAGCTAGCTGAACTTGTGGGAAGGAAATTATAGCTGAGTGACAAACAAGAGCAGAGCTAAGGAGAACCTTATGAGAGAGGGAGTTTTGTCAAATCCTTGATGAGATTTTTGAGACACGTCCCGCTGGAACCCTATCGTAGGAAGATCACGACGTCAGAGCACTGGTTGTAATTGTTCTCTCATATCTTAATGTACATGACTCTGCTATTTGTTCCATGATTGTGTTTGTCCATTATATAATGCAATTTCATTCATTCCTCTCTAACTAATCGATAGTTATAAAGTGTGAAATATTATGTTGCACGTTGTCCCTCTTCTTTGCATGTGTACAGGTATCTGGATGCAGCAAGCTCATGGATCGTGACATGTCCAGCTAGGAATGGAAGTGCCACTTCCACTTCGACAACAACAGCGAAGGAATCACGGTAAGCAATCTATCGCAATTCTATCTTTTGCTACTAGGAATCAATAGCTTTGCGTGTTTTGATTGTTGCTAGACCCACTCTAGGGCTAGTGGGATTTCCTCTATCTGCAAAGGGAATTTACCTCCACAACAATTTGGTGACTCCACTGGGGATCAATGGGAGTTGGTCCTTCCTCCATTGGGTTGTTTTTGGCTTTTGTTTGACTAGTATGCTTTTTTGGTTCACCTTCCTTTGTGTTAAAACTCTGTTTAGCCCCCAGAAGACTAGATCTAGCCTCTATTTGTTCATTCTCATAATTTTTCTAGGGTAAACCTGATTGGCGTGGTTATCCCTCTGACAGTTGCGCCAAAGGGTGCTAGTTTCCAGCTAGGCCCCCACGCCATTCACTGTTTGGCGCAAATTACAGCAAAACAAGCACGCCAACCCTGCTCGGTTTTAGGGTTTTCCTGTTCTTGAACTCTCTGAGCTTCAGTTTTGGTCTTGGTTTGTGTTTTTTGATTGGTTGAGTGCTTTGAAGTCATTTTTTACTCTGTTTAGCCCTTTTCCTCCAGTTTTTTTCCATTTTCTGTGAGTTTTTCATTTTAGCCCTAGGGCTTCTAGGCGCTTCAGTGTTCTGAGCCTTCCATGGGAGTTTTGGGCCTTTTATTTCCCAGTTAACTTTTTTTCTACTTCTTTGCATTTATCTTGTTGAATCCCATTGAATTTATTGAGTGATTTTTCTCTTTCTTGTTCAGTTTCTCTGTGGGTTGCTCCAAGCCTAGATCACATGGTTTGTTTGAGTCTCCTTCGAGATTATTCTTCGCTTTGAGGGATTTCATCATCGGTTTGAGTCTTGATTGTGCTTGCTTGAGTTGAGTGAACTTGTTTTGTTTCGAATCTCTCTCTATCATTCTCAAATTGATGTTTTCATTAGTTTTTCATTTATTTAGTGCATTCTCTCTAATATATTGAAAAATAAAATAAAAAATATTTTGCATTTTTTATCCGCATAGTGAAAATTGAAAAAATTTTCACATTACTAGTGTTGTATAATTCTAGAGAAAATTTTTCTAGTTTCATTAGCTTGCATTGAAAACAGTAGTGGATGTTTTTGTGTGTTCATTTTGCTGTCATTTGAAAGCTATCAACTCTCCCGTAGATAGATCTTCATTGAACAAAACGATATTTTGTGGCATGTAGTTCGCATCTAGAGGTTTTATGAGATCCAACATTAAATAGGGCCTTGAAATCGAAACATAAATTGAAGATCAACTTTAAAATTTACTGAATTAACCTAAGGCAACATTGAAACTTAAGGGAACATCTAGTAGTCTAAGGTAGAGAGGTGTTACGGGGTCTTTAAGCCTAGTAGATGTCGCTTGCCATCTGGCTACAGACAGCATTAGTACAGACTTATGCTCCCGGTACTGTCATGTATATAAAGGGAGACCCCATTAGGTTGCAAATCCTTTATCCATAGGAATCCGAGTCTGCTGTCTTTTACCCATGATACACCGGGCACAACATTCAGAGAGATTACCTGCACGTACATTAAGTCCTTGGTTGATTTCTCTTTCATTTTTACGAAGGTGTATATGGCAGTTCACGGATATCTGGTACACCCATTTACCTAGATTACCACAGCAGTCATTTTGATATTTTACTAACTCCCTAAATTTGAAAGATCATCAAGCGCTTGTCCTTTCACGTTTGTTTCCAAATTGAAAGTGATAGAGTCACCTTTTACTCGTTTCTAGACTCTTAAAACATGAAACAGTAAAATTTCCAGTTTCAATGTGGTAAAATTAATCACTTACGATCACACGCCCATTTAGAGATTGATTTTTTCGGCTTGTTTTTCTTCGCCTTGGTTTTTGCCCGCATGTATTTGTTTTTGATCTCTTCCTCTTTTTTTTATATTCACAGTGGCGGAACCATTAGTTTCGTCTACTAGTATTCCTTATATAGACAATTCATTAGAGGTCTCTCAGTCCTTTGCTGAGTAGCAGCAGCCTATTGTATCCGAGTTTCCCTTTGGGGGACCAATTATATTTGAGCTTCCCTTTGGAGGACCAATTGAGTTCAATTGGCTCTTGTCCAACACTTGGTTTGGATTTGGAGTTGGGGAACACTTCCCTCCTCTTACATCGAGATCACCATTTTTTGTTGCTGTCATACCTCCTAGTCCTCTTCGTCTTTTAGAAGATCTTATGGCAAGGTCAAATATGGACTCATCCAGTCCTATTCCTAGTGAGGGAATTCCTATTTCTGGTGAATACTACCAAATTTTTCCAGAAGACATCCCTGAACCATCTGTTATGTCTTCACCTAGTTCATCACTCCTAGCTAGATATAGGTCTTTAAGTTAGGTCATGGCCGCTATTGCCTCTACTAGAATATTGACTTTGTCTACGGAACTGACCATTCCATTGTTAGGGATGTTTGCATCGACACCTCTCACAACGTCTCCTTTTGTCACATCAATACCTGTTAGACCTATTGTCTACGTGGCTGCGTCTACGCCTGTTGTCACCACTCAGTCAACTAGGAATTCGTCAGTTCCTGAAGATGTTTATATAGTTTTTTCTATTCCAGAGAACCTTTCTCACGAGGAGTATCAGATGTCTTTACAGCTACAAATCTCCCAGGTTCATTAGTCCTCTCAGGATCTTAATCATCCTTAATTTTCTCTTAATGGAGCGGATGGTGCCCTGATCTACTCATTTCCATTTCAATCTGACGAGCATGACAACCCCATTCATTTTCCTTCTCCTGAGGCTTACCAGTAGATTAACGGTTTTATACCTACCATGTCTTTGCAACCTTCTAACCAACAAGGACAACCCTTTCAGGGACAACAATTGTTTCAACAAGGATATGCTTCTGGCCCACAAGGACAACCCTTCTAGGGACAACCTTCGGCCCAGCCAAGGTATGTGTACGACCTGTAAGGGCAACCCTTAGAAGGACAACCTTCGGTCCAGCAAGGATTATTTTATGGCCTGCAAGGGCAGTCTTACAATCCTCAAGGTCAACCTCTACAGCCTCACCCTATGGTCCGACCAAGGCAACCTCAAGGACCGACATGGTAACCAGGGTATCAACCTAGTCCTCCATATGGTCCTTGGGGGAAAACCCACCCTTCTCAACTTTTGGTGCAACCTCAGTAGCCTCATTTTCTAATTGGTCAAAATGTTGCATAGTCAGGGCCATCTTATGGTCTTTTCCTAGGTCAACGTAGTTTTCAAGTGCAACCTGAACCACTCCCACCATCAGGCCAACCGCCTCAGCTGGGGCAACCTGGTGCCCCTCATAAGCCAGGTCAACCTGTTCAACTAGGAAAACCTACACAGCCTGTTAACCCTGCTCGACCGACGATATATTATATGCCAGAGCTGAATTCACCTGTGCACCCGACTTATCCATCTCAGCAGGGCCCCACTTACTAGCATCCCATTCGACCCCAAGGCGGCTATTACCCTCAAGGTCAGTCTCGACCGGTTTACAAACTGCCTCAAGGTTCTACAACAACCAGGCTATACTTATACTCCGTAGCAAAATCCATACACTACTCAATCGAGGCCCACATATAATCAGAATCAGTACCCTAGTTATCAACCCCTGTATCCTAGTTTTCAGCCATCATATCAGCCCAATTATCTGGATTATACCACCTATGGTTAGAATCCTCTAGGACGTAACCAATGGGGGCAGATTTATGCTCAACCAGGATGGAGTATAGTTACAAGTCCTTATCAGGGACCTGGCATGCCTCTTAACCCTCAATTACCTTTTCTTACCATGTTGGAGTTACCGGACGTGTCCAAATTGACCAATGATCCGATTCTTCATAATCCATATTGGCCTCCTGTTTTGACGAAGGTGTTGGGTGATTGTCCTATGTTTGAGGGAAAATCTGGAGAAGACCCCCAAGCACACATCATGACATACCATTTATGGTGTTCTTTGAATTCTTGGGTGGATGACTCGATTCGTCTACATATTTTCCAGTGCACTCTCACCGGCGCTACTGCTAAATGGTATATAGAACTATCCCGTGGTATTTTTCAAGATTTTAATACTCTATCTATGGTGTTCTTGACGCATTTCTAGTTACCAATTCATTATGAAGCTGGGATGCATCTTCTGACATCTCTGAAACAAGATAAAGATACTCATATTTCAGATCACATTCACGAATGGAGACGTCGTTGTCATTTGATCAAGTTTGAAATTTTTGATCAGCTTCTAACTCACTGGTTCACTACCTCTTTTGTCAATAAGATTGCACAAGACATTACTATGGGGGCATGTGTAACTGAGGAACAGGCTATCGCTCATGCCCAGTACCTTGATCTAGTGTACTCTCAATCGGGCACGTTATATGACATCTTGACTGATGCCCCGCTACCAGGGACCTCTAAAACACCGACCACTCCATCAGTTGACGGGGTTATTGGTTTAGTCTTTCAGACTTCTCACATGTCTTCCAATGGGAAGCAAAAATCGAATTCTTCCAACAATTCCGCTCCTTAGGCTACCCAAGATTTTGGTAAAACCGCGAAGATCAACGATGTCCAGGCCAATCCTGTGGACAAGACTTCCAAAGGGAAAAATAAGGGCAAAGGAAAAGGCAAATCTGATGCCCCAAAACCGGAATCATCTAAACCATGTGCTAATGATGGTTCACAGCGAAAGCCGAAGTACCCTTCCCTGATTTGTGATGAAGACCACTACACTAAATATTGTCCTAGACAATCTGAAGTTAGTCAAATTCTTAAGGACTCTAAGGGAACTATGGCAGTTCTTAAGGAACCTTTTCCATCTCAGCAAACCTAGATGGTTGAGAAGCCTTCACCATCCACACCATTTGGGTCTCAAGTTTTCATGATGAATGGTGCTGCACCTATTTCTATTGCCACTCTCCAAGGATTATGTCGGATCACGCTAGGAAGCTGGGAAGGAAGTCGTTGATGGCCCTCCTCTCCCGCCTGCCTCTGGTCCTCTTGAGATTGAAAGGCCCAGTGCTGAACCCATTGTATGGCCACCTTCCAAAGCTGTTATCCGAAAGTCTTCCTATAATCTGAACACCCATGCTGCTTAGCATTATAGCATTGTTGGGGATTTGGCACAGGCACCTTCTGTGATGTCCGCGCTGGAAGTAATTCAGAGTTTTCCATCTCAACGGAAAGCTTTGTTATCTGCAATTGGTGCAATTGATCCTGTTGATTCTCGCCTTCTCACCTTCGATATAGAGAATTTCATCCCTCGACTTCTGCACCAGATCGTGCTTGTTATACAGGTTGGCATTAACAGCCTCAATATTCATAGAGCCATCGTGGACAAAGGTGCATCTACCTGCATTATGTCATCTACTTTCTGGAAGGCCATTGGCTCTCCAGCCCTCACTTCATCTCCCAATGACCTTGAGGCATTCGATGGAAGAGAATCAAAACCCTCGGGTGTTCTCGCGAGTCTACTGATTACATTGAAAGGAAAGACAATCAACGTTGAAGTGGAATTTGTTGATGCCAAACTCAACTACAATCTTCTACTCGGTCGCAGTTGGACCCACACCATGTTGTGCGTTCCATCCACCCTCTGTCAACTTTTGAAGTTTCCACATGAGGGAAAGATTATTACTATCGATTGGTTGTCTTTATTTACCTCATCTTCCGAGAACAACATGCCATATGTGGATCAAATTCCTAATCCCCCCGACAGTATAGGGCCAGGTCTTTTCAAGGACCCCGTTCTCATGGGTATTTTCCCCATTCCACCATCGAATACCGTTTAAGTCAATATGATCTCTAGGTCGGATGACCCATGTATCATCCATTCTCCTGAATAGGTTGCCTCTTTTGGAGAATCGATGCCTCTGGCCCCAGTTGAAATCAATTATTGTGAGATCATTTCCACATCGGATCCTCCTCCTATTGCTAATGCTCCTTTGAGCATGGCTCTTGATGTTTATTCTCAATCCCCTTGGCTCAGTGATGCAGATTTGCCCAATCCTTTGAGAGAAATTTCTCCGTCTGACGAAGCTATCGTGGAGACTATATCTCTCGAAGATGTGCCATGGAGCAATGGGCATCATCGTTCCTCGATTATGCTCGACCTGGGGGAAATGTCTAATTTTCTTGAGCCTTTTGCATCTCAGGTTCCCTCTCCACTGCTCCAAACATACATATTGACTCACAAAGTTTTTTCGGAGGAAATTTTAGTAATATTACCAAAACGGTGCCTATCAACATCTCAGTTAAACCGAGGGTTGTTGAGAACATCCATGTGGGAGTCACTTGTTCTCCCAATGAGAATCAAGTGTACACTAGTCTCTTCCATGAATTCCATGATTTTTTTGCTTGGTCTTACGAAGGGATGCCTAGAATTGATCCCAGTATCATTTTGCATGAAATTCCCACCTATCCCGGTATGAAGCTTGTGCACTAGCGTCTACGTCCAGTGCATCCTTGGAAAGCCTCTGGTATAAAAGCTGAGGTTGAGAAACTTCTTAAAGTGGGTTTCATATATCTGATCCCTCTGACAGATTGGGTTTCCAACATTGTCCCTGTGGATAAGAAGCAGGGCACAATTCGTTTCTGTGTTGATTATCGAGATAGAAATCGTGCTTGCCCTAAGGACAACTATCCCACCCCTTTTTTGATCATTGGCGATTATGCGGGAAGTGAGACCTTTTCCCTTATGGATGGATTTTTAGGTTATAATCAAATCAATATCCTCCCATCCGATCAACATAAGACTACTCTTATCTGTTCGTGGGGAACATTTGCCTATAAGAAACTCCCTTTTGGCTTAAAAAAGGCTGGGGCTACCTTCCAGTGTGCCATGTCTTAGCCTTTCACAACATATGTAATGTTGTTTAGTTGTACCTAGATGACCTTCCAGCTCATTCAGCTCTACGTGAAGACCATCTGGAACATCTCCGCAAGATTTTGCTCTGCTGTAGACGTTACAACATCAGGCTTAATCCTCACAAGTTCATCTTCTGCATTGACTCTGGTCAACTTTTAGGATTCATTGTCTCTAAGGACAGAATTTGCCTGGACCCTCTTAAGGTTGAGGCTATTGTTAATCTACCCTCCCCATCCTCGTTGCATCAGCTTCAAGGTCTTCAAGGGAAATCGAATTTATTATGTCGTTTTATCTCGAACTATGCAAAGGTAACCAAAGGGTTCACACGACATCTAAAATAGGACATCCCTTTCTGTTGGGACAAGATTTCTCAGTAATATTTTGATAACCTTAAGATGTTGCTTTTCAACGCTCCATTAATCCATCCTCCAAATTATCATCGTGACTTTACCCTTGCATTCAGTACAATTTCCATGGTTCTGGTGCAGGATGACGATGACGGTAACGAACACGTGATTTATTACCTATCTTGGAACCTTCTCGACACTGAAACGCACTATGCACACATTGATAAGTTGGCACTGGCCACGGTCCAGGCCATTTAACGGTTTCGCCATTACATCCTGTTATGTACGGTAACCGTGATTTTCGATTGAAACCCCATGACTTACATTTTGTCTCAATAATTGCTAGGGGGAAAGTACTCAAAGTGGATTGTGATCCTCCAAGAGTTTGATTTGGAGTTCACTACTACCAAATCAAAGAAATCACTGATTATTGTTGATCTCATTTGTTCTCTCCCTATCGACTCTGTTTCGTCTTAATCTGAGGATCATATCCCGAACAAAAATCTCTTCTTAATCAGCACTCTTGATCCATGGTACAATGATATCATCGTGTACCTTCAGAAATCTACCTTCCGGTCTGAGTTAATGAAGTACACTTGACGCCTCATTTGACATTAGTCACAACCATATCGCATTGTCAGAGATACCCTATATCGTGTTGGAGTGGATTCCATACTCCGCTAGTGTTGGACCTTAGAAGAGGCTGAGAAAGTTATGAATGACTGTCACAGTGGCACCTGTGGTGGTCACATGTCCGGTTATGCTACTGCACAGAAGATCCTTCGTGCAAACTATTTCTGGCCATCTATATTTAAAGATTGTATTGTTGCAGTACGAAAGTGTCATGCGTGCCAGATCTTCCAACGAAAAATGCATGCACTGCTTCTCCCATTACATCATGTCATTACCGTAGGCCCTTTTTCCAAATGGGGCATTGATTTTATGACGTGTAACCCTCACTCGGTCAGGGGGCATGCTTATATCATCGTTGCCATAGATTATTTCACCAAGTGGGATGAAGCAATGCCTACATTGGCTGCAGACGGTAAGACAGCTGCACAGTTCATTTTCAACCATGTGATCACTCATTTCGGCATTCCTCAAGCCATCGTCACTGATCATGGCTCTCATTTTCGGGACTATATAATGGCAGAGTTGACATCTAAGTTGGGTTTGTGTCATGACAACTCAACTCCATATTACCCTTAGGAAAATGGCTAGGTTGAAGCCGTGAACAAGGTGCTTTTCACGATGCTTCAATGAACAATTGGTACACACAAATTGAGTTGGCATCTCCAGTTGTTTTCATTTCTTTGGGCCTACCGAACGTTAGTGAAGAGTGCAACTAGATTCACACCATTTCAGTTGGTGTATGATTTGGAAGCTACTCTTCCAGTTGAATGTGAGATCCCTTCACTAAAATTGGTTGTGGAATTACTGCCCGATACTTCCCTAAAGTAATAACATCTCCTATATCTCGAGAGATTGGACGAAACCCGTCGCTTGTCTGCTTTGGTTATCGAGGCACAGAAAAGGCGGGTTAAAGCTCATTTCAATCAAACAGTTTCTCCGCGCTCTTCTATTGAAAGGGACCTCATCCTCTTGTATGATCAAGACCATGACAAGCTTGGGGCAGGCAAATTCCAACCTATGCGGCATGGGCCCTATATCATTAAATGTGTATTGAAAAATGGGGCTTATGAGCTTATCGATTATGAAGGTCTTCCTTTGGCACAACCCAGAAATGGGTTGTACTTGAAAAAATATTACACTTGAATCATTCTTGCGTAGTATATGTACATAGGTGACTTTTTCATTTTTTTTCATGTGTGGTGTGGTGTGATTTGTAAGCGTTTTTTTGCTTATTGGGTCTTCTTGATTGTGCAGATGTCTATTACCCCTTATGTCAGTTTCGAGGATGGTGCCTCCCGCAGTATCAGGAACCTGTCTTCGGCAGCCTGGGTAATTTACAATCCTGCTGGTGAGTTGGTTAATTTACAAGGTGTTTGTCTAGGGCCTGCTACAAATAATGTCACGAAATATAGTGCCATTTTGGAATTATTAAACGAGGCTATTAACCTTGACATTCCCGCTTTAATTGTATATCTGAATTCACAACTTGTGGTTTTATAGCTCAATGGTCATTATTCAGTTAGAAACCCATGCATTTTAAGATTGTATCTACGTATTCATTTCCTTGAAAGAAATTTTGATTACATCACATATCAGCATATACCAAGATCAATGAATACACTAATAGATGCAGTAGCCAACATGGTACTAGATAGACATTTACGCAATTTGTAAAAACATTATTATATGTAAGCAATATCCATGTAGAAA
Organism: Pinus albicaulis; assembly: GCA_034641835.2. Taxonomy (NCBI): domain Eukaryota; kingdom Viridiplantae; phylum Streptophyta; class Pinopsida; order Pinales; family Pinaceae; genus Pinus; species Pinus albicaulis. Next base: position 1,492,624,100 of record CM076579.1, read on the forward strand.
ATAGATGTATATATATATGTCAAGTGTTTACAACGTGTGCATCATATAAAACCAAAAATATATATGTTTGTTTCAGTTACATCCCGAGACGAGATGTCTCTAAAAAAATATGCAAATAAAAAGCCTAGGTGACTAATCAGCATGGTGCTCGTGGTAGCACGTCACTGCCCTCACCAACTGCCTCAGCAAGTGGTGGAGATGACTCGGCACCCCTACGGTGTGCCTCTGATAAGCTAGGGGAACATCAGCTAAACGAGCATAATCCAAAACTCCACCAGCAATCCCCTCTAGGTTTTGTACAAGCTTTGCTCCCTCGCCGCCCTCGACTTGAGGGTCATAAGCGAGAGGGGTCCTCCTCACTATGGTGACATTCTGGCGGGCCTCTCTGGGCCAACATCTGCATACATATAGGATTAGTTGTTAGAACATGCATGTATACCAAAAAATCATAAAACTCATAAAATTGAAAAGAGTCTTACCCAGCTCCTCGTCCTAGTCTTCTCCCTCCGGGAGCGGAAGGTCTGGGTCTCTAGTAAAGTCAGTGCCTGCATAGGGCCAGTCCTTCATGACGATCAAATGTCATCGGAGCCAGTTAAAGAACTCAGGCTGCTAGGACATCTGCTGGCCGCCCCCTTCCCTGGCCATCAATGCTGCCCATTGAGCCATCCGTGGCTCTCTCAATGGTGGATCCGGGACTATAGCCTCCTGGCGCTGGAAAATTGGTAATCGTTCCAGGAAGAACGACACCAGAATTTACCCATATCCAAACTGTTTTAGCTTCGTCTTCTTGCATTTTGTGAGTTGCCATTTAATTTTCATGGTCGCGGTCGTGGCCCAGTCAAAGATAGTTGGGTTCATGCACTCTGATGCAAGAATGAGCTCTGTCTTTGTGGCCTCGTCTAGTGCCTATGATCCCACAGCCCGTGTAATTGTATGTAGCACTACTCTCAGTGCTATATTAGGGATGGTATGAATGTCTACTTTCCCACTCCCTGTTCCTTTGCATGCCACTGGGCACACCTTCTCCATGACCATTGCCATGTTTTCTTCTGAAGGCCTAGTGCCCGTCAAGAGAGGGACTAGACCCCTGCGTGACAGTCAAGTGATGAAGTACACGTCTCATACTTCAAGTTCAAGTACCTCGTCTCGACATTTAAACTTCTCCTCATCCTCATCCCAAATGCTGATGAGATATTGTAGTAGTCAGGGCTGAGGCCGGAGACATGGCGTTAGAAAGAATATTTTCAGCCCACAATTCTGGACAGCATTCATAAAATGCTCATTTCCCATTTCCAATTCATCTTCCTCGCTATGTTCCCTCTATTTCCATTCAATGGCCATCCTTTTTTTTTAATACTTACATCAAATCAAACATAGGAACGTTATAAACATCCTTGGGTATCCATAATTGCATTTCATTGGTTAATTTTTGAAGATTTTTAGCTAGATTTGGCATTGCGTCATTGGTGTGGGTATTTGGAAAACAATTGTGCCAACTAGAATGGCCTCTGTGTAAAACATAGTGGATTGATGCAGGTCCGTGCCTAGAACACGCGCCAACCAGGAAGCCCTAAAATTTAAAAATTCTTCCCTAAAGGACCTCAATCTATGATTAAATACACTGAAATGTAACTTAAAAGATAAACAAAGAGGTCGGCTCTCACCTGAATCGGACGGAAGTTGATTTAGTCCACTGGATTGGCCGCACTCGTCACCTGAAGATCGAAGCACAAAAGGGTCACTGTTGCTCTACAAAGAGGTAAAAAGTGAAAAGTAAATATTTTTTACCACTGTTGTTCTTTTATAGCTTTTCAAAGTCCTAAATGGGTTTTTAAACTTGTTTTTCGATATATTTTTGCATTACTTTCATCGAATATGTTTTACATGCGTCTTTTTGTGCAGTAGCAGGTTTTCCACATGAGTTTGATGAAGATATGAGTTGTATTTTATACTTTTTTGGACTCGGTAAAAACACAAAAAAAGTCACTACTGGAGTCACCTTTCAGCTCTTTTCTGACTCTCTAAAACTGAAAAGATTACTGAGTCACTTTTTGTTTTGAGTTCGTTAAATTGGCTGCAAAACGAGATCTACCTAGTATACGTTTAACCCTTTTTCAGGCTAGGATAGATTATTTACGAAAAAGGAATACCCTAGCCTATCGCGACTAGGAGGTTCTCTCAAACATATTTTTCTACCTTTTTGGATCTGTGGGACTATCTACGAAAAGGGATAGCTGGATTTTTCTTTTCCTCTGTCTTTTCAAACTCTCTAAATATGAAAAGACACCGAGTTCTTCCTTTTTCAGACTCGTTAAAAACTGATGACATCGGACTCTGTCATAATGACGTTACTCGAGTTCCTCCTTCCAAGGGCTCGTAAAATGTACTAGGTTGGATTTTTCTGAAGGAAAAACTTACATCGCAAGCATATGCTATCCCCTTCAAGATTTTTTTCAAAAATAATTGGGGTACTCGCCAGAAATGGGGGGGGAAAATGGAACTAGTATTATAGTTGTGTTGGTAGTATGTCACTCTTCAACATGGCACCTTTATGCATTAGTGTCAGGTTGGGAACATCTCATCTCATTCTCCACTTACCTGAATGGGTTTGGGTAATCTCTTTTTACTGCTCATCTACTCTTTGCCACGTCACCATGACCTCATATCCTTTGATGTCAAATACTATTAAATCCAATGTCGTGCCGCCGATATGTTCAAGAGAAGTTTGCCTCTACAGTTTTCAACCTACCTCTGATTCTCTGTTGCTCTTGATTCACAAAAAATTATATCCCTATTTGTCTCGTGTCGATGATGTGGGAAACATTATGGCCCACCTTCGATCAAGGTCACTTCCTATCAACTTCAGCTCATTATCTAGGAAGCTGATCTAGAGGCTCCCTTCAGGTACCTTGGAGCCTGCATGCCTCAATCACAGGTTCTTCGCATTCGACGCAAGGTTTTCATTATTGGCCTTCAATTGGATGATTCTGCGATTGTTCGACGCCAGCTCACTGTTCACATTTTGTGGGTTGTACTTCTTGTACCTTGAGAGCCATCATCATTAAGTGTGGTTTCTCTCGCGTTTGTTAACGACTTTCATTATTGGCTGGTAATTAGACAATGTTCTTGCATGTTTGAATTCAGCTCACATATTCGCATGCTCAAACTTGTACTATGTTTAGGATGAGATGGAACGCAAGACCCTAGATTTTGTCTGATAAACATCCAAGCTGTGGGTTCTTTGTGGATTATTCTGATTTATTACATGACTCTTTTGATTGGATGGCTGCAACCATACCTGAGTCTACTTGTTGATCATTTTTTACTGGATGGCTGCGTCCATACCTTGGATCTCGATTTTTTTACACTCTATTATGGATGGCTACGCCCATACCACATATCATGTATCAGAGATATCAGCTGTATTTGTATTCGCAGGTCTTCTGATGGCAGTGTTTTCAGTTGGACGTGTTCTCGTAAAGCATTTCACCCCTCCCTCTCTCTCTCGGACCTCATGCTTTAGGGGGCATCTGTTACACAACATTTTGTCACCGTCCCTGCAATCCATCGTCTCGTACATTGGAGGACTATTCCTGTGACCTGTGAACAGTAAAATGTCTTGAAAACACTTTAATGGCATCCTTCTACATGAGGGAAAGAATTCTCCTGAAGAACATTTCCTCAGAAAAGCCCCAAAAACCCATGTTTTGGCATTGGCACGAGTAGCTAGTTCATCCCTCACGCTAATGGGGAAAATGTACACTAGTGGGTGCGCCAGCTGGTGCTCTCTCCCTTTTTTCTACCCACGCCAACCTATTTTGGAATGTTTTTAACAAATAGAAGGCAGAAGTTTCATTATAACAACTTCAAAACAGATCATCAAAAAGAGGTTGGGTTGTTTGGCTCTGGATATCCGTGTTTAGGAAGTCGCTTTCCACCTCTCATGGAACCTTCCTAAGAGATAGGACTCTCCCCCATGATTATAGGGAGCCTAACCTCTCCTTCTCCCTCTATAAAAGCCCGCCCTCTCAATTTGCTAGATAGTTGAACTTGTGGGAAGGAAATTATAGTTGAGTGACAATCAAGAGCATAGCTAAGGAGAACCCTATGAGAGAGAGAGTTTTTTCAAATACCTGACGAGATTTGTGAGACACGTCCCACTGGAATCCTATCGAAGGAAGATCAAAACATCAGAGCACTGGTTGTAATCATTCTCTTGTGTCATAATATACATGACTCTGCTATTGGTTCCATGATTGTGTTTGTCCATTATATAATGAAATTTCATTCGTTCCTCTCTGATTGATCGATAGTTATAAAGTGTGAAATATTACGTTGCATGTTGTCCCTCTTCTTTGCATGTGTATAGGTATCTGGATGCAGCAAGCTCACATATCGTGACCTGTCCAGCTAGGAACGGAAACACCACTTCTCCTTCGAAAATAGCAGTGAAGGAATCACGGTAAGCGATCTATCATGATTCTATCTTTTGTTACTAGGAATCAATAGCTTTGCATGTTTCGATTGTTGCTAGACCCACTCTAGGGCTAGTGGGATCGCCTTTGTCTGTAGAGGGGATTTACCTCCACAACAGAAGCCATGAAGTTAATGGCATCGACATTCAAAACCTGTCTCAAATACTCTAAAGAAAAGACTCTGATAGTCAAAAACTTAGGTAATTTGTATGGAAGTAGATTGGTTCCAAAGATTCTCAATTCAATGTGTTTCTCATACAAGTACGAATCTCCCATTTTGCATTGCTTTGATAGTTGTAATATCCTTTTCATTTCTTCACTTACCCTAGGTTGTTCTGAATTATGTAGAAAATTCATAGCTAGCCTAATGAAAAAATATGTAAAATCTTTGTAGTTGTACTCAATTCATTCTTTTCTCAATAATGATGCCCAAAAGACAACTGATAGAGGGTGGCCCTCTACATTCATTTTCTATAATGCTATTGGAAAGTGATTAGCTTGTGAGAATAAGAACAAGTGAAATAAGTAGGAAGAATATTTGAATACACCTTCAGTGGGTAACTTTGTCAATTAATAATGTATGGAATTAGCTATAAACCTGGAGAAGTCAATGATCACAGCAGGAGGCTCACCAGGAGACAAGGTAGACAAAAACCAAAGGATGGACTCATCAGTAAACTCATCACTGAAATATCCCAATATGAAGGATAACGTAGAAATTACATGCCTAGAACCTTCTGGAAACTTGGAAGTGGAATAGGGAGGATTCAACTTTGGAGTATCCACATGACTAGGCATGAATTTCTGAAAAATCATGAATCTCTTAGGTAAATCCAATCCCAAATATAACTGTGTTAATGCTTCAATGGATAGGGGAACTTCCCTAAGGTCAAACTAAAGTTGTAACATTTAATTAATAGACTTTGTAGTGATAGAAAATAAAATCTCCCTATCAACATTCACAATTGATCTTTGGTCTAGAACATAGTACTTTTGGCACATTCTTACCAGGTCTTGACCAGGATGTGTTACTGGGACTACATATTTGGGTAAATTTTTATCACAGAGAGGCATTTCTTCTTTGTTTAGGAACTTTTCATGACACCAATTATGAACTTCTAATAAGTTAAATTCTACCACTGGGTCTACAATTTTATAATCTACATCAACCAAGGGGATGATTTCTTTAGTAGATACTGTTGACTGAAGGGGATTAACATTCATAGTGGTTTTAGCAGTCATTGCAGGAGTAGATTTTGGGGATTTTACTGCTTCAGACGTGGGAGGTTTGGATACTCTAGGTTTGACATGTTTGGAGCCTCCATCTTTAGGTATCATGTGCTTCTTTGTCATGTTGAGATAACTAAAGCAAGATTACACAGTTTGCAATAGTTATTTTGTTGAAACAAAGGATAATTGAGCAATCTTTTAGATAAAAATAATAACAATGGGGCACTTCAATGCTCAATTAGAAATTTGGGACACAGCCACTGGTTTGAGATAGAAAACACAGGTTTTCTAAATGATTGTGGCCGTAAAAGGGGTTTTTAAGGTATTCTGTAGGTTTTAAAACCTTTTTAAACCGTGGAATTGAAATTTCAGGGGGATTAGACTGAGAATTTGGCTTTAAAATGAAGCTTTCTATAAACAGCAATTTTTGGGAAAAAATTGCGAGGGTTTGCCCTCTTTTTTCAAGGTTTCGGACACTAAGATGGATAAATTCACTCTGTATAGCTTGATTGGTTCAAATTGGTGATTTAAATAGTGAATTTTGCAGGTTAAAATGCCAAAAAATACCTTAAATGCAAGTATTTTGGTAGCCGAAAGGGTTTCTTCAACTTGTTGTAGGTCGAAGTTGAACTCTGGTTCAGTGGTTGGATCCGACCACTTTGACCTATAATATAATATTTTTTGGAGGTATTTTATTTTTTTATGAATGAAGGAGATTAATCAAAAGGGGATTTTATTTTTCATTAAGTAAAATGTCTTTACTTATGAAGGTGTGAGGGATGGATGTAGGGTAAATGATGATAATTAGGGATTATTATAGTAATTCAACACTTTTAACTTAACAGTCATTGAGCCTTGGGTCCAGTCCCAACAGAAGTCAAAGAAATGCTCTGAGCCTCTTTGACTGAAAGTCTAGAATGAAGAATAACTATAGGGGATGGGAAATTAGTTATTGTTTCCTAGTGATTAATATTACAATGATTTTCCCACCTTTTTATACCTACCCAACGCTAATCTAACATTTTTTCTTCCATTTTGCAGGTGCATTTGACCTAGCAATCTTGAACATTTTATTCTTTTGAAAGAAATAAAAACTATCTATCTCTACCTTATTTCATCCGAGGGCTCAGATTAAACTGATGAGCTAATCATTATTTTCTACCTAACTAATGATTTGTTAGGATTAAACTGTCTGACAAATATTTATTCACTATCTAAAACATGGAAATTGAAAACATGAAAAGTCAAGGTTAAGGAGTTTAACTCATCATGGATTAAGGCATTTATTGACATTCTAGCCATATTCATTTGCAAAAAGTAAAAAGTAGTGGCATTTGAACTAGCACACTTTGATGTCTTTTTTATTATTTTTTTCAAAATATGGGAAAACAAGTTGCAGAAAGCAAGGTATGTACATATTTGCAAGACTATCAAAATTCAATTCAAAATTATGAATCCTATATTTATAAGACCCTAACAGGAAGGTTGAGATTTGTAGCAAGTTGAAAAGAAACTTCCCCCACTACTTTAAAGTTGTAGCATGAAATTTACACTCTTAGTTTCCTTCAGAAGTCTAAATTCGGATAGAAAAAAATTAACTCCAATTATGTCAGTGTTAAATGCATCACCTTAAAAATTTGTTTTGAATTAGGAAAAACAATTTGGATTTCCTGTATGGGCACCATAGTGATAGAATTTTTCATGCTTGACAAACTGCTTATGAAATGCTTCGCCCTGGATGGATGATAATTAATTCCAATTCTGTCAGTGTTAAATTTGTTGCCTTCAAAATTCATTTTGAATTATAATAAGGAATTTTGCTTGACTGTACCGGCACCATAGTGACAAAATTTCTGTCATTTTTGACAAACTGCCTATGAAATGCTTTGCCTGCTTTCCATTTTGTCCAACTATTTCAGGCTTCTTGCAATTAGAAAATAAATTTACCTTGTTAATTTAGAGTTATGTGCTTATAGGGTTAGAGGCACATAAAGACCATACCTTTAATTTTAAAGTGACATTCTAAAATGGGGATAGCTGAAAATTAGAGGGAATCCACTTAAACAAATAGATGTACATTAGTGCAAGCTCTACAAATTTTTAAAGATAAAAAATGGACCACTTCATTTTTAAAATTATATGAAAGAAAGTGACTAAATTTTTACTATGTTAGCAGCCCTTGTTATAAAACAAATTTCGCAAAGGGAGATGAGAAGACCAAATACACATACCGTGTAATTAATTATGTAAAAATAATATACCATTATACAAGAAATGACAAAAAAATAATGTGTAATGTGTTTACAGATGGATGGTTAGTGACTTGCAAGTTGCATCTCTCTTTTGGAAATTGGAATGGGACTGGAATTCATAAGGTGGTAGGACTGTTTGTGTGAGGAGAAGGAATAGAAATATGAGTTTGAAAAGAGAGCAATGATGGCAGCCACAGTGGCATGACGGGGTTTCGATGTTCAACAGTTTGTTTTGGGATATTCTTGAGCACAGACTGGAGTGAAAAATGGGTGGGTTGTAAATAGGAGGTTGGTTGAAATCTATATTATCCAACCTTAATGGTCACCATCATCAACATGTATCAATATTTTTTTTTTCCCTTCAATTCCAAAGTCCACAAATTGTCTCACACTCTGCATTTTCCATCTAGTCCTCTTTCCATTTATAAACCCATGGTACTGCCCATCTCAGTCTTCTTTAAAAACTTGTCAAACCTTTTCAAGCATCTTTAAAACATTTCCAGTGGCCTTCAACGTCACAGAATAGGTCCATGTGCTGAAATGCCTTTAATCCTCATCACCGATGTCCTCAAATCTCTTGTTTCTCAGTCACACCATATATTATTGAGGCCTTGTTTCTTTCTTTCTCATGTCCTTAAAACTCCTCAATATTCATTATGCATGTGCTGAAATGGCCAAAGAAGAGTCCCATTATCGTTGCTCTTATTTGATGAAAATTGATAAGCTTTCAGTTTGGGCAATCCTTGTCTGAATTTTTTTCAGTTTTTGGGTAACGCATATAATTTGCAAAGACCATTTTTGAGAGCCCCTAGCTATTGTATAATATGCTTTGGTACTAGCTTTCATCGTCAAAATTTGTTTAGGATATTTACCATGGTGAGTTATGTTGGAGACCAAGTTTTTAATAAAAGCACATTTGGGTTCTTTGAAAAAAATAATAAAGCATTAGAATTGCAGGCATTTTGGGCATGCACCCACGAACCAAATGCATATTTCACTATTGTTCATAAAGAATGCACCAGAGGTATGAATAATTAAGGCCTACACTATATTTTTTTATTTATCACTACAAGAAAAAAAGGACATTGGTGAGGGGTGAAAAATGTCACCATAAGCTCATTGGTGATGGTCAAAAGAGCCTTCGTCACTAAAAACTGAACGTCACCAAAGGCAGCATCGCCGAAAGTATAAGTGTTGTGGTGACATTCAAGGTTCGTCACCAATAATTATTTATAATGATGGATAGTGACCGTCACTATTTCATATGAGAAATGGTGATGGACAATAGCCTCAGTCACCAAAAAACTGAGTGTCACCAAAGGTGGTGTCGCCGAAAGTATGTGTTGTGGTGACATTCAAGGTCCGTCACGAATATTGATTATAACGACGGATAGTGACCGTCACCATTTCATACGAAAAACAACGATTTATTGTGATGGTCCTTTCATGGTCATCACTATTGGTGCATATATATGGTGACATTCGTTGACTGTCACCATTTCATATTTGGTGAGGGTAAAAAAATGTCATGATAAGCTCATTGGTGACTTGAAGGTCCATCATGAATAATGACTATACTGACAAACAATGACACTCACCATTTCATTTCAACAACAACAATTTATGGTGATAGACCTTTCATGGTCATCACTATTGATGTGTATATATGGTGGCATTCGTTGACCGTCACCATTTCATATTTTGGTGAGGGTCTAAAAATGCCACCATAAGCTCATTGGTGATGGTCAAAAGATCCTCCGTCACCAAAAACTAATCACCTCCATTCCATATGAATATTAGGGCACGATGGAATCGAACCACCAACCTCCTGCTTGTAAAGCAGGTGCTCTTCCATTGAGCTAGCACCCTTTAAAGAATTAGACTTTTAAAAATTATATCTTGAAACTTTATAGATTGTAAATTCTACAACTTTCAATAAATTAAAGTCTCGACAATCTTTTACCAAACAATAAAAACATCATCAAAGTTGTAGAACCCTACCTAATTGTTATGGAAGTTATGAAAAGTGGGTGGAGGGAAAAATAGTTACATATAAGAGACTCAATATGTTGAGTTGAATGCTCAATTAGAATTGGAAAATTAAAGAAATTTATAGCCTACAAATGACCTATAATTCTCAAATGCACCAAATATTGCAAAGGAAATGTCATAAGTGGATAGCACATGGAAGAAGAGCATTGATGAAGAAAGATGCAATATGTTGTTGGTTGAATGAAAGAAAAATCTCAATGTCGTTTTTGTTGGGTGACTTTTTATAATTGGGACATTTGTCTTTCCTTTATCACTTAAATATTCAAATTAAAATTAGAAATTTTAGATATCTGAATGATATCTAAATTTTTGTGCAAATGTAACACGAATCTCCAATCAACCATAGAGAAAAATAAAAATAACAATAAAAATTATACATACATACATACATACATACATACATACATACATACATACATGCATGCATACATACATACATACATACATACATACATACATACATACATACATACATACATATATATATATATATCCCCTTCACATAAAACGACATGCGGTTTGGAATTTCACAAGTCCGCACTCAAATCATGACAACAACCAACAAATAAAAAAATTTGAAACTTATCACAGTAAGAGTATCTCTTTTTAGCAGTGGACACCAAACAATAATATAGTAATTATTTCACTTTAAGACTGTAAAATATTGGAAAAAAACAATGTGCTCAATTATCTACCAGTACAAAATGGACTTAATTCTAATGAAGCAAAATAGTTTATACTAAATCAAAAATAGTTATGTATAAGATACTCAATATGTTCGATTGAATACTCAATTAAAAGTGAAACTTTGAAGACAATTTCAACCTATAAATAACCTATAATTATAAAAACTAAAATATGCAATTACACTAAAGATTGATTTCTCACCTTGTGAATCATGTAAATTTGATGTGAAAGCATAAAAATATACCTTTACAAGGTTGATTTGCATGCCAAAAAGTAAAAAACAATGAGTATATATGACGTAGTTATGAATAATGGCAAAGATGATGATCTCATTCATAGGATTCATAAAGAAGAAGACGTCTTATATTGTTTAGTTTTGAAATATCAACAACAAGTCTTCCAACTTGCCCATCACTAATGATGGCCTCTTGCAACAAACCCTGTTTGAATTTGACAGATTGCATTAAAAGAATGAATTACTCTATGAAGAAATTATTTCCAACTAAGCAATTTCTATAAACAAATATGGAAATATTCATTAAGTAGAAAGATTATTCTAGCATAACATCATGTTATACAACCTAAAGTATACTAAACATCCTTTATATCCATCTATAATATCACCTCAAATTCGTTTATATCTTTATGCAACATTCCTTCAAGCTCTACAATTTGTCTCCTTGATTCAGTAACCTTAATACTAGAATAAAAGGATCTAGATGTGGCAATTTTATGTCCTATCTAACAGAGAAAATTAAAAACCTCTCTAAACAACATTTGCACTTTATCTGCAACCTATACATTTGCATCAAAATGCACATTAGTTTGGATCTGGGGGGTCCTATGCCATAGTTATGATAGGCATATAAATCAATTACCAAACATCTACCCATATGTATAATATGTATCATAAAGTACCTTTGCAGCTTCCTTTCTGAACCAAACTTGTTGATATGGATCATGGAACTCTAACTTTGAAGGTGGCAAATGTAGAGACAACATTTATGGAGGAATATTAGAAACATGAAATCATACTGCCAAACATTTCACATTGAATTTAGGAAGAACATAAGTCCAATATATTAGTATATAATAGCCATTAACTATCACACACAATTATGGGTACTACAGAAAATTCATGAATTAGATAAATTATGTAAGATATCGTAAGGTCAAAATGAAAAAATAATATGAAAATGCTTCCAAAATATAAAGCAGCCAAATTTAGTGGCATAAGAAGAGAGAACATTGTGGAAATGCTTTAGGTATAGCTTTAAATTTTACTTCATGTTTAGCATATTTCTTAAAGCATGGTGGTTGAAAGGGCTGGCAAAGGGTAAGTGGAGACAGGAGTCAACACTGCATGGTACATTTGAAGAAAGGAAAAAAAAAATCAATTTTTTTTACAAGCTTAGAGAAGAAGCTTTGAGACCATAATTTGAAGAAGTTGTTTCTATTTTAGATGGAGAAGGCAACATATAATTGGAAAGAGACAACATTGCTGGTACATTTGGAGAGGGTACTGCAGATCCAGGGGGAAGATAGCATGACAGCCCTGATGTAGATTGAGATATAGACACTTTTCTCAAGAAAAACAGTCTCAAATCATATGTGGTGTGTTTCAGTGGTTCTCCCATTTATAACACCTACAACTATTATGATAAAGAAGTTCATGGAAAAATAAAGCAAGCTAAAAATGAGGGTCGAGAATTATGGTGAATGGCCCTGTCCTGGACATCTTTTGGTAGAAATTTAGTTTGATCATTGAAAAATGATTCACTACTGATGTCTAGGTCCACATTCAGACACCACTCCACCTTGAGGTTACTCTAAGTTAAATAGTGAACTCAATAGTGAATAATTGAATGTTAGAAAAAAGGGAGAATGGTCAAATAGAAACAATATAGTTGAATTTTCTAGCAAGACTGAAGTAAACTCTTGTGGTTAAATCATCTCAAAATCTCTGAGGGAGTAGTAGACAATAAATCCATTTTGAATTTTAATAAGAGTGGGGAGCTAAAAAATGACATCATTAGTGAGGGACTAACAGATGATGGGGAGGTTGATGATATTCATTCTAGCACTATATTTTCAAGCAGAGACAAAAGTTATGGGGATGAGTTTCTTTCTATGACAAAGGCTCGACCTTATCCTACAACACTTGAATTAAATTTGAGGAAGAAAAACTAGTATTGTATCCTCCCAGATAGTTGCAAGGGAAGCATTTCCGTTTTGGAGAGATATTCATGGGATGGAAGTTTTTATGGTGTCCATTTTCAAAAATGTGCACTCATAAGTTATCTTGGTTTTGATGTATGATGGAATTCGTGTTGGGTTTCACATCCATCAGTGTGGGGTGTGAAAAAGATATTCTGGACCCTGTTCGTGCATAAGGAATTGAGGATTCCAGCACTATGTTTTCATGCAGAGACAAAATTTATGAGGATGAGTCTCTTCCTATGACAAAGGCTCAACCTTATCCTACAACACTTGAATTAAATTTAAGGCAACAAAACCAGTAATGTATGCTACCAGATAGTTGCAAGGGAAGCATTTCAATTTTGGAGAGATATTCATGGGCTGGAAGTCTTTATGATGGCCATTTGAAAAAATGTGCACTCAAAAGTTATCTCAGTTTTGAATTATGATGGAATTTGTGTTTCATTGCACACCCATCAATGTGGGGTGTGACAAATATCTTTGAAACCTATTCTTGCACAGGGAATTGAGAATGTCCTCAAATTGAGGATTCTAGCAGTATGTGCACTCAGAAGTTATCTCAGTTTGGAAGTATGATGGAATTTGTGCTGGGTTGCACACCCATTAATGTAGGGTGTGACAAAGATCTCTGGACCCTATTCAAGCACACAGAATTGAGGATGTCCTTGAATTGAGGATTCCAGCAAAAATGTGCACTCAGAAGTTATCTCAGTTTTGAAGTATAATGGAATTTGTGTTGCATTTCACACCCATCAATGTGGGGAGTGACAAAGATCTATGGACCTTGTTCGTGCACAAGGAATTGAGGTAGTATAACCAGTATTGTATGCTCCCAGATAGTTGCAAGGGAAGCATTTTAGTTTTCGAGAGATATTCATGGGCTGGCTGGAATTCTTTATGGATATAGCCTCAACATTCCAGAAACTCACACAACATAGAATATCCTTTTGTAATTGTGTTTATAAAAATATTTCCAAGTTATTAGCAGTGACATTGAACGAGGCCTTTTCAGAGGCAATCATTCCTAAATAATTTGGATTTCAAGTTGGCAAGAAAATCCATGAAGCATAGGATTTACTCAAAAAGGTCCATGCAAAATCAATCCAGAAAGATGACAACTTTGGTAATCAAGTTGGACCTTTTCAAAGCATATGATAGGACAAACTAGTTATATCTCACAATGGTGTTAATACATATGGGCTCAGTTATCTGGCAGTCAAGTGAATTATGAGATGTGTCACAATTACGGAAGTGAATTACGAGGTGTGTCATAAGTTATAACTGCCTCTTCTACTATGCTCATCAATGAAGCAACCTCTGCATTCTTCCCACCTCCAAGGGGTATAAAATAGGGTTGTCCACTCTCACCCTTTCTGTTTTTGTTGGTCAAAGAAGGGCTCTGTCGAGAAATATTAGAAGTAAAACAATTGGTATTCTTAAAAGGGGTCCAAATAAATAAATAAAAATGTGCTTTTAACTCATTTGTTATTTGTCGATGATATATTATTGTTCTCCGATGGTTTAAAGAGGGGAGATAGAAAATTCAGAAACTTATCAATCTTTATTGTATGGTAATGGCTATGGAGATGAATGTACAAATGTCATGCATTAGTTTTAATGTTTTGAATTAGTGCTGCAAACATCAAAATGTTCTAATGTTTTCAATGGAACGATAATATCGCCCACAAATATTATGATATTTTCATCCCCAAAAATATCACAATATTATTGCACAACAAACAAAAATATTACTCACCCACAGAGGTGCATAAATGTGTATTTTTTTTACTCTTTTCATCTTTTTTGTATTTATTTTTTTTGCAATATTTTTCCAATGCCCCAATATTTTCTTTTCCAAACCCTCAATGATATTTTCACCGACAGGATGTTTTCAACTCTGGTTTGAATGTGAACTCCAAAGGACTCCTATAGGCATTGTTTCCTTTTAGGATTTGACTTACAAAAAATATTCAAATACCTAGGTTTTATTCTCAAGGAAAATGGATACATAAAAGGTGATTAGGGACGGCTGCTGAGCAAAATATAAATAACAATTCATTTCTTGTGTGACAGATGGTTCTCAAGATGTGCATATTATCCCTTCACAAGGATATCCTGGAAGCCATCCACATGTATTAGGATTCTTTAGCTTGAGTGCCAAAGGGAGCACTTGAGAGAATTAGAAAACTCCCTCGAAAATTCTTATGAAGTGGTAAAGGTCAATATGGTGGGAATCGAGATTCCTTGGGCCTGTTAGTAGTTCATAGCTCTTCCCCAAAACAAGGAATATGAGGTTTGAAGCAAATACAAGCATTTGGAAAGGCTCTGGTTGAAAAAAATCCTTGGAATCTCGTTACAAAGGAAAGCCTTCATAAATCTAATAATTATTAAGATTCAAGAAGTATGTATCCCCTACTTATTTATTGGACTAGATAAGGACTCCTTAGAAAAGTATTAAGAATATTTCAAATCACTAGAAAGCCATGGCATTGGCCTTTCCTATCATCGGAAACTCCTTTACATGGAAAAATGTCAATGAGAAGAATGTAAGGATTGACTTAAATCTAATTACGGGATGTGGTGAACAAATTATTCTAGGTACTAACTTGATAAACCATTTTTCACAAGAAAAAATGAAGTATTTGTTGCTTTACATAAAATTGTGTATACTAATGCTACAAATGTTTGGCAAAGGGGTTGGGAATCAACATGATCTATCAATCGGGGTGGTGAATGAAAGGGTTCAGAAGCTTCCTTGATGTGGGCTAAAAATAATGTTACAGGTATGTAAACTATAAAGTCAAGTGATATACCTTTAATGGATATTTTTGGTCAAGAAGATATGTGATGGTGTATAAATATAAATAAAAAATAAAAATAAATAAATAAAACCTAAGAAACAAGAATATTCCTATGGCTCACAATCAAATATAAGGTTCTAACATGGGAAGGCTTACAGAAAGAGAAAGACAAGGACCTAGCATGGGGAATGTTATTCATTGTCCATATGCTCAATATCTTCAGAAAGATCTAGAAAAAATATTTGGAATGGAAGAATGCCTTAGATCTTGGTTTCAAAAATAGGAATTAAAATTTTTTAGGGAAATTCTATGTCCTGCTACATAGGGTGTCTGGCTGGTATATGAAGCTTGATCTTTGAAGGGAAAAAAATCCTTACTTCCAAGGTTTGCAATAAGGTCTATGGAATTTTTCATGAATGAAAAACATCTTCAAAGATAAGACAACCATGGTAGACCAGAGACATATATATTGACAAATCCTCTCCATGAAGTTTTGTTTGATGGTGCTAGACAAGGAAAAGATAATTTTAGAAATGCAAGAAGTCGTTTATTCCCATCTGAGGAGCCCCCAATCACATTCAAGGCTGTTTTGGGAATTGGTTCAAATAATTACACTAAAATAATGGTCCTTTATCTTCTTTTGAAAAAATCCATGGATAAAGGGCTAGGAGACTGCATGTATATGGGAACTACTTGGTTATTCAATGGATGAAAGGGGAGATTAAAATTCAATGTACTCAGCAGAAATATTTTGGAAAATCAGTTAAAAGAGACATCATCCTTCTTCGTAGATATATCATACATTCATGTATAACTTGGTCATAATCACTGCTATGATTCTGCATTGCAAATTTCTCAGGACAGTCATGAGACTTACTTTTGGCACATATCGTTAGAAGATAATCTCAAGTTCTCAACAATAGAATGTAAGGGGGATTTCCTTGCTTTAAACTGTGATTTTTTTAATCTGTATGTATCCAGACGAAAAAATGAAAAACCCTTTATGTTCATCCTGTTTTGTACACATGCCTAGAGCTAAAAAAGAATGTGAATTCCATTCCATCCTTTGAATAGAATTTATAATTTTTTCTGAGGAAAAGAACCTGAGCTTGTACTATGATTTAGACAATCTAGGCCGAGGAAAGCATTCAAATCAATATGTAGCTATCTGGAAAATTGTCGTTAATTTACATGAAGTTTCAAGTGGAAAATATAAATCCTCTTGCAAAAAATCCATTTAGTTCAAAATATGAATAAAATAAAATCCAATAAATGTATTTTTTTGCTAAATTAATGCATCAGAAAACAGATATACATAACTAAATTTTGGAAAACAACAACATTCACATTTACAAACCATGACTAACTTCAACAATCATATTTCAGATTTGGAAAAACTTGGCCCTTTCCTTCGTTAATGCCACAATGGATAGGAAATTATGCTAAAGATAGATGGAAAAAAATTTCAGTGCAAAACATCCTTGAGAAAATTGAAGAATTAACCAGCTAATACTTCTACAATTTTAGGAGATACTTCCATTTAAGATAAATGTATAAGAAATCTAAGGAGATCTTATAATTTACATACTTGACTTGTCGAAGATATTCAAGTCCATCCTGATGTGTTCCAGAATCAAAGTCAGGCTCTCCAACAAGGAACACATTATCGTCAAAATCATCCTGCTCCTCATATGGCAGATTACTATTTTTTGAATGTTTTCAATATTTCTTTCTAAAATTTGAAAAGGTAGCTCTTCGTAGCACTGTTCTTTTGATTTTATCGGCAACAATGGACCTACAAAATAAATTGAGAAAAATATAAGATCCTCATTGGCACATTGGCAACAATGTGTTGCTTAATTTATATGTATTAAGAATTGAGGAAGGCTACATAGAACACCAGTGCTTAGAGAATTGTTTCCTTGAACAATAGAAAAGGGATAATTTATAAAAGTTTCAGAACACAAAAATTTCATAACAATTTTTGAAATTTGAAAAGGTAGCCCTTCGTAGCATAGTACGTTTTATTTTATCGGCAACAATGGACCTACAAAATAAATTTTGACAGAAATATAATATACTCATCGGCACATTGGCGGCGATGTCTGATGGAGATTGGAGATGGGTAAATAAAGTCAAGGGTTTTTCATGTGTTGCTTATTTTATACACATTAATAATTCAGGAAGGATACATAGAACACTTATTCTAAGATAAATATATCCTAGAACAAAAGAAAAATGATAATTAAAAAGAGTTTCATAACACAAGAAAACTATAAATATTTAAACTACAAAGCACAACATTTAATTAAACCTCATAATGGTATTTAATTAGAAATTAAAACGCTCGCATCGTTTGAGAGAGCTAAGTAACAATCGATTTTGATTTTGATCAAGTGATACTATGGTCTCAAACATAACTCTACAGGGAAAAAAAGAATTATGAAGTTTATGTGAGATGCAAACTGAAATAGTATATCATGTGGTAAAAATTATCATTGATGAAAAATCGCTAAACATCATATGGTTTATGGCTCGCTGACTTTGTTGGTGCTACTCTCCTAGTCTTTTCATAGTGAAAAGAGGGCCAAGTTCGAATTCCATGGTAGGGAAATTTGTTGGGGATCATAGAGAAGCAAAAATCTTGAAAATAAATTTGCTAAGGACCATAAGAAGAATCGGAGGAAAAAAAAATGGAGCAGCGGTCTCCTTGTTGACCAATGTTTCCAAAGAAATCCTGTGATGTTGCAGTGAGCCTGGCCACAAAACTTTGACCCAAAATTCATGCAAGAGTCATCACTCAGGCTGGATCTTGTGCAATGTATGCTGGGCTGACCTTTGTACAACGGTTAAGGGAACTCTTTTAAAAGTCTTGGTGCAGGCCTGCCCTCTCCCCAGTCATCGTGAGAGTGGCCTACTTTCCTATTTGATACATTTTCTTTACACAAGTCTAAGTGTTTCATAGCTGGAAATTTCCAGGAAAGGAAAGGAGTTGTTGAGAATGACATGTACAATGTGATGGGCCATGAGATAAACACAGGAGTAACTCTCTATCCTCAATCTATAGGATTCAGAAGTTGTATTCCATTTTTTATGATGCTTAAGTCTCTGGTTCTAGGTTTTCCGATCCATCAGTTTATGAAGATCCGTAAGGCCAGCCCCCCAGATATTAAGATCACTGCTCCATATTCGCCAAATGTCTCCATAAATAGCAAGATCACCTAATAACAATAGCCTAAATATCTATTACTAAAGCCCTATTTTTTTGGGCATATTCACCGAAGTACAGACCTGGACCAATAACCAAGGCCCTGTGCTGGCCCTCTATTTATTTCAAGCCCGATCCTTCTCGATGAATAGAATCCATACCCCTTTATTATATCAATCACATTTTGTAGCAATGTCAGTTTTTCCACCTACCAGAAAATCTCACTGGTATGTTCTAAACATATCAACAAGTCCAAAGACTAATATATAATGCGCATATTCCAGCTGAATATCCAATTTTAAGTTCGTGTCTCACAAAATTATGAGTGGGAGGGAGATATGAATGTCGAATCCTGAGTTCTTTCACACAATGTCGAAGACCCAGTTTCCATTAACTGGAATTTCATGTAAATGTGTTGGGATTTTAAGCAAATGAAGAACTGAAATGTGATGTAAATGTGTCGAGATTTTAAGAAAATGAATAAAGAAAGAGGGGGTCTCACCTTCGCAATTCCTTGGGTACCTCCGAGGGTTTCAATACCGGCATAATTTACAGTAAAATACGTACTGGTGTCCAGTATCACTCTGACAAGCTTCCGTCCTCATTTAGGGCCATCTCTACACCATTCACCGTCCTCATTTACGGCCATCTCTGCACCATTCACTACACTGTGTGACGCTTAGAACCCCGCTTAAACCCTGTTCAAAAACCGCTGGCCTTGGATTTGACCTGCAATCCGAGGGTTTCAATAGCTCGTGAAAAGGAAGAAGGATAACCGGCATAGTTTACAGCAAAATATGTGGTGTCTGGTATCACTACACGCTTCCGTCCTCATTTACGCCCATCTCTGCGCCATTCACAACACTCTGTGACGCTTAGAAACCTTCATAAACCCTGTTCAAAAATCATTGTGCTTGGATTTGACCTGCAGTCCGCCTTTTTTTCAATTCGAATTCCCGCATGACTGTCAAACTTCGCTCTTTTTCAAATTCGAATTCTAGCATTATGACTATCAAACTTTTCTCTTTTTCAAATTTGAATTCCCGCTCGAAAATAACGCTTGCCATGGTGAATTTAAAAAAATTTATCTACATAATTTCCTTTTCAAAAAGAGAGTCGAATCCTGGTTGTTAAAGTCAGGGGACAATTTATGGAACAAGATATATATAATTTATATAATAGGCAATTATATATATATATATATAACTTAAATTTTTATGTATTGGTAAGGTGAGTATTGTAAATGAATAACAATAACTAGTGGATATTATACGATAGAATATTTTTGGGAAAAGTTAATTGGTTTTGAATTGTTTTTTCGTTAGGTTTAAAGGTGGTTTTTTTTGGCACTATTTGAAATTTAGTTAATTAGAGCAATTATACTCAGCTCATGCAACCATTTAATGAGGGATAGAGTTCAAACCCCATAGTGTGTAAATTTGTAATTCCACTCGAATGGCTTAAACCATTAGGTTTATTGAATTTAATTCATGTTTTCTAATTTTTATAAAGTGTGAAAATATCTGAAAAGGCGTAGATGACTTAATGCTTAAATTCCTAATGGCTTTAAGTTCAAAAGAGATCAATGATCCAACCTGTAAAGGACAACCAATGGCCATAGTTAGAATGACCAATATCTGGAATGGCTTGATGGAAGTGTTCAAGGATGGGTTGATAAGTTTATTTTTGAAAAGGGCCTGATGGTCCAAAGTAAACCATCAAGAATTGGAGCCTTTTCTTTTTTAAGTTTGCAAAGTCAAAAAATGCTTTCATGTGTTAAAATGGGTTAATGTTCAAAATCCTCAAAGTTTAAAAACCTTGCTTCAAGTTGCAAAGTGGTTCAATAGGCATTAGTTTGGAAAGGGCCAAAGTTTCAAAAGGGTAAAATTTCAAAAAACACCTAATGTTTCAAAAGGGGTTTAAGTTGGAAAATCATTCAAAGTTTCGTAAGGGGTTGGAGTTTGAAGTGGTTCTAGTGGGCCAAAATTACATCATTTCTAAATGTATGATGTTTCAAAATGACTCAAGTGGATTAAGTTCAAAGATGGCTAATTTGAATTGCTTGAATATGTTTGACACATGTTATGTCCAAATGGCTCGATGGGAAAATGGCCCAAAGTTTCAAAATCACCCATTGTTTAAAAAATGATCAATGTTATGAAGTTTGAAAGAGAGACTTTGCTAAAAATACTGCAAAAAAATTGATGCTTTAGTTGGCTCTAATCACTAAGCTTGAAAGGGGGGTGATACTTTGGAGAGTTAGTGTCCTCCTTTGAAAGTGTGTGGTCACCATGGTTTGAATGAGGTCAATATCCTTCATAAAAATGAGGTTGATGCTTTAGGTGGGATTAATGTTTCAAAAGTGATTGATACCCTCATATAGAAGCAGTTGATGTTTGAAAGAGGCATGTTGCTCAAGTGAACCTAATCTCTTGAAAGGAGTCGATATTCAAAATATCTTTGATGTTTGAAAAACTTTGATCTTTTAAAAGGGTTCAATGGTTGAAGTTTAAAATGAGGTTGATAGCCTATGGGGGAAAAGATACATCATCAAAAGAAAATCACTAGTGTAAAGGGGGTTGATGCCTTGGATTAGCTCGATGATCAAATCTTGGTATTTA
The DNA here is from genome assembly GCA_034641835.2 of Pinus albicaulis. NCBI lineage: Eukaryota > Viridiplantae > Streptophyta > Pinopsida > Pinales > Pinaceae > Pinus > Pinus albicaulis. The sequence continues at coordinate 1,492,645,646 of CM076579.1, forward strand.
TAATAAGACCTTTGACAATTAGTTAACATGTTGTATGGTGCAAACGATGACTCACAAAATATTATTTTAGGCATAAGTTGAGCATACAAATTTGAATGAAGATGAAATTTGAAGTGAACATTGTATTGACCTTCACACTCACCCTCAGGCTAATAAAAGGATAATTTCCCTAGAAAAATAAATAAGTCAAATGAAAGGAAGGAACCATGGAAACTTGAGTTGATGGGTAGGAATGAATGAAGCTTTTTTTTATTGTAAGAGAGAAATTTTTTGGACCAAAGAGAGAGGACACACTTATATTCTATTGACTGACCATGTCAAGAAGGGGAGGAACCATGTAGGACATGTTATTTCGACTTCTTGAATTGGCATGCACTTTTCTTTCTTTCTGGATGATGGCCATTATCTAGTAATTATGTGCATTGGGATAATTAGGGTATCATAATATCATAAATAAAAGATAAATCATTTGATTTATGCTTTTCTCTTTCCATTAACAATTGACTTTTTTATTAGCACACTACAACAGTAATACAAAAAAGAACAGAATAAAATGACCAAAAGAGTAACGAGTACATTTATTGCAAAGGTGAATCAAAACCAAGCACAAAAGGTATGCAATAAAGTAAGCCCTCTCTTTATTCAAATGTTATTTATCTTTCCTCGTGCCTATGGAATGGAAAATAAGGATTCATTACTTCTTGTTGCAGTTGAGAGAGATACTTTACCTATACATGCACATCAACATGAGATGAGTTGGAAAGGTTAGATTTAACGAAGCTCCTTAAGGTCAATGGGTGTTAATCCTAGATTTTTGTTACATGGTTATGACAATTTTAGAGTCGTTATCGAGGATATTACATAAAAGCGTGATTACATATATAAAGATCATATAAGTCACTAACATACTTCGAGGCAAATGGGTCATGAGTCTAAGGTTTGATAAGTATTATGACTAAGTAATGGTATTACCTTAGTTTGAAGGTAAGGTTATCCTTATTTCTTCACCCACCCCCCACCCCCCCACCCCCCCCCCCCCACCCACACACACACTTCAAATGTTAGACCAAATAAGAAAGCATCGACACCCTTATTATTGTGAAAATGAGAAGAATCGAGACTTGACTAGATTTTCCTACCCTCCTCACTTCTTGAAGCATTAACTCACCTTACTGAAATGGTTAGATGATAGTTTAGTTTCACCTTCATCATACTAACACTCTCATGAGGGTAGAGAGGGCCTCCATGTTTTTTGAGATAAGGTGTGGACAAAGTAATTTAAGAGAGAGGGAGACTTTGGGTTGGGCACAACATTGTTTTTCTAATGACTATGGTTGTATGATAGCTAGGGAGTGCCAAGGTGTTCCAAGGAATGTAAGGTTCCCAAGTAAGGATAGTTGTGAGGGCATGAGTGCCAAGGCATGCTTGGGAATGCTAATGTGTGAAAAATAGTGTGAAGGCATGTCAAACATGCTAAGATGTTCCAAGTGTTAAGGCATGCCAAGATGTGCAAGGGTGTGACAATGCGTGTCAGGGACGATCAAGCAAACAAAATAGATAAAATTTCCAAGGCAATGTGTGTTGGATTCTACATTATTTTTTCCCTAGAATATTGTATTGAGTTTATTGGCTTTCCCTGAAAATGATATAATACTTGGCTACAAGTATTTTTTTGGAGGATTTCAGTCACATTCTCTATATTGAACTATATTCATATTTGAGATTTAATTTGTCATGCTTTTCAACCATTAGACACAGCAATTTTATTTTCCTTAGCCAGAATTATGGTTGCAGGGTTGTCTATGAAGACACTTGCGGCAAGAATAACTAGAAACAACAACTTAAGGTCATACAACACAAAAATGCAACCTGTTGATTCATGATTGTCAATTCTAACATGTGAATTGTGATACACAAGTCTACACTCAAAGATAATATAGAGATGAGATAATTTCCAACGACCGCACATATACAACAGTGTGAATACAAAGGGAGTGTGAATTGAGATTGCTAAGTACTGCTCCTATAAAATAAAATAAAAAATCAATTAAGTAAAAAGCAGATATAAACTAAACTATACTAGAAATGATTTTTGTATTATACTAGAATGAAATGGAAGAGATGAGTTGTGATGCAAAAATATGAAAATACTATTGAAAACAAGAGAATACCCTCAGAGAATTAAAAAATCCTAACAGCAGGACTGAACTTTAGTATCTACCTATCAAAATTTCAGATTTGTACGAGCAAAAATTGAAGGATGTAAATTCAAGAGTGCAAACACAACATGTACAGAGGATTAAAACAACAAATACATTAGGCCCACTCTACACAAATCTGCAATCTGAGCATTCAGGATAAAAAGAGCAGGCTCCAACAACAATTGCATAGAAGTCTTTATTACTCAAATAGAACAATGTCACGACAAGTTGTCATCTCACAAAACCTCCTAATACAACCTACAAGCTAACAGTATTCACTCTTATTATATATTTCTACAAATGTCTAACTAGTGTGCCAATCCTTTTCATTTATAATTTAAGAGAAGGTGTTGTTAGAAAACAGGCTAATGATACCGTTAGTGGTGCATCTCCCTTGAGCATGAGAAACTCCCTCATAACTTTTCCTTGTATGCAAGGCTTTTCTTTTAGAGTAGTGCATTATCATAGTAGATATAACTCCTCTCCTGAAGGTGCCTCATTCATTAAGTGTGCACTCATGAATGCACCTAAGAAGACGATGTTAATCTCCTCAACTAGTGTGCCATAATTGGTGGGTGTGACCCAATAACTAATTCATCTATCCTCGAAGGTGTCATTATAAGCTTCTAGCTGTATTTAAGAATCTTTCTAACTCGTGTACCACAATCTAGCTCTGCAATCCTGGTGTTGCTCAACTTCTCAAGGCTGAGGTGAGACCAACTCAGACCAACTAGGTAATCTAACACTCTTGAGAATTTTTTTTTTCCAATAACCCAAGATTCTCCCCCAACTTGTCAAACTTCCCCTTTGTTAGGAGCTTTTTCAAACTATTAACCATATGCAACTTTGTCAGAATGTGGTCCAACACTACCAACTCCCTAATGAACTTGGAATCTTAGGAAATTGTATTGAATATCAATGTGTTTGAAATGGTCATGACACATTGGATTTTCATAGAGCTTGATGTAACTTTGATTCTCACAAGAGACAATATTGGGCTTCAAAAAATGATTGGTTGACTCTACAATCAAGTTGCAAATCTAGATAGCTTCATAATAAGTATATGAAACTGCCATATACTTTGCTTCAGTGGAACTGAATGCAATTGTTGCTTGCTTCTTTTTGATTTAATAAAAATGATTTATAAAATGATAATAATGATGTTTAAAATGAGCCTTATGATTGTCTACTTATACAGATTGATTGTTCATGAGGTGTAGGGGTATGTTTATAACATCACTGCCCTTGAAAGGTTTTTCTTGAAAGCACAATAATTATAATTTTCGTTAGTTAAGCACATTTTTGTGGTCGAATGAAGTTTATCATATATCTATTTATACTTTGTAGAGGTTTGACTTTGTTTGTCCTTTGAGTGTTGGTGAGGTTTCTTTGTATTTTTTTCATCATAGTCTAAAGTATTTTGACCTGATTGTTTAACATGAAAGCTTTATGATTATTGGCAATATATTTGAAATACCTGCGTGATCAATAAAATGTTATGGTTAATTAAATTACTAATTAGGTACTACAGAAAGAGGATGATGCTGAGAGGGCTTGCCTGGGTGACTCTAGGAGCAACCCAGAGGTGGTCAAACAAAGCTCTTCTAAGTTACAAATCTGAAGAGAAAAAACTGATGATGTATATGTGGTTGCTCAACCTAGGTTGTATGGAAAATCTCGGCAAAGAGTTTTTACCTTTCCGTGTCTTCACGAAAGTAGGTTGTCTGGTCACAGAATAAGATCGCTACATGTAGGTGATGGTTATGTAGTAAGTTCTCAGCCTTATCTTCAGAATGGATAACAGAGAGGATCAGGTTTGAATACAAGATATAGTTTGATGAATTTGGAGATTTATATTTAAAGAAAAAATTGTGGTGATGTCTGGAAGGGTGCTAATTTGTAGGGTTTTCCAATTTTATAATTTTCTTTGTTGTGCTTTCTACCATGCTACCTAGTTGCTTTCCTATTGCCCTAGCATTTTAAATTTTTCGATGTCTATCTCTCTATTGTTTCTTGCCCCATTTGAAATGTCATCCTTATTTGGTAGGTGTTTTCTTCAATATAGTGTGAATATTTTTTCATCACACAGCTTCTGTGGGGTTTGTCTATGCAAATAGCTTGTAAGGCCCATTCATCAGGGTATTTTATGAAATGAAATGATTACCAATGATCACCAACTAATGGTACCTGTAGAGATTTACTCTAACTATACTACAGTTTTCCTGTGCCAACAATTATGCAACATTTTAACCTCATGAACTAGTCTCCTCTATTCTCTCAGCTAATGTTATAAGAACTTATTGTTGTTGTCAAAGCTTTTACTCTCTAGTCCCATTGAGCTATTTCAGTTATTTGTGGACATTGATCTATTTTCATTTCATTTCTTCAATTTTTATGACTGTTATGCGTTACCTTTGGCTAGTGCCTTCTTCCTTACCTATGTTTTTCTGCTTAAGCATTCCAGCCAGCCAGAGCAGCAGGGGCAGCAGGAGCCACGCAGTCCAGCCAGAGCCCAGCGGGGGTAGCGCAAAGGCAGCAGGAGCCATGTAGGGCTAACACAGGCCTAGTGAGGGTAGCGCAGGGGAAATGTAAGCCCTTCAGGTGCGACAGAGGCCCTTACTAAGCAGTGCAGAGGCCGACGCAGGCCAGTTAGGCTGATGTAGAGGGATTCATAGTAGCGTATTACTGCCATTTTTATTTCTTTGTTTGGCGAACCAGTTTTGGTGCCCAAGATTGTTGTACTTAGATTCTGCATAATAATGAAAACCCTCCAGAGCTAGCTGCACCAGTTTTCCCGCATTTGTTTTTTTCTAGGGACAATTGTCCAGAAAATCCATGTGTCACTCTGTCTATGAGCATGTTACTCAGTATTTGATCTGTATGTGTAGGTTGCTAGTTGTATTTACTATTTACTTCGCTAATTTATTGAATATTTCAGAAATAAACTTGTAACTTAATTCAAGTAGGATAAGTAAATCAAGATACTGCAGTAGGGTTTCCTAGATTAAGAAATTTTCACATTCCCTAGGTCTAGCCCCATTAGGTCACCTAGGGCAACAATTTCCTAGGAATCTAGCTAGAGGAAAACTTCTATCTCCTAGAGGTAGCTAAGTTGTTTGGTTCCCTCACTCTCCTCAGAACTTGGGCTAATTTTGATGGTGGAATCTCTGGATACCGCAAGCCCTAGCTCTAGGATCAAGTTTTTCCTAGGTGTTCCCAAGGATAGAACCTAGTAGGATCAATTTGACCTATCAAAGTAAAAAATCTTGTCTGATCCTTTCCCATCACCTTGTCCAGGATAGGAACATCTTTGGTTGCTAAGATCCATCCCCAAACCTGGGTTGGGTCCACTTGGCCCCGTGTGGTCCCATTTGGTGTCAAATCCATTTCATCAAGGACCATTTGGGAATCTAAGTTCCCAAAGGATTTTAGGGATTGACAACTTCCTTCATAAGTCTTATTCTTCTCCCTCAACCCTTCAATCCCCCTCCTCTCTCCCTAGAAGATAAGTTCCCTTTCTTAAAAGAAAATCAAGTCCCACTCTTTATTTTATCTTAGGGAAAGGGTTTCGAGGGTCACTTCCCACCTATTCATTAACCTATATTCTTCAAGTGACTTCTTAAACTACTGGGACTCCACCCATCGGTGAAATTCCGTGAAGAGAAAGGAGCCTTAACTGTGGTGACAATGGGCTAAGCCACCATCATTTCCCATGTCCTATAAGTTTCCCTCTTAGGAACCCCTTTTAGGTCCACTACTAGTTTGAGTGATAACAAGTTGTTCACAATTCCATTTGTGAACAACTCTTTGGTATGCCCACTTTTGCCATACTATAGCTCCAAGATGAGAAGTACGGGGCTATGGAGGTTTTCCTTCTTCTCACTGAATCAATCATCTACAAAATAGTGAACTAGGGCTAGTTGGTTGGCCCACTTGACTGTTACTTTATTCCTTCAAAATCTGCACATCCTTAGGCCCTATACACCTACCCTTCTACCAATTTTGTTGTCCTTCACCAGATCAAGGTTCAGGGCTCTTCTTTGAAAGTAACCTAACAACCCTCCAACTGTACTTGGACTACCATCAATCTTCCCAACCACAGTCAATTATTTTTACTGATCTAGAGCCCACAATATTGTCTTCTTCTAGGGCTCTTCAAATCTTCCACCTAACAATGGTTTCAGTCCTCTCAAGATCATTGTTCTTGTGTATCAAAAATTTGATCTTTGTTGTCCAATCTATGAACAAATATGAACTACTCCTCTTATCATACTTCTAACAATCTATAGATGACTGAACTAGGGTCACAAATCAGCCACTAACATTCCATTTACTAATTTTTTATAGGTTTCTTCAGATATTTGTCTAAAAATCCATGGAAAGCCCACCAAAATCAACTCCTCGACATGTCAATCCATTCTTCATATGGCACATTTCTTCTACATTCTCAATCTTCTGCTCAGGTTCCACCCTCCTTTGGATCTGTTGTCTCCACACATACTGAATTTGCAAACCATCTTCTAGATCTGCGGTCTTTATTGCGGAAATAAACCTCGCTCTAAGGGTCACAAGCCATCTTCTTCTATGCAAATTTGTCACAGTATTAAGGTCATACCTTATGAACTAAACATGCTAGGAAATTGTCCTAAATAGGGCATTATACTTATGAACTTCTAATTGTTGTAGAACAAACCCTATCTACACATAGGAAAAACACGACTCTTTCCTCCATAAGAGACTTTACCTAGCTCATATGGATCCATATATTCTGGGAATTTCTTTGACTGAATCTTGACATGAACTTCAGATCTCAATGTCGACCCCCAAACTAGGGTTAACTCAGTCAATATTACGCCTGCGTCGACTTTTTTTATGGCTCTAAATTATAGTGTGAACCCTCCTCCATTTATGTTGGTCTTTATCACAGAACTTGTGGCCTAATAACCACCACAAGGTAAGATGGTATCAACCCTCTCTTATATTTCATGTAGAAAATCTAACCAACGGGATTCAATCTGATCTTGTAATGTACTAAAACAAGATACTGAATCCTTCCTACAATTTGTGGAAACAAAAAACATGATCGCACAATCACATCTAAATAAGAGAAACAAGTTATCAATCGCACAACACAAGATGCATCTAGGGAAGAAACTCCTCAAAACCCTCTATCTCTATTTTTTATTAAGTCAAGGAATCATGAAACAATACAATGCTTAATCTCGCTTGAGATTCTCCAGCACTCTGCCAATTGTCTCCTGCTGATCTAGGAAAAATCGATCTAGTACTTAGCCAATTCTCAGCCTTCTTTCAGCCTGCCCTTCTCACGCAATTCCTATGGAATTATCTCCATATTAATTAGGAAAATCAACCTTCCTTGATTGCGAAATCCATCATGGCATCCCAATGACTTTATAATTTCACATGGGAAATTTTCTATAAATACAGCTAATAGTTATGTTCCTCTGAACTGTGTTACAATAAGGATCAAGGGTATTTTTATTATTTTAAATAAGATAAAACCCTAAACAAACAAAACCCTAACCCGAGGAGATGTAACACCAAGAGTTTATGGGCCTCATTGGGGTCAGTTGGGCAGCCAACTTCCCGCAGTCGTAACTTGGTCATATGATCTTCTTTTGACGCACATGATACCTCATTAGAAATATGTCTCCGAGGACCACAACTGCTAATGCAATTTCTATGAAATTGACAAACCTTTCATGCGCAAAAAATGTCGTTTGGGGCCTCAAAACGGCTCCGGAAGTTGAGGACCCGAAAAACTGACAAAAATAGTAAATTGTGTTGTAATTAAGGAAAGTGAAAAACTGAAAGAGACAATGGCGAGGGCCCAAGTGGAATAGGCGGGTGGCCACCAATATCCACCTAGATCACCTTAAATCGAATTTCTTGAGCTAACTCAATCATCATGACTTAGCTAACTGACACAAGTTGTTATGAGATGAAATTACAATTTATTGTCCAATTTATTTAAGGGAAAAATAAATTAGACGCCTCACATTCCTCACTCCTGACACATAAAAATTCCTCACCAGTGTGGGTGCATTTGTTTTTTCCTTTCTAGTTGCCAATTTCACTGTTTCTTGTTGCAAATTTCAACACTCCCTCTCAACAAGAAAGGAATTCAATCTATCCCCATTCACTACCTTTGGAATGTTCTGCATGCTACACTTCTCTAGTGTTGTTTTCACCTGCAAATCCTGAAACTGAATAGTCTTCGAACAACTGAATCAATATAATGCATCTGTCATCAGAGTCTTCTGACTGCTGCTAGCTACTGTACCTATCTAGTACTGGATTCTCTGTGCTGTTGCTGACATCTACATCCGTGCCCTTTGAATTGTTGCTAACTCTGATTTGTGCTCCAGTATTTGACATTTTTCACTCTGATTTCTGTCTTGCTGACATCTGACTACATCAATCTAAATGATCCTTCCTACTACTGCTGTACTATGGGCTCCTCGTAGCCCGGTTTGATCCATGAGACACACCATCTCAATGGACCTTGCCCAAATTTCTTATCTTGGGATTATGTCTACACATCACCCCACCTTACACCTTAAGGTATGGTTGCTCGCTCTTCCTATCTGGCTTGAAATTTCCCCCTCATGGAGGTCTCTGCTTGAGTGTACGCTTCCAATCAGTCTCTTCTCTGCTTCTCCAATTGTGACAGCTAATCCACAACCTTCTAAGACTGCTTCTCATGATGATGCATGTTGAGAGGTAATTTATGCTCCCTCTAAACCACCAAGTCTCTAACTTCTGCCTTTCTCCTCAAAGATTTGCATGCATTTGGTACCTCAAGTGCATATAGGTTCTTGACTCGCACACAGTGTAATTGTCCCGACGTTACAAAAAGTTTCTAAAAAAGAGTTCATTTTAAATCAATGATATCTCCCTCATCCGAGCTCCGATTCGGCAGATTTGTTTTTCCTATTTCGGTAGATTTTCGCAAGGAATCCAAATATTCTATTTTTTTTAAATTGTACACCAAACCTTCAGATATTCTCTGTAAACTCGTCGCCCAAAAAATTCCTGCTCTGATAACATGTAGAAAATCTAACCAACGAGACCCAATCTGATCTTGTAATCTACTAAAATAAGATACTAAATCCTTCCTACAATTTGCAGAAACAAAACACGATCACACAATCACATATAAGTAAGAGAAATAAATTATCAATCACACAACAACATGATGTATTTTGGGAAAGAAACTGCTCAAAACCCCTCTATATCTATTGTGTATTAAGTCAAGGAATCATGAAACAATACAATGCTTAATTTCTCATGAGATTCTCCAGCACTCTGTCAATTGTCTCCTGTTGATCTAGGCAAACTCGGTCTAATACTTAGCCAATTCTCATCCTCACTTCAGCTTGCCTTGCTCATGCAATTCCTAGGGAATTAACTCCTTATTAATTAGGAAAATCAGTCTTCCTTGATTGCGCAATCCATCATGGCATCCCAATGACTTTATAATTTCACATTGAAAATTTTCTCTGAATACAACTGATAGTTATGTTTCCTTTAACCTTTTTCTCAACTGGGTATTCGTCGAAACTGACATGCATGCAACTATTAATAGTGAATTATCAGTTATCTAATTGATCACTCAGTGTGAATTAAATATAATTTAATTCACTAGACCTCTCACTATCTCATCACTCAATTAAAACTATTTAAAATGATTTTAACTCATTTAATTGAGTTAATTACACTTGCACCCCACTAATGCATCAACTTCAACTGGACCCAAAAAATATTAGAATCCCTCTAGATGCCTCATATTATACCCTCAACTCAAATTTCTTGGGCTAACTCAGTCATCGTGACTTAATTAACTGACACAAGTTGTTATGAGATGAAATTACAATTTATTGTCCAGTATATTTAAGGGAAAAATAAATTAGACACCCCACATTCCTCACTCCTGGTGCATCAAAATTCCTCACCAGTGTGGGTGCATTTTTTTTTTATCCTTTCTGGTTTCCAATCTCACTGTTTCTTGTTGCAAATTTCAACATTTCAGAATTTGATGAGGCCTTCACACAAATACACCATTGAAATCACATGCCCAGATTCTCATGAGAAACCTCTCTTAAGCTCGCTCTGCCAGAAGAGAACCAACAATATTCCATCCTACTTCCTAGAGCAAACCGACCATTAAGGTATGCAGCATTCTTCTGAACCCTCACATGATGATCTTGCTCTTGGGGGATGATCATGACCTCCCTTTAGCATCCCTTACTAGGCCCTCGTACTCGACCTACTTTAGGACTACATCTCTCTTCACCCCCCTTGATGTGCCAAATACTGGGAATACATGTCAAACATGCTAAGATGTGCCAAGTGATAAGGCATGCCAAGATGTGCAAGGGTGTGTCAATGCATGTGAGGGACGGTCAAAACAACAAAAGGGAGAAAAAATTTAAACTACAAGGAAATGAACACATAAGAGGGTTAATAAGTCATCAATTTACCTTTTCCAAGAGGGGCATGCTAGGCACACCAACACTAAGTGGCAATAGGTGCCAAGTGCAAAGTCTTAGTGCATTCTAAGTGCCAAGTATTCCTTTTTTGCATCTCATCTACTTTCCAACAATTGATCATCACAAATAAATTTAATATTAAACCATGCCAAATCATACCAAGGCATCTCAACGTATTCCATACATGCTAAGAATTTCCAAGCGCCAACACATTCCAAGCGCAAATATGTGTCAGGGACTAGTGTTATGCATGTTATGAAGTGGAAGGGAATGTTAAAGAGTGCTAAGGTGTGCTAGAGAGTGATAATGCATGTTGATGAGTGTTAAGGAGTACTAGGAAAAAACATTAAGGGAGCACTAGGTAAAAATTCATAGAAGTTAATGAATATGAGGAACGTGTACTGCCAAAGACTAGTGTTAATGAGTTTAGTTGTCATGCCAAGGAGGGAGTGACAAAGTATGCTAAGCATTGGTAAGGCATGCTAGGGAATATCAAGGCATGTCAAGAATTCCCAAAGTGTGCTTGGGAGTTCCAGGGTGTGCTAATTATATCATTTGCCAATTAATAGTGCCAAGATATGCCAATACATGCTAGGTGCTAAGGATGTGGCGCAGGGTGCTGACATATGTCAATATGTGTCAAGGCAACAAAAGGAAGAACCAATAAGAGGGTTAATAAGTCGGGACTTTATCTTTTTGAAAAGGGGCATGTTAGGCGCACTAATAATAGGTCCCAATACATGCCAAGTGGCATTGTGTGCCAAGTGCTAATGTATGTCAATGCATTCAACCAAGGTGTTCCAGGGCATGCCAGGGAATATATGCAGCATGGAAACACATGCTAGGAAAGTTCCATGTTGTGCTAGCACATGCCACCATGTGCTTGAGCGTCAGTGTCATCACAAGACGTTTTAGGTACAAAGATGTTCCAAGACATGTGCGGTGCTAATAAATGTCAGTGTGTGCCAAAGCATTAATTTAAGGTGTGCCCAGATTGTTGAGGATTGTTAGGTCTTTCTCATTAATGAATTGTGAGAGCTTGATTATGTATTAAATAATATATTTCCTACACACAATAGTGGAACTTTTTCTAAAGGGAATTTTATAGATAATAAACTTAGTAGATATGAATCATGTGTTGACTCATAGGAAATCTCTATTCGACTAGTCATTACTTGAGGGAAATGATACACACTAATTACTTCTTAAAAAATTGACTGACCCTAACCACTATGGCCTTGGACATATTATAAAAAATCCTCCACAATAATGGTATTAAATCGTTATCTTTTGACAAAAAATATATTAACAAACACACAACGTCATAAAAAACTCATTGGAATGATCAATGATGATAGACATTTTTTGATCGTCACCAAAAGTAACAAAAAGAGCATTAGTGACGGTCATTAAAATTTTGTCACTAGAAGTGTCACCAAAGAGAGAATTAGTGATGGGCCTTTAACAACCCTAACCAAAAATTTCATTGAAAATGTCTTTGGTGACGGACCATAAAGGACCATCACTATATACACTTACAGTGACGGTTTTTTAATGATCAATGATGATG